>QEPC01014420.1:5211214-5222472 GCA_003113815.1 Sphenodon punctatus | reverse complement strand
TAATAATAATAATAATAATAATAAAAAAACTCTCCTCTGTTGTCCTTCTCTTCCCTTTCATTCTCTTCTGAGAAGAGAATGAAAAGGATGCCATGAAAATCGAGGATTCGAGGGTTCAGGATAAAGGTAGGCAATGGCAATGTAATCTATTTTTGTAACCTGCTATGGTTAATTTGGACCCGGTGGGAGAGAGTGGATGGTACCCCAGTAAGAGGGCTCTCTCTCCCCCAGTCGGAGTGCTTCCCACAGCAGCAAGGTGTTCCCAGCATTAACTAATGTAATGCCCATCCAATGTTAACCCTGGGAATTCCTTGCTGCTGGTTTAAGCCACGCCACTGGCCTACCGCTGTCCCTGGCTCCAATCCACTGATGGCAAAGCCACTGGCAGAATGTTCAATGCAACGACTGCCCCACCAGCCTCAAAAACCACCAGCCACCACTGGGCAGAAGTGTGCAGCTTGGAGCAGTGGGGCAGATCTTGGGGGCTTGGAGGATCTTGGGGCAGGAGAGGGAATCTTGGAGGCTTAGAACAGTGGGGTGGGTGGGATCGGGAGCAGGAGGAACCCAGGAGCAGAAAGGGAAAACTCAGGGCAGTGGGCTTGGGGAAGAGGGGGGATTTTTGCGGCAGAAAAGGAATATTCAGAGGAAGCGGGTTTTAGGGACCTTGGGCTAGAAAAGCGGGGGACCTAAAGGGCTGGGGCTTGAAGAGGAAAGGGAGTTCACAGGGGCAGGTGGATTTCTATTGTACTAGGAGGTGTGTGCATTGTATTTCTATTTTCCTTAGAGTCTATGTATTTAAAAACACTTATTTACATCTTATATACCATTCATTATGTAGTATTTATCATTTAATGTCTAAAGTGCCTTCTGTTGGTTATCTGTAGTAATTTTTTTTATGAAAGACAAAAAGGCACAAAACGTGGATACACGAGAAGACAAAACGTACACCTCCCACCCCGTGCACATACTTAAAGGGTACTTTAAACATGATATAGTAGTAGCAGTATAGGATTGTATTGAAGTGGATTGTATCGGGGCCAGAGGAATTGGTGGGGGCGCCCCTTAGAGAACCCAGTATTGCCCCTTAGGTGTGGCCCTTGGTGGGACAGGGACGATGGGGGGAAATCTGTTGGTTGGTGAGTGTGATGGACATGGGGTAATGGGACAGAAAAAAGAGGGGGCAACGCAGATACACCACACCCTTACACACATGTTAGATGGTCGTACCTTGGGTGGCGGAGGGCAACGCAAAGTCTCAAGGTTTCAAGGTGTGTACACACCGGGACCGAGAAGGGAAATGGGGAGGTGCAAGATAGTGATAGGGGAAAGGGTTGCAGTTCCCTTCCCTGGGACGCGGGAGCAGGATAGGGCAAGCACACTGGAAGGAACCAGGTCACGTGGGGGGAAGGGTTACATGAGAAGGAAATACCACACTTGCACTCCAAACAATCCTCAGCTGTGAGGAAGGGGGCATGGCCACGGCAGACGGCGACAGGGCCTCCCAGGCCACGCCTCCTGCCTCCATTGATTGATGTGGTGGGGTTCCTGATATCTCAGGAACGCTCCCCACCATGTCCTGTGTTCCTGCTCTCACATACCTTGGAGGGGTCTTCAGGCCACAATAGGCCTTGGAGAGGGGGTACTGTCAGACCCCTGTACCGGGGTCGGAGGTATGGGGGAAGGGGAGATGGGTGATCCTGAGGGCTTACACGCACCTGGGAGGGGTCTCAGGCCACAATAGGGGTGGGCCATTTGTGGCTGGGGGGCTGGCATGAAAACATCGCACCAGATGAGGGGCATGTACATTGGAGGCCTTTTCCCATGATCTGTCTGATGGGCCATATCCTTTCCGGCCGCCGAGATAATACAGCTGGCCTCGCCGACGATGGGAATCAAGGATGTCATTAACTGAATATTCTGCATCTTTAGTTACAGGGGGGGGGGGGCTTGCTCTGTACTCCTGGTGGAGGGAAGAGCGGGTTTGAAAAGGGACACATGAAAGGAGGGGTGGATACGATAATGTAGGGGGTAGTTTTACGGTATAGGCAACATCGTTGATCTTATGTGTAATGGGAAAGGGTCCCAAATATCTATAATCAAGTTTTGCAGAGGGTCTAGCAGAAGAGTACCGCTGCCGGTCGATCCACACCCAATCCCCTGGATTATATTCAGGTGCCTGTTGCCCATGACGGTCAGCATATGTCTTGTAGTGTTCTCTGGCAATGGTAAGCATGGTTTTAGCATGGGCTTGTGCCTTGCGAGTCTGGGTGACTAAAGCACCAACTGAAGAAACAGAGAAGCGTATATCAGGTAGGAAAAAACGGGGGTGATAACAAAAAGCTATGATGATCCAATACAGGCATTTGATGTATTGTTGTACACAAATTTGGCAATAGGTAACAGTTAATACCAGTTGTCCTGTAAATAATCCGCATAACACCTAAGGTATTGTTCTAGAGTTTAATTCATTCGTTCTATTTGACCATTGGCCTGGGGATGATAGGCCATCATCAAACATAGCTTTACTTGCAAACTGGACAAAAGTGCTTTCCAGAGGTGAGACGTGAATTGTGTGCCTCTATTGGAGACAATTTCTATAGGCACACCATGCAGTTTAATGACTTGTTGTAATAGCAACTGCGCCTTTTGTGCAGCTGTCGGACGTCCCTGGCATGCAACAAAATGGGCAAGTTTGGAAAAATGGGCCACTGTTACCAGAATGGTGTCACACTGGTGTGAGGCATGTAATTCTACAATAAAATCCATGCCTATCTGTTGCCATAGCCTCTGTGGGAGTGGGGACAGGTGTAACAATCCCTAGAGTCATTTTCTGGGAACCTTAGTTCGGGTGCAAGTAGTACAAGCTTGTTCATACCTCTTGACGTCTGTTTTCATCGTGGGCCACCAAAAGTACCACTGAAGTTTGTCTAAGGTTCACTTCTGTTCTGGATGTCCGGCCAAGGGAGCACCATGATGACTCCAGAGCACCCATTGTTGTGCCCTTTTTGGTACTATTTTCTTCCCCTGGTGGAAATAAAGTCCATGATGCTGTTGATAATGAGGATTCTGTGATACTGTCAGATCCCCACTTGATAGTTCTTTTAGTTGAGAAAGGGAAAGGCATGTTGCTGCGAATGTCTTCCTATCGAGCAACAGTTCATCTCTCTTATCAGGTAGTTCCCCAATTTCTGTACACTAGGAAAGGGCATCTGCGAGCAGGTTTTGCCGACCCGGTCAATAGTGGATTTTGAAGTTGAAACGGGCAAAAAAACAAGGTCCAACGTCCGTGCCTAGCGTTGGACATCCGGGTGGATTGTAAATACGTGAGATTCTTATGATCGGTAATTACTGTAACAGGAAATTTTGCCCCTTCCAGGTAATGTCGCCACATTTCAAAAGCTGCTCTAATGGCTAGCAGCTCTCAGTCCACTATAGTGTAGTTCTTCTCTGCACTGGATAGTTGGCGGGAATAGAAGGCACAAGGCAGTAAATGGTCTCCTTTGGTTCTGGCTTGGAGTAGCACAGTTCCAATTGGGCACACTAGAAATGTGTGTCTTCACTGTAAAGGGTTTTTCAAAGTCGGGGAACTGTAAAATAGGGGCACAGGTAAATGTTGTTTTTAAGGCATCAAAAGAAGATTGTTGTTGGTTTGTCCATTCGTACAGAGCCCCTTTTCTTAACAATCTCGTGAGGGGTTCCTTTAGTCTGGCATAATTTGAAATGTATTGTCTGTAATAGTTAGTATTGCCGAGAAAATGCTGCAGGGCTTTTATCGACAGCGGCGGAACCCATGCCAAGATGGTGCCTATCTTTTTTGCATCCATTTCCACGCTGCATTGGGAAATGACAAATCCCAGAAATTCTATTGTAGTGAACATGAAAGGCACACTTTTCTAGTTTGCAAAACAAGCGATTTTGACATCATTTTTCCAATACAGTACTCACGTGTTTAACATGTTCCGCCTCAGTAGCGGAAAAGACAAGGATATTGTCCAGGTAAGCAATTACATATAAATCTATGATATCCTGAAATATGTCATTGATGAGGTGTTGAAAAGTGGCCATAGCATCAGCTAAGCCAAATGGCATCACCAAGTACTCGAAATGACCGTACCTGGTTCGAAAGACTGTCTTCCATTTGTCACCTTGGCGTACTCACAATAAATTATAGGGTCCTTGAAGGTCCAATTTAGTAAAGATCTTGACTCCTTGTAGCCGATCGAACAATTCCAGGATCAGAGGAAGCGGGTATCTATTCTTAATGGTTATTGTGTTTAAGATCGTGATAGTCTATGCAAGGGCGCAACCCCCCATCTTTCTTAGGTACAAAAAACAAGGGGGCCCCTGCAGGAGATGAGGAATGAAGCCCCTTCGTAAATTATCATCGATATAGTCTTTCAAGATACTCCGTTCTGGCCCTGAAAGGCGTAAATACGTCCATACAGAGGTTCAGTTCTGGGGATTACATCCACGGGGCAATCGTATGGTCTATAGGGTGGTAATACTGCTGCTTCTTTCTTATGAAAGACATCTGAAAAGTCTGAATATATGGGGGGAATATTAACATCGTGTACAACCCCCATGATTGTCTTTTCCCCCTGCATTATTGTGTTTTTAATTGTTTTAAACTGTTTTATTGATTGTTGCTGTTCGCCGCCCTGGGCTGCCCTATGGGCAGGAGGGGTGGGATACAAATCTTTAAAAAAATTTTTTAAAAAGTGTTGTTTCTATTGGCATAAGGTACAACATGTGGCACAAAAGTTTGAAGGGAAAGACACTGATCTGTTAAACCAATTAATAGCCGGGTTGTGTTGGTGTAGCCACAGCATTCCCAATACAATTGAAAACATGGGTGTAGAGACTATATCAAATTCCATGTGCTCGATATGTCTTCCAGTGGTCACTTGTACAAACTGAGTCTGCAGAGTGATAGGCCCTGAAATTAACGGAGATCCATCAATGGAATGGACTTGTTCTGGGGGGGACCTGCGAGTGCTGGGAATTGCATATCATTGAAGAAACGCCGAATCCATAAAATTCCCCGAGGCACCAGAATCGATTAATGCCCAGACTGTGACTGCGTGTGGGACCCACACCCAACATAATAGGTATCTGTACATGCTGGGCGATCATAGGGACCATGGATAAGACCATTGACTCTGCTGACAGGGGACTTGCAAGCCTTGCCGGGAGCTCCCCATACCTCCTGAGGCTTGGCTTTTCCCAGCTCAAGTTTTGATGATGGCAGTGATAGGCAATTGCAAGCTAAGTGTGTCGGTTCTCCACAACAAAAGCACAGTTGCGACACCCGCTGCTGTTCTCGCTCCGCAGCTGACAATGGCTCCTGGGACGCTACTAGCTCCACGGGCTCCACGTCATCAGCCTTACTGGATTCTGGTTTGCAGGGGAACGTCACAGGCGTCTTGGCCATAGATGGATGAAAAGTCTCTTGTCCCCGTTCTCGTTTCCGTTCATTCAGCCGTTCATCAATCTGTAAAGTAAGTGTCACTAGCTCCCCACAGGTGCCAGGTAACATGGTATAGGAGAGCTGATCCTTCAGCTCGTCGTTCAGAATTCTCCTGAACATAACTCGCAGGACTTGTTCAGGCCAGTTCAACTCGACAGCCAATTGTTGGAATTTAGTAACACATTCTAGTAGGGGACCCTTACCTTATCTCAACCCCACTATAGCATTTTCAGCATCTTTTACCTGATGAGGGTAATCAAAAAGAAACGTAAATTTGTGAATGAATCCTGTATAATCTTGCAAAAGGGGACTCTTGCTGGTGAGGAGAGGTGTTGCCCAAGATAAGGCTACGCCTTCTAATAACCCTATAATGAAAGCCACCTTTAAGTCATCCATGTCATACGTTTTGGCTTGCACCTTAACTAACAGAGTGCAAGTAAACTTTGGAACTGACAGCGATCTACGGTGAACTTAGTTATTGTGGGTTCCTGGGGTGCAAAAGCTCCTGCTCCCGCATGAATTATCTCAGGAGGTGGAGGTGGGGGAGCCACCCCCTTGCCTTGCTGATCCTTAAGGTTCTTAACCTCCATGGCTAGAGCTTTTCACTTCTGCCATCATCTGTTCCGTAGTGCTGGGTTTGGAAAAGGGAAGGAAAATCTTTTGTTTTGTTTTGTTTAAGGCCGGTGATACTGTGATGGGCTAGGGGTAAATGGGACAGAAAAAAAAGGGGGGGGAGAGAACACAGATACACCATACCTTTACACACACGTTAGACGGTCATACCTTGCCTGTAAACAAACCCTCAGGATTGTGAGTGGCTTCTGGGGTTAAAAAACCCCAGCCTAGATTATCACAGGGTGGCGGAGGGCAGCGCAAGGCCTCAAGGTTCCAAGGTACACACACACACCGGGACCGGGAAGGGAAACGGGGATGTGCAAGATAGTGATAGGGGAAAGGGTTGCAGTTCCCTGGGGCGTGGGAGCAGGATAGGGCAAGCACACTAGAAGGAATCAGGTCACGTGGGGGGAAGGGGTACACGAGAAGGAAATACCACACCCAGACTCGAAACAAACCAGAAGCTACTCACCCCAGCTATGCATACACCAAACTCTCACCACAAACAGCTCCCCCGTCAAAAGATAGTCAAAGGCAAAACACCAAACAACGAAGAGGGGAGCAGTCTCACAGGCACAAAGCGCTGATCACCGGTAAAGGTGGGTAATGGGTATGCAGGGAGCTGCTTTTATCCCTTGCTGCTTGTAAAGTGTGCAGGCACTCTGAGTGCCTCAGCTGTGAGGAAAGGGGTGTGGCCACGGCAGGCAGTCACAGGGCGTCCCAGGCCACGCATCCTGCCTCCATTGATTGATGTGGTGGGGTTCCCGACATCCCAGGAACCCTCCCCACCACATCCTGTGTTTCTGCCGGCAGCGGCTCCACCGGCGCTGCGGGTCCTGGAGGCACCACGGCCATAAGCAGCCTGCCCCCATTGTGGCCTGAAGACCCCTCCTAGGTGTGTGTGAGACCCCGGGATCGCCCAGCTCCCCTTCCCCCATACTTCCGACCCCGGTACAGGGGTCTGACAATGGGGTCCGGTTTGTTGGCATGACGGGGGGCAGTTACACTTCTTGTAGCTGTTTTATTTTAGTGGGGCTAGGCTTGTTTTGGGGGTTATTTTGAGTCGGGGGTGGATATTACGTTTTGTTTTAATATAGTAGGTTAAGGGGATGCTCTGGCCCCCTGGTGAGAGAGTGGGTGGGGTGGGGGGCCTTGGCCTCCATGTGAGAGGCGAGGGCCAGACCTGGGAAGGGGAGGGGGACTATACCCCCTGTGAAGGGGGTATGGGGGTAGGACAATAGGGATCTCCCTCACCATCTGGGCAGAGCATCCCTGAAGGAGGGCTCCAAGGGGAGGGGCTGGCCAGAGTGAGAACTGCAGCCATTGGGGCTGTGATGGGGCAGGGGAATTATGGTCCCTCGGGGGTGTTTCGATCTATGAGGCAGGACAGGTGTTTGATACCTATTCTCTTCATCGGCCCCCAGGCAGGTGGTTTGGTGGTTCATGGTCAGGGACCCCTGGCCTGAATCTGATGTTGAACTTGAGGTCTGTTGTTAATAAGTCGACAACAGTCCAGGAATGAATCCTGGACCATGCAGCTGACCTTGTGTGTATCACAGAGACCTGGCTGGACACTGAGACAGGGCCTGTTCTGTCCGATCTTGTCACAGTTAGGTACTCCGTGCAACATTAGCCATGGCCAGAGGGATGAAAGATGGTGGTGGTGGTATAGCCATTGTTTTTAGGGATTCGTGGTCCATTAGGAAGTATATGGTGCAGCTTATGTCAGGTATCAAGGGCCTCCATCTTGTGATTGATTTGGAGGGAGACAAGTTGGAGGTGCTGCTAGTATACCATGCACCTACCAGTACAGCAGCATCCCTACACACCCTAGCGGAGTTGGTGTTGGAGGTGGTATTGGGGTCCCCAACACTATTAATGCAGAAACCAGTCTTGGAGGGCAAGAGCGTGAGTTCATGCTTGCCATGACAACCATAGGCCTGTCTCAGGTAGTCATCGGCTCAGCGCACGATGGAGGCCTACCCTGGACTTATGGCCATTTTTACACAGACAGCACTGCAAGCCCGATGGGTGGGTGAGCACACTCACCAAACACCCATGGGTGCCAAGCAGGGAGACGTTTATGCAGCCACAGCCACGGGAGGTTGTGGAACAGAGGGGCTGGCACGCATCCATCAAGCATACACACACTCAGGGCCACACAGAGCAAACACCCATGATGTTTACACGGACTGCCCATACACTGAATGGAGGGGAAACCATGCCCAGCACAGTGTCGTGACAACATGGCAGAGAGAGGGCAAACGAAGTCACGACACACAGCACCACAGCTGTCCCATCCCGCATCCCGGCTGGCCTCACCAGGGGCAGAGGGCTCCCCCTGCTCTGGTGGTTGTGGCGGGTGTGTGTTTTGTTAATGTCCTCATTCTGCCCCTGACGAAGGCAGTGCCGTGGATACGGGAGGCCATGATGTCCCCATCCATGCAGAGGAACCGATCCAGCTGATCCTGGAACTCCATTGTGTGCATGGCATGGCTGGACTTGAGATTGTTGTCCTTGATATTTTTATATCCAGACCTCAAGTCCTTTGCCTGCTGCATATGTTGGGTAGCATCCCTATTATACCTCGACTGCTGCGTCTCCTGACTTCATAGACCTGTTTGGTCTTGTAGTTGCGCACCAAGTTGTACTGGATCTTTTCGGCCCCCCACACGCATGTGAAGTCCAGGGTCTTCTGACTGGACCAGGGTTCCCCCTTTTGGGTTCCGCGTGTTTGGGGCCATCCAGCTTGACAGCTTGGGGTCCACCCAGTGGCTGTTGTGGCAGTGGAGCAGGTGGTGTCCTGTTGGGGGAATACATGGGGGTGAGTTGTTGACCTGCTGTATCCCTGCAGCTTCTGTGGGGTGTTCCTTAGCCCCCCTCCCCCGGGGTGTGTGTGTTTCCACTGTTTTACCTGACTGCCACGGAGGCCCTCCTCGGCTGTCTCCCTGGTGGTGCTGTGCACTTGGCTCTGGGTGCTCTCCTGTGGAGGGGGAACAATGTAGCTGTCAGCTGCCTGCCCGGGGTTTCCACGGCATGTGCTTGGGGCTTGTCGGCTCCCACCCCCCATCCCCTCGGTCGGTGGGTGCCCTCGCTTGTACCTCGCTCTCTGAAGTGCTCTCCTCCCTGTGCCCTGTGACTGGTTTGGGGCGGGGATGTGGGTGGTGCCGGGGCTGCATTGCACCCTCTGCCCTGTGTCAGACAGGGTGTGCTGTCAGTAGCCATCCTGCCCCCCCTCCCCGGTGCTCTTGACCCGGAGCCCCCTCCCCATGGTGTCACAGGGTCCCTCCGCTTACCCTGTCCCTTCCCGCGCATGTCGTTGTGCTGGCTCCCTTTGTTTTGTCTTGGGCTTTTCTGCCTGACGTGTTGGGAGCTGGCGCACCCATGTCCTCACGAGTTTCTCCTTTAAGGGCTCCCATCTGGGCGTGTCTGCCTCCGGGCTCCTGCATGGCCTCTCTAGCCGTGTCTCGGTAGTTTGGGCGGACCTTTCCCGTGGGCGTGCTTGTTTTGCTGTTTACACGAACGGGTGGGTGTTGGATACCCACCTCCACCCATCTCCACCCATGGAGCATGCCGGAGCCTTCCCGGCTGCTCCGTGGGTGTTGATGGGTGGGTTGCGGGAGCACGCACACCCACCCGTTGATGTTCACGTGGATGCTCTCCCACACATCCGATGGGTGTTTATGGGTGGGTGGCCTCCGTGTAAAAACTGCCTTTATTTTGCACTGGCCTTGAGGTGGGGGATCTGTTGGTGGGGGAGGTGTCAGCAGTGCCCTTATCATGGACAGACCATTACCTACAAGCCAGTCTCCCAGCACATGTCTGCCCCTGGAGAGGTGTGGAACCAGTTCAGTTGACCCTCCTCCGGATACTAATGGAACAGGAGAGGTTCCAGAATGCTCTGGGGGAGTTACTCCCTGATCTTGATAACCGCTTGCTTGATTACCTCATTGCCTTTTGGAACACCTTGCTAACTGTGGCCATCGACTAAATGGCTCCTAGGCATCTGCTCCCTAAGCATCAGCACCACAGGCCTCCTTGGATCACGGAGGACCTGTGGTGGCTGAAGCAGGAAGGGCGGCGGTTGAAGTGATGGTGACATCATTCATGTGCTGAAAGCAACAGACTGCGACATAGAGCTAGTTTACAAGCCTATGCTATGGCTATGCAGGCATGAAAAAANAGCATCCCTGAAGGAGGGCTCCAAGGGGAGGGGCTGGCCAGAGTGAGAACTGCAGCCAGTGGTTTGGTGGTTCATGGTCAGGGACCCCTGGCCTGAATCTGATGTTGAACTTGAGGTCTGTTGTTAATAAGTCGACAACAGTCCAGGAATGAATCCTGGACCATGCAGCTGACCTTGTGTGTATCACAGAGACCTGGCTGGACACTGAGACAGGGCCTGTTCTGTCCGATCTTGTCACAGTTAGGTACTCCGTGCAACATTAGCCATGGCCAGAGGGATGAAAGATGGTGGTGGTGGTATAGCCATTGTTTTTAGGGATTCGTGGTCCATTAGGAAGTATATGGTGCAGCTTATGTCAGGTATCAAGGGCCTCCATCTTGTGATTGATTTGGAGGGAGACAAGTTGGAGGTGCTGCTAGTATACCATGCACCTACCAGTACAGCAGCATCCCTACACACCCTAGCGGAGTTGGTGTTGGAGGTGGTATTGGGGTCCCCAACACTATTAATGCAGAAACCAGTCTTGGAGGGCAAGAGCGTGAGTTCATGCTTGCCATGACAACCATAGGCCTGTCTCAGGTAGTCATCGGCTCAGCGCACGATGGAGGCCTACCCTGGACTTATGGCCATTTTTACACAGACAGCACTGCAAGCCCGATGGGTGGGTGAGCACACTCACCAAACACCCATGGGTGCCAAGCAGGGAGACGTTTATGCAGCCACAGCCACGGGAGGTTGTGGAACAGAGGGGCTGGCACGCATCCATCAAGCATACACACACTCAGGGCCACACAGAGCAAACACCCATGATGTTTACACGGACTGCCCATACACTGAATGGAGGGGAAACCATGCCCAGCACAGTGTCGTGACAACATGGCAGAGAGAGGGCAAACGAAGTCACGACACACAGCACCACAGCTGTCCCATCCCGCATCCCGGCTGGCCTCACCAGGGGCAGAGGGCTCCCCCTGCTCTGGTGGTTGTGGCGGG
>QEPC01014420.1:5193968-5208743 GCA_003113815.1 Sphenodon punctatus | reverse complement strand
CTGGTAGAGGGCGTGGCCGTGGTGCGCCTGGGCGAGTTGGTTGATCTGCCAGTACGGACACTTCTGCCACTGGTGGCAGCCCACCACCCAACATTAAGAGACCAGCATTTTTCACCCCCAAGCTGCAGGTCTTATTAGGGGAAGAGGCAGCAGAGATTATTGGAGGAAAAGCATCTGTGGAAGGTAGGGAACCCCAGCCTTCCACTGGCTCTGGAGGAAGGAGCAAAGGTGGGGTGCAGCAGTAGCAGTGCACCCCTCCTGAAGCACCAGCAGCTGGCACTGGCAACAGTGATATTGCACTGGGGGCAGCTGATGCGGGGAGGAATGATGGTGCTGTTGATGTGAGTGATGCAGGGGCTGGGGCACCCACCTCTCCAGTTGGGCAGGCTTTCCCCTCTGGCACCATCCTCCATGATTTGGAGGATCTGGGGGAGGAATTATTTAAGGACATTCCCAAACCTTGCAGCAATGCAAGCAGCCCATTATTTTCATTCTCTGCCAGTGTTTCTGTGACTAGCAGCAGGACGTCCCCTCCCGTGGTAGTGTCAGCAGCAGCAGCTTGATCACAGGTGTCATGGAGCCTGGCAATGAGGAGAGTGAGGAGGAAGCGGTGGACACTCTTGCCTGTGATGCTCCTCCTGTGGTCCCATCGGGGACAGAGGCAATGTCCCCCAGCAGCAGTGGCACGAAGAAAGCAGGGCACCCCAGGGGGCCTGTGTGGGGCCACTTCAGGTCAGTGAGGCCAGATGACACCAGCAAGGTGGCCTGCGTTCGCTGCAGGAAGGTGGTGAAATGTGGGAATAAAAGGGGAAACCAGAAGAACCACAGAGAGATAACAGATTAGGCAGGTCAAAATCAGCTGGTAACAAATATAACTTTTAAAAAAAATATTCAAAACACATTTTTAAACTACAAGGAAAATAAACATTTGAATTCTTTTAAAGAAAGAGAAAGGAAAAACCCCCTAGGATTCTTCAGGCCTGTCCCCTGGAACATGGGGAAAAGGGGACAATGGTCCATGGGACAGAAGTGTAGGGACCCTGGAGACCTCTGCCTCATGTCGCCTCACAAGATCAAGGGCCCGCAACATTGCTTCTTTCCAGTGCACCAGGGACTGGTGGAATGCCTCGACTGTGTCCTTTTCAGTGCTTACGTACTCCATATAAGCCTGTGCCTGCCGCTTCCTTATCTGGAGCGCCCGGAACCGCTCCACCAACCTTTCCTCCACATCCCTCATGGCGCCCTGGAAACCTTCAAAATACTTTGTTGCCGTTTTCCTCAGCGACTCCTGAAATGCCCTCACTTCGGGGGTGTCATCATCACGTGGGGCTGAGGAATCATCAGAGGAGCTGGAGGGGGAAGGACGGGGACGGCGCCTCTTCTGGCTCAATTTCCTTCTCCCCTCCACTTCCTGTTGTTCCTCCCTCCGAGTGCTGCTAGTGCCACCAGAGCCACCAGACACGCTACTCTTCACCTTGATGAGGTGAACAGTCTCTATGTGGGTGATGAGCTCAGATTTGGTCCCCTGCGGCCTCCTCTTTATGTTTTTGTCTCAGATCTAAAGAACATACAAATATAAGAACACAAGAAGTGGCTGGCCAATCTCCATCTCTGTGGGGGACTTCCTAACAGGTCATAGGACAATCCATTCCCTGTTTTTCCAGCCCCCTGCCTTACCTTGCATTGTGTGAAGCTGCCTTTTGGGGTATGGTAATGTTTCCATACCGCAGACCTTGTTGGCCTGCTTTGGCTCTGGGACATTGGCCTTGATTTGGGACTTTCACCACCAGCACCATCATCCTCACCCTCAGGTTAAGAGATACGTTCCAGCCAATCCCAAACCCTGTGGATCCTGCGCGCACACGTGTGCGGGATCTCTGGGGATCCATTTGCCCACAATAGGGATCTGCGTGACTTGTGTGCAGCTCTGCACACACACAATTTCATGGAGTTTGTCTTACCATTTTTCATTCTTACGGGGCATGCTAGGTGAGTTGTTTGAAGTTATCCAGGCACCTTAGTGCCTGGATAGTTAACGTGAGTAGCAATATACATTATAATTCACAAACATTCTATTGCTTATAACCTAAAGATTATTTATTGTATCATTTATAAAATGACTCTTCATTGCATAAAGAGTCTCTCGGAGAAAAGGCTGAATCTGTGAAAAATTCAGCCTGATCCATCAAGAAATGAGAGAGATACAACCGTTTAGAAATTGCAGGCTGGGGAGCATTTTTTTTTCATTGTTCCGACCATCTCGAACTGAATGGCCTTCAGGGGTTTGAAAATGTGTCTGTGAAACTGACACACTGCTTGAAAATTAAAGTCTACTGCCGAGGGGTGCCTTTGGCTATTAATTTTTTTCTTCAAAGCAGAGTGTAGTTTTAAAGTTATAAGTTTTTGAAACTCCGCTTTAGGGTATGGAAGGGCTACGGGACAGAAAGTTATGCAACGCATACGCAGATTTCCAGCGGGGAGGCGGGGGAGTTTCTCCTCCCTCTCTGTTTGTCTCTTCAGCAGGGCTCAGGGCAATTGTCCCCTAGGGTTTTGGGGCATCGGAGGGACACACACACACCCAGTTTCCCCTTGCCCCCTGTTCCTTGCCACCACTGAGCAGCATGATCCACCAGGCCCCGCTGTGTCCCACGGTGCACCACTGATCCGATCCCTATCTGGCCAGCTGCTGGAGTTCCCCTTCCTCCAGCCCGCCAGGGACCCATCCAAACCCCATGGCAGTGAGGGGAGGGGGAGAAAAGGAGGATGGGGGAGAGGATCTACACTGCTTCCCCTCCCTCTCCTCCTCGATGCTTCAGGTCTTAATTTCCCCCCCCCTGTCCAGTGCTACAAGAATTCAAAGAACCCTGTGCCACATGTGCCTGGCTACCTCTGTCTCATTCACCCACCCCAGGATGCTGCTGTTCTGGCACAAACAGGCCTCCATCACTGCAAGCATCAAGATTCCTCCACCGCCGCTGTGAAATTCAAACTGCCCACAGAACCGCATGGGTGCACACAGGCGTCGAGTCATGTTCCCTGTCTGGCTTGCTAGGACTACATGTCCCAGCATGCCAGACAGAAAACATGGCTGCTGCGCGCGCACGTAGGAACCAACATAATGTTTCCTAGTCGCAAGCCAGAGAGGGAACAGGGCGCCGGCCTCAATGTGCACATACATGGTGCTGCAGGCCCTTTGAAGAGGACAGCGGCAGCAGTGGTGTCAGAGCGGAGCTGGCAGCAAAGCAGCAAGAGTGGCAGTGGCTGGTGGCCGTCGGTGAGCATCTCAGCCAGTCCATGTTCCAGTGCGGTGGGAGCTTCTTGCTCCTAGCATCCTAATCACTTCACTGGAGCAGGGAGATGGGCCGGGTCGGCTACCTGCTGGCCATAGCCCATCCCCCTCCTCCTCCCTACACAGTGGACTTGGGCTCCTGGGGAGAGAGCGAGCTTCCCAGCCTTGTGCACTTTAATGCACAGGACAGGCTCTCTCTGACAGCTGGCACAGGCCCACCTGCTCATAAAGTGCAGCAAATGGGGAAGAGTAGACCTAGGGATAGTTCGCCTGGCTCAGCAGCAGCCCCAGAGTAGTGCAGTTGGATTCAGCCTCAGCTCCACAGCGCGCCTCCACCCAGCCGGGCAGAAAACAGAGCTGCATCTGCCACGTTGGGGTTGGTCAACCTCCCCCAGGTTTGGCTCTGTGCATGCTTGAGTGTGAGGGGGTTCAAGATTGTTTGTGAAAGAGAGGAGCTTGTGGGTATGTGAGAAGGTATGTGTGTGTGTGTGTGTGTGTGTGTGAGAGAGAGAGAGAGAGAGAGAATGTGTGTGTATGTGGGAGAGTGAGTGACGCGGTGCCTGTGTGTGTGAGAGAGGAGATTATGTGTATGTGAGAGGGTGAGTGATGGGGTGCTTGTGTGTGAGGGGGGGTTGAGCGTGAGTGTGTGTGTCAGAGAGGAGTGAGTGAATGAGGGGGTGCTTGTTTGAGGGTGAGTGAGTGAGGGGGTACATATGTGTGCCTGCAAATTCCTTTAACCCAGCTTCACAATTCCCACACCCCTGCCTTGCTCCTTTTGAGCTTGCTCTTGCCCAACCTGCCACATTCTTTCAGCTCCTGTCTGCTCCAGCAACCCTTGCTCCCTCCACCAGGTAATGCCTGCTCAATTCCCACCACTCTCCCAGTCCTCCATTCTCTCATGTACGTACCCCATCAACCCCTGCCATGGCCTCCTCCCTGCCCCAATAATGGTCAACACCCCTCCCCAACTTAGGCACTTACTTGCATTCCCTCCTTTCCCCAGCAACCCCCACCCCAGAATCCCAGTAGCACAGATGAGAGCACTGTTAATGAACCCTGAGTTGAGGAGCTCCAGAGCAGCTAGCACCCCCAGTCCTGAGAGCAGCAGACCCCCCCCAAGCCTGACTGCCAGGGGGCTGGCTCCTCACATGGCTGGAGGGAGCAAGCTAACAGCCAGACTCCAACCAATCAGCGGACACTTGAAATTAACCGCACCAAGGGCCATTGCTTTGGGGAGCCATGGGGGACTTGAGCTATTAACCCCCCCCCCCTCCGTTCCATGCAGCTGCCCTGGGTTCCCTTTCCTAGAAGCGCCACACACTGCACCCCTTGAGCTGCAGGCTCTGTTGTGTTGGGAGGCACGGGGGTAGTGATTGCTCAGTGCAGGATGGAGCAGGAAGAGTCCCAGCTGCCTTTGTTTACCATCAGCAGCAGCTGAGAGGGGGTGCACCGCTGCATGAGCCACCCATTCCTATGGCACAATGCTGGAGCTGGCATGGTGCTGCCAGCACCAGGCTACCACAAAGCCACAGGCAGGGGGAGTGGATTGTTGTGCTGGGCTCAGTTGCACGGGGCACTGCGAGAGAGTGATCATGAGGCAAGACCAGACCAGGCCGGAGCCACTCCTGTGGGCAGAGGCTAAGCAGGGGTCCCACATGCAAAGTGCTCCCAGGAGCACTGCTGTGGGAGAGGAGGAGTGGTCAAATGCAGTCCTTGTGGAGTGATGAAAGGATGGGGCTATGTCCATGGAGGACCCCTTCTTTGTGGTGAAAGGGAAGGTTCAGAAAGCAGTGAACACTGCCCAGAGGCTCTTCCAGAGATGAATAAAACTCCTGCAAGACCTATTCACAGCCACTAGAGAAGACATTGACTGACTCACCAATGAGCGGAGGAACTGTCAGTTACTAGAAAGGAAAGGCTTATGCTTTCTTTTCTAGAGGTTGTGATTTTTTAGTAAGAGGTTTTAGCTAGGTCTGTTGCTGTGTCTTTACTCCTTCCATTTTGCAGATACAGTGTTGCCCCCAACCTGCAGAGGAAGAGAATTGGGACTGAAAGATGAATGCAAAGTGTGGAGACATGGAGCCTAAGTTGGAATAAAGCACAATATGTGGGACTGTACACCATCTTTACTGTTTACATGGCTTGCGAGTTAAGACCAGAGCCTTAACTTGCAATTTCCATGACTTTTTAGAGCATGACTGAATTTGCAAGAACCTTAACGATCATTATAAACCAGAGGTTTTTTATTATTGAATTAATCATAAGGTATAAATGAAGTTATAGTTGCGTTAGGAAATTAATTTGTAGAAGGGGAGGCCACATGTTTTAGAGAATTAGTAGCAGTCTGAGGTATATAAAACCTTTTTCATCTCTAGGACAATTGATAAATGCAAACCCAGATCTTTTTGTCTGTTTCTCCATGACTTGTGTAATAGTAGGTAATCTACAACCCAGTGTTCAAGATATCCATATTAAATGGGATGCTTCTAAAACTGATGATAAAAGGAACACAAACTGGATTCCCGTATCTTTGTATAATGGAGCGAAAGGCCTATCTAATCTGTAGGTATTAACAATTGCATTTTCTCTCTGCAAACATGGTGGTTTGAGCTTGTGGAGGTTAATGTGGAGGGACTTGTTTTGAACTGTTCATTTTACAGAGATTATTTGAGCCTGAGTTTTACATATTATCAGTTGACAGTCAGCTGAAGTAGCCAAATTTTCATGTCAAAGCCATGCAAAACAGAACAGAAGTCTAAGCGCTTATAACATGTATGTCACCACTGGTGGCTTGGAACTAAGGCTATGGAATATATCAGGGGTGGCCAAACTATGACTCAGGGAAAACATGTGCCTCTTGGGCAATTCAGGGGTGGTTTGCAGCTGAACTACCCGAGAGGGCAGTTGAATAGCTTCTGGGCCATGCGTTGCCTTAATGGTTTATGTCTCTGCTGAAGACAGGACCACAGACCAACAGCTCTGCAAGCCAATCACAAAGCAGGAGAGGCAGAGAGGAGCGAGAGGTTGCCTGAGAGATGCTTCAAAAGGGCACACGTGCATCTGTCTTCTGTCTATCAGCCGTATGAAGATTTTGGTATGCATCTTTGGGGGTGGGGATTTTGTTGTTGTGCTGAGAAAAGTAGATTCCAGAGTCCAGTTCACTTTCTGTAAAATGTTAATCCTGCTTGGCTCAATGCTGTCTCTAACTTATAGCGACACTGTAGCAGGGAAGAGTGCCTGTTAGTCTACTGACCCTTTAAGGGGCTTAGCGCTGACAGGTGGAAAGGTGCTAACTGAGGCGTAGGCACTGGAGTGGAGAGAGGACAGTGCCTGATATTCACACCTGGGTTGGGCATGGCTGAGTCAGCAGAAGATTAAGCTGAGCTTGGGAGCTCAGTAAGGGGGAGACACCCAGGGGAGGCAGGAGCTGTGGAAGAGCTCTGCCTCAGAGAGAAGACTGAGGAGACAGAAACTAGGAGTTGGGCTATGTCTTCAGACAAACCTGCAACAGAGGAGGACTGCCTGAGCTCTGGGGTTTTGGTGGGCCACAGGAGGGAGTTATGCCTGGCCCATTAAACCAAGTTAAGAGAATTGCAGGAGCTCCTTGGAAGCATCTGGAGAGCAGGAGACTGATGCTGAACTCTGGAGTCTTTTAGGTGAGGGATTTAGTTAACTGGGGTTTAATACTACTTCCTTTGCTTAGGGCTGGCTACCACAGCACTTTTCACAGGTTATATAACAAGCGCCCCTTGACTCTTCTGTTAAGGTTGGTATCTTAGCTAGAATTTGTTGTATCCCAAGTTCCACTGTAAACACACTGCACCCAAATTACTCTCTCAATGCTTACAGGGATTGTGTATTGTCAGACATAGGAATATGCAACAGTTGCACCTACAAATGTGGAAAATCATGGGCTTTCCAAATTAAACATGAACGTAATAGCAAAATCATCATTAATGTACAGTTCAAAATTCTCTTCTGTGCTTGTATTTTGCTAGCATTGAATCAAGCAATATTGAGTCCACAAGTAGGAAATGCTATCTCTTTTCAGTTTAGAAATAATGGTGAGGAATGTAAGTTTGGCTAATTTCTCACTTGTAGCAAAGTAATATTCTTGAGGAGTTAGAGAAACAGTTTTCTTTGCAATTGCCTCATTTATCTCTTGCTTTTTAATAAACTCCAAGCAGATATTTGTATCTGGAAATACTATATTAACTTTGGGAGAAAAAGCTAAGTCTTCAGTTCTACGAATCTATACTGTGGAGACATGCCCTGTAGTGGACCTGTTGATAAACTGTGTTGATGGACTTCCAGAATCCAGCCAGAGTAGTAGTATGCCTGTGCATATTTAGGCCTGACACATTTTCTGCGTGTAGGAAACACCTGTTTTTGGACTCAAATGTGTCTATGTTATATTTTGTTTGCTTATGCAGAGAGCAATTATGCAAAACACATGCATTTTTCTTTCCAGATGCAGCTGGGGTACTTTGGATCCGTTCACTCTGTGAGGTTAAAAGTTGACTCCTTTTAGATCAGTATCAAGGTTTATTGACATGTGAGGCATGTTTTATTCTTAAACTGAAAAACTGCATGCTCCTATTTGGAAGAAAATAGAATTGCTGCTTCGCTTCAATAAAAGCTAGCACTTTAACTAAGGAGAATGGGGGGGGGGGGCAGAGAAAAGTTAGGAATGTGATACTTAAACAATTAGTTTATGTTGGTGTCACCATGGAAATGTTTGATGTTAGAGGTGAATAATCACACCAGTTACTGACCTCTGACATTAAACGGGCTGAACATGATATGTTTTGACTTGTCAGGTGATTGTTTTCAGATTGGAATAATTCCATATTGGTAACAATAATTAATAGAAACATAAAATGCACAATGTTTTGTGTGAGAGATAATATTATCCTGGCTACCTGTGAAGTGTCTGAGCTTTTCAAAGTGTTCCAGCTGAATTATGTTTAAGAAATTCCTATCTGGAGAGTAGGTTCATTCAGGCTTCAATTGTTTTAGTCACCTGGAACAAATATCAGATGCTGTGGAACCCTGAAGTCCTGTTCCAGATGGTGGTCTGTTTGGTATTGGCTCTGGGAGGGCATCCACTCTCTGTAGCGAACTCAGGAACTGACACTCTCGGCCCCAAGACCAGAGAGACCTTATTTTCCTCCCTTTAGTAACCCACAGACAGGGTCTTACCGGGGTTTTAGAGCTCTGATTGGGAGTTCTCCAGTGGTTCAGTTTCACCCTGTACTCAGGTGTTCAACTAATAAGGAGCCTGTAGAGGCAGTCTTGGCTCCCTGATTCAGCAGCACTGCAGCAGACCTCTGTAGAGCAGAGGACGCTCCCCACGTGTGGGCGTGGTGAGCAACTTTCCCCTCTCCTTCAGCCTCTCATCCGCCCCATTGCGCTAGACGGGCTGGCCTTTCTTCCCAGCCAGGGATGGGGGTTCCACCCACATTACAGTGGAGATTCCACGACTCACTGAGCAGCTGGCACCATATCACAGGTGACTCCAGCATCTCAGTGGGGCCGGTTGTTGTTGCCAATGGCCGCTCTATAGTTGCAGTATCACTGTATGACTGCGCTTCAGGTAAGGCTCCACAGTATCATAGGTGAATAATATATCTACTCCATTAGAACTTGCGTTTTGATTTACCAGGGTATTTTATACTAAAGACCAGTGTGTCCCAGTGGATAATATGCTGGAGTCGGAGATGGGAATCTTGAATTAAATCCTGGCCTCACTGGCTAGCTTTAGGCAAGCCACTGTGTCTTCTTCAACTCACTATCTGTAAAATAGGACAGTTGATGCCTGGCCAGTGGCCAGGCTGTTGTGTAATGTGGGGCCTCTTTGTGCATTCTGGTGCTATCAGTCTTAGCTCTGGGGATAAGGTGAGGACCACACACAGACATGCATAGGGAAATTGCTCAAAACCTCAGTGCACATTTTACACATTCTGTTTCCAATCTGAAATTATGGAAGGTTTGGGGGTTGGGTGTAATTCAAAAATTACTTAGTAAAAATCTATGGTCTGTGATATGGGCAAGGTGTATTTTACATATTGGATTGTAAAGGTTTCTGTCTGACTTTAAATTCTTAAGAAAAGTATTTGGACTGCTTTTTGGTGGCTTGCTAGGTCCAGGTGTTCTTTAATTAGTAAGACAAGGTACAATTTCTGCATATACAAATAAAGCAAACTAAATTATGAAAAAAATACTGCAGAAAGGAATCTTTCTTTCTTTCTTTCTTTCTTTCTTTCATGTATTTGAGTGAACTGTCGATTTTCAGTTTTGCATCGGACAAGCAGGAAAGTGGATGAAAGGGGTGTGTGGACTCCTAGGAAGATTTGACTGAGAAGGATCTTGGGTATGTCAAAATTAACCAATTAAAGCCATTAGAGAAAAGTTAGTCCAATAAAAAGACTTGGCACAGAAAATACTTAGGATACTGACTTGTATGGTTCGGACATTCATCACTATAT
This sequence comes from Sphenodon punctatus, assembly GCA_003113815.1. Classification (NCBI taxonomy): domain Eukaryota; kingdom Metazoa; phylum Chordata; class Lepidosauria; order Sphenodontia; family Sphenodontidae; genus Sphenodon; species Sphenodon punctatus. Next base: position 5,198,966 of record QEPC01014420.1, on the reverse strand, counting down.
TAGAGGAGAAAAAAGAAAGGTCACCTACAAAAGAAGATCTGGCAAAGAAAATATAGAATTACAGGATGGGTTGACATGTCCCAAAAGAAATGAGTGGAATGATTTCATCGAGCCTTACTGTTAGTAAGCATGTGATGTGACTAATGGAAGAGAAGATGATGATCCATTTCCCCCTAACCCTGTTGGCAATGCATCTGAAGTTCTCAACACAGTGTTTGGAATTATGAGAACTTGCTCCTAATTCCACCTTTCAGATGACTCATTGCAGAATCTTGAGCATGTCACCTCAGCTGTGCTCCGAAGTACACTTTTGCTGGCAGAGCCCCATTGACTTTAATGGGGCACTGGTGGCATAAGTGCATTTAAGACTGCAGCCTTAATGTCTTTCTGTCCATCTGTGTCATTTGGTTAACCATGCATAACCATATTTATAAAATACATTGATCTACAAATGAAAAAGGCAGATGACATTAGTATTTTTCATTGTATGAGTGAAAAAACATTTATCGTATTTTCAGTTTTCCGGTTTCTGGCAACTGCCTGAATATTTTTCAAGTGTTTCTTTGACAGTATTAGGAAATTTTAGCTGGAAGATGTGAGCCATCAGTCTTGTCTGCTGATGCCTTTCCTTCCTCTTACGTTATGCAGAAAGCATCTTTTTCATTGATAGTAGTATCTATTGTACCATAATAACTTTGTTTCCTTTCCCATCCTTGAACTCCAAAACCAGTTATAAAGCTATTAAGCTTATCCTCAGAATCATTTTAGGGTCTCTTTACTATTTCTTAGGATCTATAGCCACAAAAGAATGCAGCCTCAGGTTTCCCTGAAAGTTGTTTTCAGTCACTGCATAGTACCTTCATTCTTGTTGCAAAGGTGAAATAGAAAATTTGGACCCCTGCATAAATAGTCTGGACATTAGGAAACTCAATATACAGTAATTCAAAAAGGCAGTGTGTTCCGAGACCAAACAGCATGACCCTAACATCCATCAGGAAAAAATAAAATTAAATTGGGTGCTAATGAAAGCAAAGGACTGAGATAGCACTGACTTTAGTGAAGCAGGGACTGTGGAGGTTTCTCCGCCCCTTACCCTCACTGGCCGTCATTCTGTTAGTGCTCCACAGCCCTTGACCTGAATCTTCCCAACTAATAATTCTTTTTTTCTAAAACATTAGAGTCCATAGACCTTATTTTATTACTTAAAGTAGCATGTGAATGAAAGCTGTGAGATGCCCTCAGCCTCTTTTTTAGCCTCACTGACTCTTTGAACTAAACATGACTGAATGAGACTGTTGTCCGACTGCTAGTTTCACAGTGGGATAAGTCATGTAAACTCAGATTAATCTCCTTGATTGACATGAGATGTGAAAAACCAAGTTGGTCATTTAAACATTTTAAGTTCCATTCTAAACATTACTGATCCTGCAGTGGCGCCATTTGCACCCACTGTAGCAAAAATCCGTGTCATGGTTTCCAGAGCTTTGCAAGTTGTCTGTAAAAATTCTGTTGGAGTCAATAATACTCCTGTTGGCAGTGTGTGGAGCAGCTACAGTTTTGGCTGATACAATTTTAAAAATAATCATGATAATTTTAGCAAAATAATAGTGTAAGATGTACAGAGAGACTGGAGGTGGTACTTGGAGTTTGGTTACGTGAAACTATGAAAAATATGGAAATTACCTTGTGTCATGCTTTTCAGATACTGCATAACTGAGAAAATGGAAAACAAAGTGGTTAAATGTGCAATATTTTGCAATTGTTTTAAAATATTGCGAAACACTAATCCTGTATCTGAAATAGCAAAATTTGAAAATAACTTGATGTATATTAAAAACAATAATAATATTCTACAACTTCACATTAAAGGACTACAACTTCACATTTAAACAACTTTCTTCTGTCAGCATGTGGTTTGCTTGTAAGGGATTCTTGGAACATAGAATTTGCCATACTTGTTCAGATGATTGGTCCATCAAGTCAGATTCTGTTTTTAACATTGCCAAAGTCATTGGTGGTTGCAGGAATAATGGGGAAACCATGATGCAGCTGGACAAATGCACATAGCTATATGCACATGGAAGAAAATACCTTGCTTTATCCTCCGACATGAGATCTGATTACACTTACCTTTGCATACACAACATCAAATGCTGGTATTGGTCATAGAATTTCCCACCCTTTTCTGACCTCATAACGAGTGAATATGGATGGGTATAACTGAGATCAACTCTGAAAATTGCTTTGGCCTTCATGGTAAATAGGAGCTTAACTTAAAATATGTTGTACAAGTGAAAATGTACATTTAACTATAGGCCATATTAGCCAAAATATACATTTACCTATAGACCATACTAGCTCAAAGAACTCATTGGCATCTATTTTCCTCCACCCCCCAAATATAAACAACAATTTAAATGTGTGGCACTCTTTCACTGAAGCTTAAAGAAAAATAACGTTATAAAAACTCAGCCCCACTTCCAAACTTAAACATATTCTAAACCAGTGTAAAAAGTGTTTCCGTTTCCGTAAAGCACTGGTCTGCCTACTTGCCAAACTCAGGACAGTTGCTCAAAAAAAATAATAATAATAATAGTGGAGGGAGTACGTGTCACTGTGTTTTGATCCATAAAACCTAAAGCAGTGTTAGTCATCTGGAACTGCTGCAGTGGACTGAGAGGAAGAGGCAACTCTCTGCTGCGATTATTTCTAATCCCTGGAAGACAACAGATTCTCCCGATTTGCCAACAGCGTCCCTTGTCTCTTCCCAGCAGAGTATTTTGTTTAATCCATCAACAGAACTTAGCAAGAATCAATTAAGAAATGCATGCAGGTTCACGTTTGGAACTTATTCTTTTATCAATATATACATTTGACACCCATGAGAAGTGACACGTGCACATTTGTCCAAAAGGTAAGTTGGCAATTCATGGCATAGGTCACATTTTGAACTGCAAACAAATAGTATTTTGACAGATGGATGGATATGTACTCCATTTGGGAACCATCTGCAAAATAATTGAAACAGCATTTTATCATATTTGAACACAGCATTTCCTGATGATGATGGAAATATTTTCTTGTAAAGTTAAAGCTTCAGCAGGCCCAAGAGGAGCACAAAGAGCAATAAATGCAGTCATTTATAAAAATCCTTTTTTTCACACCATAAAATAAAATTGTACTCATGCTGGTTTTCCTTTTCTGATGATTATACTACAGTTTACATTCTCATGCCCTCTAAAAGGTTGTTGAGGCAGAAGTAGTTCTTGTCTTCTGGACAAAACATCTGCAACAGAGACCTTATGGGCTGTATGTCGTGAGTTAGTGTAGGTGATTTAATACTCTACAGTGTTAGGCTAACTAGTTAACATTATGTGTATTCACACAGGCAGCACCCACGCCTCTGCCCTGCCTCACTCCCGGGTGGGACATCTGTTTAAAGGCGGCCCACCAGATGTACAGGCACTGCAGAGGCGTAGGGCAGGTTGTCCCTGCTCCACGGCAGCCCTGCCTGTTGGTGTTCTGGAAGATTCAGGAGTACCGCCAGCAAACCTGTGGCACTGGTCGAAGGAGGGGTTGGTGTTTATCTGCTCAATGGACGGCCACTGCAGCCTGCAATTCTATGGCATGGGGGAGAGGGTGCCACACAGGTGGATTGTGGGCCACAGCAGTCGCCGGGTCATTTAAACCTGACCCAGGCCGGGCTGTAAGCAAGAAGATGCGGTCCATGTGAAAAAAACACCCATTGTGGGTCCTAGTCACACAGAACCCAGATTGAGGAGAAAGAGCGAGCAAAAAGCTGTGTGACCTCAGTTTTATTTATTTTATTTATATTAAAATTTATACCCCCCCCCCAATGTCAACAGATGGCTCAAGTTTGCTTGGAAAATGAGCCTCTTCTCCAATGAGCTCTCTTCTTTATAAAATTTAACAGGTATGCAGTACATTTTTGGTTAAATGTTTTGTGGCTGCCTGGGGGGAAATGAATTGCCCCTTCGCTACCATGCTACTTTTTCCCTCTCTATTCTTTGGCAGCAGTTTATAAACTTCATCCGTTATAATACAGGCCAACAGCAAGAACAGAAATGAGATCTTTAGGTGTGTTGGCGTTAATGAGACACCTCAACAAATGACACTGCTCTCACTTTTCAGATTGCTGCTTCCCACGATTTTAACAACTCCTTGAAACTTTCCCAAAGGAAAGCTAAACTTTATGCATCTAAGATTATCTTTCCACTAACTCCCCTAGCATAGAGTGTGAGTACTAGTGACCTGAGTGTGGTGCCTTGTGTGTTGCTAATGACACTGCAGCCTGCAGCAGTGTTAGTAGCCTCAGCTGAGAAGCTAAAGTCTGAATTGGTCAGAGAGACCAAATGGCACACTCTCTCCCTTGAAGTTGACTTTGGTGTGGGGGGCTAGGTCTGGGTCTTTCGGTGGGGTAGTGTGAGGCAGGTTGCAGTGCTGCTTCCTATGCACATCCTGTTTAGGTAAGTAGATTGTGGTCTTGTGTTCTCAGTCTAAAACCATTCACCAGTGCTGAATTCACTTAGAATGCATTCATACAATTTAACCAGTAGTTATTATGTTCTTGCTAGCTTTGTCATTTGCCCCCGCACAGGAAATAAGGCACAGACACAGAGAGCTTGGGTAAAACTGGCCGCAACCGTTTATTAAAAACAACCAGCATAACCGAAACCTGTTGATAAACGAGAACCAATTAATAAACCAATCAAATCAAATCGTGAGAACGATGGATAGCTCTTTGCCAAATTGATTTCCAATTAATATATATAATTAAATATATATATAATTACCGCAATAGCCAATCAATAATTGAATAGTAAAGCCGAATTGATCACCCTGGGTGAGACTATAAGGAGAGTGATTGGGCATTAAGTCCAACCTTCTGATATCACCTCCGTCCCTAATGCCCCTCACTCCCCGCGTTCAGTACCATAATGTATGACCACTTGGATTGGAGATACCAGTCCAATCCCC
>QEPC01014420.1:5162047-5193929 GCA_003113815.1 Sphenodon punctatus | reverse complement strand
CCCCCAAACCGTCAGAGCCCACACTCCCACAGTGACATAGACAATTTTAAGAGGGGATTCAACACCCCCCTTTTCACAGGGGAGGGAAACTATCCCCCTAGGAGCCTCCTCACCGGAGGAAGGGAAGTTACCACTGGGAAGGGGGCGGGGGGTATTCCCCCAACCGTTAATCCCTGCTCAAACAATGAGGCCCTGATGCCACTCCTTCTCCCCCTTCCCTGCTCCCCCCCATGCAATCGCAAAAACCCGATCAAAACTACAGCCTTTTATTCAGCCGCTCATCCCTCTGCTCCTTGCAGCGCCGCCGCTCTCCGACCCCATCCCACCAAGCAAGAGAGAGGCCCAGAACACGTCCTCTTCAGTTGCTTGCCAGCAGCCGAATGAAGGCTGTTCAGCCCAGCAACACCACGTGGACAGCCAGTGTCCAATTAGAAGGGCGCATTCTCGTGCCAGAATCCCCTTTGCAAGCTACAGCCTCCTGGTGGGGCAGCTTGCATGCTCATTTTTCCCGCCCTGGCCAGGTCCTATCCTGCCCAGCAACAGCCCGTGCCTGATTCCCCTGATGGGGCGGGCACAAATTAACCCCTGCAGCGCACAAGGCGCTTAGCAGGGGCTTTCTCCCCTGTAGTGTAGTTAAAAATGTGACATGTGCTGCAGACTAGAGCCCTGCAGGTCAAACCAGTGTGATCCAAAAGTCCTCTTGGGCTCAGTTCAGGAACCTTCCTGGCCCAAGCCCCTTGGACTTGGGCCAAGCTTCCTGTGGACAGGAGGCCCCACCCCATGGAATGCTATAACATAATGATGCCTCACAGGGGCATGTCCATGTCAGGAAACAGGCAGGGGAACACCTTAACATGAACTTTTCACACACAGCCCCACCTCCACAGAGTGCTGTGATGTCAGGGCACTTTCTGGGGAGGGAGAAACGTCATTCTGCCCCATCTTTCCCAATGTGGCCCTGAGACATCATCACAGCACTCCGTAGGTGGTGGAGCCTGGTCCAGGCCTGGAAGCGCCTGTCTGCATCAGGACTTGGTCTTGGTTTATCCCGACAGTCATGTACAGACCAGGATGAGGATTAATTTTCCCACATGAGAAGGGCTCTATTGCAGACGGTATTTCCAGGGCAACTATACCTCTATTTGATGTTGTTGATCTGTTTATTGAGCAGGTTAAACATGTGGGTTAGACCTACAGTCTGCAAATCAGGAATTAAGGCTATGACAAGTTCAACAACTTGCTGTATGATCGCTTCTCTTTTGCTAGTAGTTAGAGGTTATAATGTTCCTGTAAGATTAAGATTAGTAGATAGGGATCATCATGTTTTCTTTTCAGAGTTCAGCAACTGAATGAATTATAGTTTTAAAAACACTTTGTGGATCTCATATGAAATTTGCCACAAGGTTGCAAAAGGTTACACTAGGAGTACTGTAGAAATGGTTAGTAATAATCGCCATAACCTGTTTACTCAAATTTCTTAATCCAGCACAGAGGGATTACTAACAGATCCTCAGTTGCTCAGGAGCAGCCAAGAAGTAGATTGCAAGTTAAAAGGGTAAAAAAAAATGAGACGGTGGTCCATTGTGGCCTGTGTTTTCATGCTTTGGCCCACAAGCCACGGACACGTCTGTTGATGGCCTACCAGATGTTCACCCTGGATTGCTCCAAAGCATGTCAGAGACTAGCCTTGGCTGTGATGTCTGAGATCACAGGCTGGGCTAGTCTCCACGTGATCAGGCCAAAGCAGGACACACTGAGGCTATACATTTTTTTCTGGGCCAGTTTGCCAGGTTGAACCAGGTTTGGCATAATGGGCAGCCAGAGCTGGCCATCATTGACTGCCATGGCTGCCTGTCATGGCAGGGGGCATGGCACCAGGTGCAGTATGGGGGCGTGGCCAGTCAGCCACACATTCTCCCTGGGCGTGTGGCCAGAGGCCCAGTGGGGCACATATTTGTTCTGCACCCTGACCCAGGCCAGACCATGTCTGCCACAGCTGCCTGGCATGGGTCAGGTCAGGCCGCGACAAGTCAGCCCATCACATTTGTTTTTACCCTTAGTCTCCAGTAGATTACAGTATGGGGAGGGGAACCAGCTTCTCAGAGATTGCCTCTGGGGAAGAGAGCATGACTGGAATCTGGGGAGATGGGCTAGGACAGCTTCTTTGGTGCAGTAGGGAAGGCTCTCTCTAAAGGGGATTGCTCTTCCCTACGCCTGAGACTAGTTGCCGAGATGAGCTGGGAACCAGCAGGTGTCGTCCCACCCTGGAGTGCCAAAGCCAGTGGGAAGACTGCTTGGATGAAGTGGATTGCATACACCATAAGTCTGCTTGCCTCTGGCCTAATTGAAACCAATTGAGCTCTGCTGACTTGCGCCGTTAGTGGGTTTGGTTCTAAACTTAATGAATACAGTGACTGTGCTAACCCTTGAATGTAGCCCCTTGTAAATTTTCATTATTAATCATTAGTTCTTCTATTTCCTTTCCCGTTGCTGGACTTTGTATGCTTTGCAGCAAGTTCTAATACAAAATGCTAGCATTCAAGGGCACCATCAAGATGATTATATGGAGGAACCGCTAATTTTAATTGAGAGCAACCATAGATTACTAGTAAAACTGTATTATTTCTGGCCTGAGTTCAATTATTGCACTCATATCAGCAAACTTAAAGAGAAAGAGTAGAGTTTGATTCGGGACCTTTGACATTAGCCCAACATGAAGCCTTGTCAGAGAAAAGGGTTGCCAGTTGGAATAAACAAAAAACCTTTCTCCAGGCTGATAAAATGTGTTGGAAGTGGCAGCTAGATTAAAGCCTCCACATCAAAATGAATGCAGAAAAAGCTCCTTTCAGGGCTGAAGAGGAGATTTGAGTTGTCAGCAGCCAGCCCGAGTCTGGCAAACAACATAATGCACTTAGGGCTAGAGAACTTTAATTAGAGCTCTCTTCGGGCTAAACAAAAGTACTCTCCGTAGTTGTCCTCCATGATAGCAGCACACTGATTGGCTTCTGCTGTGACAACAAATATTGATATTAACTTTGACAGGAGTTGGTGTGTGTGTGCCTCACAATCAAACCCTATATTGTTATCAGAGCAAACACTAGCCTTACAGGGTGCCATAGGTATTGTAGGCGATGTACTGTAGCAGTGGCTCAGAAACAGACTTGACTGGGTTTTTTGTGTGTGTGTTCTATTATGAAATAGCCTTCAAATATGCACAGCATCTAATTAGTTAAAATAAGTACTTCTAAACTGAACTTGGACATGTCGAAGTTTGGGCATAGATTAGGACAAGTGTTATTAACTATTAGTTTCAGAGTCAAAATGGTTTTTTTGAAAAGATAGTGGATTCACAAACATGTTCTTGTGCCTTGAAAAAAATTAATTATAAATAACTGTCAACCAGTGATACACTGAAAACTGAGACACGTTATTTCTGAATTGCATTAGGATTCTATCAAGTATGTTTCAAAAACAATATTTTATTCTTTGATCAGCGTCTGACAAATTTAACTGAATGAAATTATGCAGCAGTCTTTTTCTCTGGACTGTTAAAGTTCATGGTTCTCTGATAACAACTTGGATTATTTTTTAACCTTTTCCCCTAGTGGTTTCTCCCCCTCCCCTCCCTCAGGATTTATGACATACATGCAAGTTGTTAATGCAGAGATTTAGTATTCATTTATTTATCTCTATTACTGTATTTGAATGTGCTTATGCAGGATACGTAGGGTTACTGAGGTGTTAATTCCTGCCCCACCACATGCATCATAGCACAATCAGCTGGTGGGGAAGTGCCTTCTTCAGGAGTTTTGGCTTGGTGTAATGTACTACTGCTGCCAGAGGCAAAATATACCATACTTGATAGACCAATTCTTTGATTCATTATGGCAAATCCTATGTTCCCATAGTTTCTAAAGTCATATGGTGGGTCAGGCACTGTGCATGCTTCTCCAAACGATTTTGGAGCAACCTGGACCTGTAAACACTTCCTATGCCATTCCCGGATTATTATCTCTTGAGAGGAACATACACTCTTTGAAAAACAACAACAAACTATTCAGTGCCTTTGTTATGGGACTAAGATCAGGAAACTGAACATTTGTTTTCCTTTTGAGTGAAGCAGAATTTAGAGGCTGTTCACAGAAGATGAAAGGCCTGTGGAGAAATGCAGAGTGCCATTATTAGATTGGGGTGGAGACAAACTAGTAATTTGTCCCCATTGCTTATGCTTAAGATCATCACAGCATATGTACACTCTTTGTGTACATATTAAATTGGAGCAGAATGTACACCTTTTGAAGAGCATGAACTGTAGAGGCTTCGCTAAAATTCATCTGTTCCCGAAGCATGAAAGAAGGCGACAGACAACATGTTTTGGTTAAAAAGACTGCATCTTTTTACCTAATTCAGTCTGGATAAAGGGGAGGAGAAAACCCCAAAGCCCCCTTAAAACTTGCCAGGTCCACATTATTTCCCTGAGAACCTAATATAGCTGAGCCACAGACCATGTTTATTTCTGCCAGAGTGATGGAAGAAGACCTATGCAGAAAACAAAGTTAGAGCAGTACCTAGCAAGCTTATTTAAAGAGTTTAAACAATTTGCTAGTGAAAAACACCTATGCCAGTACCATTATTAATATGAGGTTTTTATTTTTACCTATGGTGTCATTTGTTCACAGATAATAGCCTACCGAAGATATTTTTCCTTAAAAATTGTATATAGTCTCTCTTATTAATAAATAAAATGTCATGTATTCTTAACATAAAATACTCTTCTCCTTAACATAAAATGCTCCATCTTTCTTTTGTTATACACAGCTTACTAGAAATGTTCAACCAAATTCAGTTTCCTTAATAAACTTACTTGGTTCACTATCACGTAGTGAGCCCGCAACAAATATTGACAAACCTTAAGACAAGATTTGGTGTTGTCCCAGACATAAAAAATGCCATATGGGATCAGACCAATGGTCTAGCATCCTGTCTCCGACAATGGCCATTTTTGATTGCTTCAGAGGAGTACCCATACACAGCTAGTCAAAATGGAGTGATCCATTCCCTGCCATTTGCACCCAGAGGTTACATCCCCCAACCTACTTGGCTAATAATAGCCATTAATGGACTTCTCCTCCAAGAACGTATCCAGTCCATTTAAAACCTAGCTATTCTATACTGGCCTTGACTGCATCCTCTGGCAACAAATACCACAAGTCAATTGTGCAATCTTGTGCTTATCTCTGTTGGCTGCTGACATGGCAGCCTGTTGATTCGTTTATGTGAAATAAGTTGGCTGGCTATGAACTTGATCGAGATTTCATTGAAGTCAGTAAGAGTCTTTCCATTGACTTCAATGAGCTTAGGACCAAGTCTATAGTCTGTTTCCTGGTGCTGAATTGTCCTTGAATACGCATGCTCTGCTCTCCTCTCTTGCCCACCCTTGGGCACCATTATTTCTTACCATATTGGGCACTAAGCCAATAACAGATAGGCCAGGAATTGAATGGGCTGCTGAGATGCTATTACCCTAATTCTTAGATGAGATTCATTAAGGCCAGTGAGATGCAGCTTCTGAGGACATTGTTGTGGCACTACCACTCATAAGTGCAAGCAGTTTAAACACTCATTCGGCTTGTCTTCTTTTCTGAATGGTGGTAGATGATGTACCATGTAGAGTTCAATTCAATGTCTCTCTTATGATTCAGTAACATGGAGTTCCTTTGGTAAGGTCCGAGTCTGCAAGAAAACTTCAGAGGGCTTAATTCTCCAAGTTTGTAACCTTTCACCAGCGACTTTCCTTCTTTCATTTTGATTTTAAGTATGATTTTTCAAAACTTTCAAAGAATAAACATAAAGGCCGTAGAGATTTTAAAATAAAGTCAAATAAGATAATCAAATAAAAGCTCTTCATAGTTATTATCCTTGTCCCTCATGTAGATTGGTTGGAACCTGATTCACTTGACAGATAATTGCCTGACTGCCAATGCCTTTGATTTTAAGCTTCAGTAAAGCAGAAAGAAAGTTTCTCAGTTCCTCCCAAGCAATCATTGGGTGGTCTGTTGCTTCCCTGTGCTGGAACTCCTCTGGAAACCTTGACAGAGCTGCTGCTGCTTCTTCTCTTTTTTTGTATTTATTAAATAAAGCTTAACAGGGTGGATTTCAGCAACACAAACCTGCTCTGCACAAGAAGGGAGGACTAGGAAGCCAAGTGCAGTTTAAAACAAACAACTTCTAAATTAAAAATAATGTTAAGTACAGATCAGCCACTCAGCCCATGACAGCAGATTTAATTCCTTCCTGCTTTTACCTGATGGGGATGCGCCTGCAGGGTTCGCATCAATTACCTGTCGACATGTGGAAAATGATTGATGAGCTGCCTCAGGCACTGGAGTATACTTTGTCAACCACTCATAATTTATACATCTTATCTCTGCCAGAACAAAAGACAGGACAGCATGCACACTGAAGGGAAAGAGGAAAAAACACAGAGAGGGGCTGTTTGTGTTCCAGCATGTAGTGTGAAGTGATAACACTGATGACTATCTATTAGCTCCCTCATCAGGCATCTCCTGGCTGTTTCTTCTGTGGATACTTGGGTTCACCAAGCTATTTGGCTGTTCCCTGCTGGAAAGACGCTGACATAAAAAACATGGAGTGGTCTAGAGTTACGTTTTAATTACACTTCTATCTACAAGAGTCTCTTGAGCAGTGATGTTTGCTCTGACCTTTTGTTTTAATCAGCACTCTCAAGGCATGCTGTTAACCACCACTGACAGAGATTGATAATTTATACAGCGGGTTCCTCTTTAAAAAGCTTTCTTTAGGAACCATTACTGAAATCAGATATTTCTGCTGTGGATGCGACCCAGCAATTTGAAATGTATAAATATCATGGGTGGGTCACTGGGTGAGCCTATTCCAGTAACGTAGGATCCAAACTTGAACCTTCACCTCAAAGCAAAACCAAACCCAAAGCAGTTTTTTACTAAGCTTGATAAAGCTCAGTATTGCTAATTGCAATTTACCAAACCTTATGAGCCATGAACAAAAAGAATCATCAGATTATTATAAAATAAATATTTTTTTAAATTTAAAATCTTTCTTGATTTTCAGAATCAGAAGCTTAGATTAAGAATAACTCCAATTTTAACGAAACACTCAAGATAAAGGGAATTGACAGCACTGAGTTTAATTGCATTCTTTTTTTTTTTTTTTCATACTGTGAACATGCTTGAGCTGCAGCAGCTGTTATACTAAGAAGAACTCACAAAAAGTTCTATCTGTTAAACATCTCCTCATGACATTACTTTTTAGCCTAAATTAGCAAAGGTTTAGACAATTTTGAGTTGCCCAACTTGCAGCATCTTAAATTTTAGGAGCCTAATCTTTCAGAAGGTACCAATCACCACCTCTGAAAATAAGGTGTATCAAAGCGGGCAATCAAAATCTCTTTTCACGTCTTCAAGGTTAGGCCTTAAAGAGTAGAACAGTATTGCACATATTCTGAGAAGGTGTGTGCTCCTATTTTAGTACTAAGTGCTGAATCAGCTTTGCATGAAAAACATTGTAGAACAAATCTTTTAGTGGGTTTTAATGTTCTCTTAACAAATACCAGTGTGTCTTTGCTTGGACAGTTTCATAGTGGAAACACCAAAGTTGCCTTAAAACTTTGGTCAATCAATACAGTGTGATGTTAAAGAAAGAAAAGATATTGCTTTACTTTTAAGACTACTGGACATCAAGGGAAAAACAAAGATACGTTAATTACATTACAGCTTTTCATCAATATTAAAGCTTTTTTGAATGCTAACTCAGTGTTTCCAGAAGCTTTTGAGTGACAACTTAGGAATGCTGACTATTTAAGCAAACCCAAAGCTGTCTAAAGCACTGTGGTGTAACACAGCCAAAACTAGTATCTCACTTAAAATGTTCTATGTATTCATGTTCCTGGATTCTGCACTCAACATTTGCTGCCAGGCCACCAAAGGAGAAAATATATTTAACTTCTAGATCAAGGGCGGGTTTTACACCCTCCTTCCCTTACAGTGCACAGTGTGTGTGGTTCCATTACTTTCAGTAAGACTCCACACAAAATAGCATGCCATTCAGCAATTGGCAAGGGTTGCAGAATCAATTTAGTACTGTTTCAGAATAGTCATAATAAATCAGATACAAATTCCAGTTTTAAAGATGCTGATATGATTGCTGCTTTACAAGAAGCACGTAGCAGTGACAGCCTCCTGGTGACAGGAGATGATTTGTGTAACACAACAAGCTTATGATTATCAGAAATCTTCTATGAGCATACAGAAAGCAACATTTCTGTAATTCCTATATGCACGTATGTTAATAATTTGTGTTTGAAGTGGTTTTAATCCTTGTGAAACAGACTACAATGATAAAGTTTTGGGGGTATTTCCCCCAAATTTTCAGGTATTTCAGGTACTCAAAAACTGAAGTTTTAGGTTTTCAGGTACTCAAATGGTTTTCAGGTACTGATTCAGTTATGTGAAACTAGGGATGGGAATCTTAGTTTCAGATTAATCTGTAACTGCCTGGAATGGGCCATTATGTTTTAATCCAAAATGAAACAGAATTGCCCTTCCACTTATGGATCCCACATTTTGGTTCGTTATTTTGCCCCCACTCACATCCCCTGGGGCCCAGGAGTGTTACATATGGTCGTCGGAGTGCTTGATTGACGTGCTGCTGCTGTGGGGGCTCCAGGAGGCTCCCTCGCTGTGGCATACTCCCTGCTGTGGATCTTGCATGTGTAAAATGGCCACCATCTTTAACCAAAACAGCGGTGATGTCATTTTGGCCATTGCCATTTTGGTTACGGGCAGTGGCCATTTTGTGCATGTGAAAAATGGCCTCAGTGGCCATCTGTCACATGCATGATCCGAAGCAAGGAGAAAATTGTGGCGAGGAAACCTCCTGATGCCCCCGCAGCTGCGGCAGTGCTTCAGTCAAGCCCTCTGAGGCCTGTAAGTTCACTCAAAGGCCTCTGGGTGGCGGGGGAAATATGGGTCCCGGGGATGGGGGTGGAGATGCACATGAGCAGAGTGGCCTGGCAGCCATTTGTGCATGCAGGGCTTTTTTCTTTAAAAAAATAGGAAATAATAATAATAATTTTAATGGATTTAAATACGGAACCAAAATAAGAAACTGTAATTAAATCCATAAAACCAAATAAAATGAAATGCAAGAAAAGAAACCAGAATTTCCTGTAGTGTCCCACCCCAACCTAAAACAGTAGCTAAATGTCATTCGAGTAACCACAACAGCACCCAAAAATGAAGGCATTGCCCATGGGGACCAAATCAGATACTCAGGTCTGTTCTAAGCTGACCTATTATCTTTTATAAAGCTTTCTTTTATTTTAAAGCTGTGGGTGTGCATGTCTTTGCTAAAGCCAGTAGCAGAACTCTGAAGTGGTCCTCTATTTTTAAATACAGAGGCAAGTTTACCCAAATCAATTTTCTATGTCTTGGAAACATCATCATTTACAGATGACCGAGATCATGCACTTGTGAAGATGGCTTTAAAGGGCAGGTGGAAGGACCTCTGTATAAAAGAGATGAGGTCTGTCAAGACTGAAAGTAAGGAAACTTAAAGTTAATCCAGTCTGAGCCATGCTCCCTTTCTATCCATATTTTAAAATTAGCCAGCTCTTAATTACATGGATTTTAAACTGACTTTACTTACACACACGCACGCGCGCACACGCGCGCACACACTAACAACAACAACCCCTACCCTTACTTTGTATTTTAAAGTGTTGCTTTTCTTCAGAGTGCTAAGCTGCTTTTTTGTTGTTGTGTTTGACAGGCTGCTTGTAGATAGAACAGTTTTCCATAAGGAATTGAAATCATACATCAAATGTATTGTTTTATATGTAAGCCACTTGAGAACAATGAAAGCAGTTGCTGGAACCCAAATACCATTACAAATAGATTTATTGTAGTATGTTTTCTCCCACCTTTTCCTAGAAGTTATTACTTTAATCTTAAGGATTTATGTAAGTAGGCTTGCAGCTTTTATATGCTTTATGCATTCACTTTTGAGACTTTTTAGCTATTTAGTGGCACGGTGTTTAAAACAAGTGTTATCAAGGAAATAATTTCAGCTTTTCATCATTTTTTTTATATGCGCCTCTGAATGCTACATATAAAATAGCCAGATGGTAATATAAAAGAGTTATGGCTAATGTCATGGAAACTTATCTTCACAGTGCCCTTTAGCTTGGTATGTTCATCTCTACCCACAAACATCAAGAAAGGATAAAGATGTAATATCCCTTTGTCACAAAATTATAGGAAATTTCAGTGTCTTCAAACTTTAAACATTTCTGTAAGAGAACACATTAGAAATATGAGCAATTAAAGTCATTCTAGCAGTTCATTTTCAAAAAGACTGTAAAAGGCTTTTAAACTCCCCTCCCCTCTGCAATGAGCACAAAGCTGTTTTGAAGTGAAAATAATTCCCAAACTATAATTCCTACAAATCTACATCAGATGTTCCTGAGAGAATATATCTTTATTTTCTGCCATTTTAATATTGCAGTTAAATCAGATCTCGGAGGGGAAAAAATTATTTACATATTGTTCACCCAGAAATTAACACATTCAATAAGCAGCTAAGACAAATAAGATATTTCATTTGTAGCAATATCCTTAAAAATATAATCATCCAGAATGTATCAGTATGTTCCTAATTATATTTTTCAAAATTCTCATGCTAATAATGGTTTGAGTGTCTTCACTTGAAGAAAAATGTATCCCAGATTAAATATGTTGATGGATGAAAAACTGTTGGCTATCCTACTCTTTCAAAAAAGATTTTCCCCTCACAAACATAACATCTCTCTCCAATTTCCAGTTTTTACAGTCAGTTATAAAAAAAGAGATGTTGTTTGAACTTGTTAATGCTTTGAAATTTTTTTCAAATGTCTACTAGAGGCGAACCTGCACTTTCTTTAGTACATAAATCAGGTGGTATTAGTACTGATAGGATGACAATGGGATATAAAATTGTTGTTGATGATGAGTCTTATACTAGATGAGTCTAGTTTATACTAGACGAAAAGGAAATGGTAGGTTTTGAGGCTATTTTCAAACCATCTTTAAAAGACATAAGATTATTAAATCTATCTGAGTTGTCTACTACGAAGGCAGTCACGTTCTTTCTGATGTGATAGACTTCAGGAGATTGACATGAAGAAATTAGAGAAGTAAACATCTAGGTGAAAAAATAACAGTAATGATCAAATGAAGACAAAACCATGAAAACAAATTAGAGAGGCTAAAAGAACTGAAATTGTAACTGTATTGAGCTAGATTGGTAATCAAAATGTTGTGATTGAGCAGTGAGCAATTTTCTGCTGTCTAGGGCAGTCCTTACCTTTGATGTAAGAGTGGTGAAGAATTAATTGTTGCATTTTAGAAAAGCATTTTGTTGGGGAAAAGAGAAAAACAAAAAGCAATTTCATAGGGATTGCTGTCATGTAGACTTCAGAGCACCACTTAAGTCAACAGAAATGATGCCAGCAGTATCTCAATTTTGTTGTAAGCAGCCTAGGTCCTTGAAGGTCTGTGGTGTACGTATCGGTAAAATCATGCTGAGCGGTAATGCCAGTACTTGGTTAATCCAAAACCCACCTGGCAGTCAACATTTTCTCCTGGTTTCATACCTCTTCATTCTAACTCTAAGTAGATTGCAAATTTCTCAAAACTTTGACACTAGAGAATACAAAATAACTGGTTTTGTTTTCTGAAAACTCCCTTGAAATTTCTTTTACACAAATGTACTAAACTGGAATTCCTACTGTTTCAATCTCTTACTATCTGCATAATTCTGATGCATTTTTCTAGATTCTTCGTATAGATACTGTTGCTTTCCTTCTAGCTGATGGAAACCACTCTAGCTGAGTAAAAGGGTGAATTGTGGAATGTGAGAGAATGGGGGATTTCTTTCTTTTCCTCTTACACAGTTGAATATGTGAGTAGACATGTTAAATTTCCAGAAATTTTGGAGGCACAAAAAAAAATGTTTTTTCTGTTTATCCAAAAAATGAGAAATTTTGGAAAAATTCCCCTTCCCTAACGCTTTATGCGTGGAGGGGTGGGTGGGGGTTGTCCCCGCCACCTTACCTCTATGAGGCGGCAGAGGGTGACCCGGCTCCTGATGGACTCTTGGGATCGTCTGGGGTTTGGGTGGGGGAAGCAGTTGGAGCTGCAAGCTGCAGCTCTTGATGGTGCAACTGCACCAGCCTGAATGGGCAGCGGTGAGAGTTGGAGGGGACGGAGCTTGCCCGGGGACAGTCTTTTGAACTGTATGCTGGCTCCCGCTCCAGTCGGCCGCTGCCTGAGCTTGTTGCCCATCCACCCACCCTGTGGACTGGTACTGCAGGCATCTACCGGTTGCCATCTTTGAGGCCAGGAAGGATTTTTTCCTTTAGGGCATGCTGATTGGTTTAGGCATGTCTGTGGGTTTTTTCATCTTCCTTGCAGGACGTTCCTCACTAATCTGCAAGGTCTGCAGGAAGTGGGGTGTTTGGGTAGCGTTGTGTTGTTCCTTATGTCACAACTCATCAGTTCAGTGCCATAAATAAATTAAAAGGCTCATTAGGAATTTGGACCAGTCTGGATAGGTGTTGGAACAGGGACACCTCAGATGAGGTGAGAGACAGGGGAGCCTATCAGGATAAGTGACCCACGGTCTCACCGAACTCTGAGGGGCAGCAGGACTGGCATACTAGCAAGATACATGTGGTACCTGGTTTGCTGGAACCGTCACCCCTGCCTCACCACCATAATAATGGGGGTGGGGGGAGTGGGGGTTCATGAATGGACTGGAATCTCCATTCAAAATTCTTTGAGCAAAAGGCACTGAGGTGATGGGGTGAAGGATTAGTTCACAGTTTAAGTTTGGCAGAATTAGAGGCCTTCACCCCATTTACCACCCAGATAGACTAATTGGGTTCTTTCTTCAATCAGGTTTATCATTTGGTTATTAATAAAGTTGCGGCCATTTAAAACCCAATAATGTCTCTGTTGCCTCATTTCATGTGTGTGTGACAAACTAAAATTATTTGCTGTGTTTAGTTGACTATCCTTTGTTATATCCTTTGTTATAGTAATCATTTGTTAATAATAGTAATACTCTAAAAGTAATTATTAGTTGATTCATAACATGCATTGGAACAGTTTATTTTCAAGTTTCCACCAAATTTCAAAATTTTCCTTACTAGGTTTTGGGGGGTGGAGGTGGAAGGTGGATTCCCCCCCACTCTGAAACGTCCCTTTCCCCCCCCTAAACCCTTACATCTCTATGCGTGAGGTCCTTTTCCTTTGGACTATATTGCAAAGCAGGAGTGATATGAGGAGGGAGAATAGGTCTATGTTCCCTTAGATCCTTTTGGTCTTGTGGAAAGTACTGTTGGTCTTGTTGGAAAGTAGGGCTTTGATGCTGTTTCACTATTATTGTTAGCACAAGATCCTTTTGGTCTTGTTGGAAAGTAAGGCATCAGTGCTGTTGCACTATTGTTATTAGCACAATAGCACAAGTTTATGACGTTTTATGCTAAATAATGCTGAATAATGGACCAAAATAGTGAAATGTCCAAACTGAAATAATTGTAAAACCAAAATGACCAGAAAAAGAGCATTCATAGTGGCAAACAAAGAAGGAACTGAATGCAACTTGTGTCCTATTCATCAGAGATGAAACAAAAAGGTAGCATGAATTGAATTTGGCATTCACATGAAGAATTTGTTTCCTAAGAAGAATTCTTTATCTTCACATTATCTAATGCCAAGCAAAACTAGAACGCAGAGTGCCGACATGCATGGTTTCTCAACAGGAATTGTGGTGTAAGAGAACGTGCTGGTGGGGAACTTTACTCTGAAAGTCGATGGATTTGTGTTTGCTTCTCACAACCTGTAAGAAATACTTGAACATTTAGTTTGAAGTTGCCAGTTCTTGGGAGTTTCCATGGTTAGGGCGAGGATATGCGATATTATAACCCTCATACATCTTCACTGATGACTTTTGCACTCACATCTGCAAATAAGTTCTTTACTATGGATACTTAGATGCTAGGACGATTGTTCATGATCTAAGCTCTGAGTATCTACAGAGACAGACACCGCCTCTTTCTCACCTCCTCCTCCCCCTGCCCCTCTTAAATTTTAATCCCATAAAACAAGTTAGTAGACTTGGTAACTTTCACATTTTCACCTTTCTTCCCTGTAACAGATCTGATGCAGTAACTTCATCCATCAGATAGTGCCTTTCATTTAGTGCCCATTTATGAAAAAAAAGAAACACTATACAGTATCAAATAATCTTGGGAATATCTGTAGTAAAAACACATGAAGAAAATGCATTTGCTTACACTCTGTGTTCCTGTGATCAAAGGATGCAAATATATGAAGTGGTAAATCATGATGTAAGTTAGAATGAGTTGTCTCACCATCTGCATTCTCCTGGAAAGTAACAAGTCTTTCCTTACTGAGATGGCTTTATCAGCAACTGTTCTCTTCTTTTTCTGTAGGTGACAACAGCGAAATGGGAGAAACTGTGTAATGGATACTTTTTTATAAAGGCAGGATGAAGAAGCAAATTCTGTATCCATTTTTATAACTCTAGCCAAATTATTTGTATTTATTTTTTAGCACTGAGGTGTGCATTCTGTTGTAATGCAGAACTTGACTGGTTTCTGTATTAAGCAACATGGTTTTGCTGAAGCAATAGTGTTTCCTGTAGCAGTTCTCTCCATGCAGATCTCTTTTTAGAGGATTGCAGACTCCAGTTTCCTAAATCCATTGGGTGCTTTTACACGCGACACAGAAC
The DNA here is from genome assembly GCA_003113815.1 of Sphenodon punctatus. Taxonomy (NCBI): domain Eukaryota; kingdom Metazoa; phylum Chordata; class Lepidosauria; order Sphenodontia; family Sphenodontidae; genus Sphenodon; species Sphenodon punctatus. The sequence goes on along the minus strand of QEPC01014420.1, from coordinate 5,179,076 downwards.
GGGTGTTTAAAGGGTGTTTTATGAACACTGAACCAACACCCTTTACATATTTACACATAACAGGGTGTGATCTTCAACACGCTTTGAACACCTTTCCCCCGTTGCATCCTGTGTGTGAACGGATTACGTAACGTTGTCTCCCTCTGTCTCTCTGCATTGGCCGCTTAAAAAAGAATGTGGGACCGCTGATACCATCGAAAATGCTGGCGACACTTGCTCTTACCTCTTCCGGGTACCCTTTACTCTGGTCACATGATGCTGCAACATGCTGCAGTCATGTTTAGACGAGCGATGATACCAGTTTTCACCCTGAACACAGGAAATGAACCCGCCATCAACCGGTGAATACAAAGTGGGTTCATACAGTGTTCAGTGGGTGTTTAAATTGGTGTTGAGATTTGTCATGCTGTATACAAGTAACACAGGACAGGTGCTGAATGTGTATTTGATCCTCCCAACGCCTGTTCTGTTTTGCATGTAAAAGCGTCCATTATGTCTTTATTACATTCAGTGTAGAGGGGATTACATTGTATTACGTTCAGTGTAGCGGGAACCAATTTCTTCCTGTTAATGCACAAACATTTTTTTTGGGGGGGGGGAGGTGTAGTACAGTGTAAATGGAGTGAAAAAACACAGGGACCAGATAATTTTATATGGTAGTATCCTGAATGACAAATAATATGTAAGATGTTTGCATATGTACAAAAAAGGAGTGCTTTCGGGGTATTCAGCTTTATTGAAAGACTTGGAGAGGTGTTTTATTCTCAGTCTCTCCTAATGAAAATAAGCTCTTATGACTACAGCTTTTCATTTGGCTTTTAAATTTTGTGCGAACCTTGATTAAAATTTAATTTGATGGCGACAATATTGTCACACTTCATCTCTGATGTTCCACAGCACTGACTCTAACAAAAGCCAAAATTAAATAGCAATTAGAATATTTGAAAATCATTTAAAAAGTCTTGATTTTGAATGTGGCTGGGTGGTCTTGGGCAAAGTGTGTCTCATCTCCCTATTGGGTGCCAGCATCAAACCTGGCCAGCCGATTAGTTTACAGTGGTCTTAGTGGAAGTGGAGTGACACTCCACAGCTATATTGGCCATATATTTTGTCAATGGGACACTCATGTCTTTACAAGACTATGGAGATGGATTGAGTCAACTAGTAAATTAAATTTAGGTAATAATCAAGGACCTATGTTCACTGGGTTTTCCTCATTGCCATCATCAGGGAAAATGCAGTGAACATGGGCTCCTGGTAATCTACCTGCTGCCTTTTTAATAAGAGATGGCAAAGTTTGAGGTTTGCATGTGTTACAGAATGACTAAATTAGATTCAAAGCAGACTCTGAGGAGTTGCAGAAGGGTCTTGGAACCCAACACATGTCACTGGATCACAGTTGTTTTTACTAGCTGGCAAATTTATTCAAATCTTCAAATTTTGTAATGAAAAAATATATTTCATTAATTATTCCACTTAGGATATTCATAACATCATTTTACCATCTTCAAAATGGCCTAAGATAATGATGCTCCATGAAACCAGTATCACATGTGTATCTAATAATAATTACTTTAAATACATTTTGAATGGATTATCCACCTATTGGGAAATGGAAAGCTCTTCTAAGGATGTGTTTACTTTTCTTGCAGTATTGTAGGAAGACAGGAATTGTTGTTACCTGGGAGTTCATATTCCTGTTATGTAACTCTGTTATTAAATGTTTCCACTTTCTTGCTTTTCTTTCTTTTGAATGAATCAGACATGAATAAATTGCTTGCTCATTCTGAGATTTGTAAATTCAGAGCATTTACTACAAATTCAAAATGGAGACAATAGATCAAGTGAGAATGATAATGGATTGTTAAATGAAGGAGTAGCTGTTCTCTTTTCAGTAGTTCCCACTTTTGAGCAACATTCTGATGTAATATATGCTTATCATATCCATTAAGTTCTTTATGTGGATTGATTCTCCTTTTCCAATTATTTATATTGGCACTGTTTTACTATGTTAAAAGAAAAGTAATTTTTTTTTTTTTTTTTTTTTTTTTTAAAACATACTCTGATGCAGGACATCAGAAGTGACAACTGTATGGGGTTTTTCACTTAAAAAACCCTCTTTCTTGGACATAATGTAATCTTTCTCCTAGGATCTTTACATTTGTGTATCTGATTAACAAAGGCTGTTTTCACACAAGACACCCTCCACCCACCCACTATACACGGTGCAAGGCTGCAGCGTTGTCCTGTGGGTTCCCTGTAACATGTGGGTGGGAGGTGGGTGAAGAGTGGCTTGTGTGAAAACACCCAAAGAAAAACTGCCGGTTTACTTTATAGGAACTGAGGAAGACTGTGGGAACAATATAAGGTGCATGCACTACATGCTTGCAAATGCATGCACAATGTGCACAGCACACCGTGTGTGTAGTATACATACATTATTTGTGCATCATGTATACGTGATGCAAGCACGTTTTGTGCTTAGTGTGCACAGTGCGTGCATGCACGTTGGTTTGTGCCGTTTATTGGCTCAACACATGTAAATAACTACCAACCTTCAATGTGTACTCTGCTTCCATAGATGCTATTTGCCTTCGGAAGTGGTGTCACAATTGTTGTTATCGTTCTTGAAGTTCCTATCCCTAAGAGGTGATACTTACAAGAATTATGCTGCAGTGCTGATGCTGTTGCAGACATTATTCATTTAGGTACCATAATCTCAGCCATTGACAGGTAGATGGACTAGATGACCTAATATGTCTCCTCTGTCTCTAGCTTGTATGATTCTCTGAGTTATAGCACAGTGCAGAAGATCAACAGCCAGTTTATTGGCAGTTGTAGAAAGACAAGGCACTAAAAAAATCCCCAAACAATCCTACACATCTCAGATGTTAACATATATCATGGTAAGTAGCTGTGGAGATCAAACTTGAACATGGAGAGACTCCTTCCTGTCTCTCCCCTTTACTCCCTCCTTGGGAAAAGCTGTCTTTACTTTTGGATTCTTCGTTATCCAGGAGATCTCATTTCACTCTGTTTCCATGCTAACCCCCCAAAATCCAGTATTTTGGTGTGTAAGAGAATTGAAATTAGCACATTTAAACTGTTGCTCATATTTCAGCTTCCTTATTACATAGATTTCCTGGCTCAACATTTCCTTATCTTTCTATTTTTCTCATTCTCTCCCCCCCCCCCCTCTTTCTTTCTAGCAAAGAAAAGCAGAAAGCAACTTCAAAAATACCCAAATCTCTTTTTTTGTCCTTTGAAAATTTATACCATCACTTTTTTTTCATCTTCTGGAGAAATAAAATAACCCAACATTTGCAGTCTATATTGGCACTTCTGAGCATGGAGAAAATACTAGGATAGAAGAACTCTCTATTTACTAATTAAACAGTGATTTGGCCTTTCTGAACAATGAATAGTTTTCAAGTGTGATTCACAGAGTAAAACGGAGACTTTCACAACACCATAGGGACTTTTTTCGAATGGTGTTAGTACCTTGCTTACTTCCATTGAGTTTTCCTTAGGCCCTTTGAAATGGACAGGTAGAATAAGAGCACACTGTACATGCCGTGGATCAGATGCTCTGTTGGAACAACATGTGATATACCAGTGAATTTATCCAGATGCTCATAAAGATCTCTAATGTGGCTCATAGAAACAAGGATACCACCAAGGCGGGGTCTGAGGTCAACTTTAAACCACAGAAAATTACCCTTAATCCTGCATATAGCTAGACATTCACCTTCATGAAAGGAAATGACTCCATCTTTGAATTATCTGAAGAAACCCTATTGTAAATATAAGAAAAATAAAGTAAACACACAAAGTTAAATATATTTTTTGTGACTTCTAGTAGTCAGCGATGCTGTAAATGGAATAAGAGCTCTTGTTTGTTGAAAAGATATGTAAATACAAATTAGGAGGCAGGGTAGGAGGAGTTAGGAAATGCACAGGGGATGGGCAGTTCTAGAAACAAAGAGAAGCAGAAGCAAATGTGCACAAGGAAGGATTATTGGGAATGCTGAACTGGAAGAATGAGAGCAGCAGGTACTGGTGGAATGCAGGTATCATTTATTTTATTTTTTATTTATTTTATCAATTTATATCCTGCCCCTCCTGAAAACAGCTCAGGATGGCTAACAATTTCAAAACCAGAAAAAGTACAATAATATAAGATTTAAAACAATCATAATTATATAAACAGTTAAAACAGGGCTAGGACAAAAAAACAGTAAATAAGGGTAGGTCAGAGATAAAAACCCTAACCTCCCATCCCCAAAGTCCTGGGAAAATATCCAGGTTTTACAAACTCACTGGAATGTTAAAAGGCTGGGGGCCAGGCGAGCTTCCTCCGGGAGGGAATTCCAAAGGCGTGGCCCTGCCAACGAGAATGCCCTCTCCATTGTGACCCCCCGCTTAACACGGGGGACCTCCAAGAAAGCACCCCCAGAAGTCTGAAGGAGCTGCTCTGGGGCACGGAGGGCGAGGCGGTTCCTGTGGTGTGAGGGGCCCAGACTGTGAAGGGCCTTATAGATTAACACCAATACCTTGAACCTGGCTCGGCATGCTATTGGCAACCAGTGCAGAGTCCGGAGCACATGTGTTATGTGCTCCTGACGACCCGTCCCTGACAGGAGCCGGGCCACCGCATTCTGCACTAGCTGCATCCTCCATACCAGGAACAAGGTCTGCCCCACGTAGAGCGCATTGCAGTAGTCCAGCCTCGAGGTGACGAAGGCATGGATGAGGGAGGCCAGGTCCGGGCCGCAGACATACAGGTGCAGCCTCTGCACCAGATATAACTGGCGGAAGGTGGCCTTCACCACCACCTCCACCTGTCGATCCAGGCGGAGATCTGCGTCCAATATCACCCCCAGACTCCGAACCTGCTGAGCTATAGGAGGGAGAACTCCCCCAATTAGGGGGGCCGACACCTCCGTTGCTCTCTCCACCACCATCACCTCTGTCTCACCGGGGTTGAGCTTCAGTCTGCTCTGCCACATCCATTCTGCCACGGTCTCTAGGCACTGGGATAGCAACGAGACAGCAGGATCTGGGTCAGCTGAAAAAGAGAGGTACAGCTGAGTATCATCAGCAAATTGGTGACATTGCACCCTGAGCCATCTCACGACCTCCCCCAAGGGCTGCATATATACATTAAATAATAATGGAGACAGAATGGAACCCTGTGGAACGCCGCAGGGTAAAGCGCGGAGGCAAGATGTTTCAGCTCCCAGCACTACCTGCTGTCTTCTCCCCGAGAGGAATGACTGTCTCTTATACACATCTAGATGTGTATAAGAGACAGCCCGTGGTCCACGGTGTCAAAAGCGGCTGAGAGATCTAGCAGAATAAGAAATGTCAAACATCCTGCGTCCATCTCCTGGCGGAGATCGTCGACCAAGGCCACCAACGCTGTCTCAGTGCCATAGCCAGGGCAGAACCCAGATTGAAAAGGGTCCAGGAAACCAATGCTATCTAGATGCGCCTGGAGCTAGATCGGCACCACCCACTCAATAACCTTCCCTAAAATGGGAAGGTTAGAGACAGGTCAGTAGCTGGCGAGTGCGTCCACATCCAATGATGGTTTCTTCAACAGGGGGTGCACCACGGTCTACTTGAGGCTAGGCGACAACCTCTCCTGCTGCAGGGACGTCATTAAACACCCTCGCCAGCACCGGCCCCAACGTCTCCCTGGAGGCTTTCACCAACCAGGACGAGCACGGATCAAGTTCACAACAGGTGGCTCTCACAGACCCCAAGACATACACCGCATCGGCCGGAGTCACTTCCTGCAACTCCCCCCACAAAGTTGGGGGGATTACTATCACTGTGGATAGTAATAATTATTCTATGGTAGAAAAGTAAAAACAACCCCTACAAGCATGGCTAAAGGGAAAATAAAACGGAACAAGAGAAATGTTTGAGTCTCTTTCCTGGTTGTTTTTTCTTCTTTTTAAAAAATTAGGCAGGGATTTTGGAGTGACCAAGCAGGGCTGTGGTTGTGCTGACTCTCCAGAGGATCCCTTTCCTCTTCCCCGAGGTAGGCCTTACACCAGGAACTTTAGAAGAGCACTGTATAAAAGCAAAAGTGACAGGATCAGCAAATCCCCTCTTTGCAGACTCTTCCTGCTACTTCTGAAAATCTTGGGAAGCACTGTATTCCCACCCCACCCTACACATTGCTTAGGGCATAGAAATTGTTAATATTGCAAGTTAGCATAACATAAATCTTATCATCTTTGAGGAAAATCCTATTTTACATACTTATTAATTGTTACTCTTGGTTTAGTACATCTTCGTCTCTGGTAAATTGTTTGCATAGCGTTCTAGGCACTGCAGAAAACTAGGCACTATGGTTGATAAACCTTTGTGCTGTTTGAGCATGGTGGTAGTTATATATTAAACATTTAGCAGCATGGCACATCTTGTCCTTGCTTCAGTCTATCCAAAGAGTTTGTATGAAAGGAAGGAGTGGCAGTTGATTTGCAAAATCTAGCAAAGAATTTCATAAGGGAGATATTTCCTTGATTTCGTACAAACAGACAAGTAAAAAAAAAAACTCTTATTGAGGCATGGATCTTATTAAATTTAAAATGTTAAAAATAAAGTTTCTCACTGAGTAAACCATAGAAGTGTGTGTGTGTGTGTGTGTGTGTGTGTGTGTGTGTGTGTGTGTGTGTGTGTGTGTGTGTGTTGGGGGAGGGAGATGGAAGGTGTTGTGATAGTTTATCTGGGACGTATAAGTAGATAGTTCATTTTTTTTAACAACCTCCCCCCCACCCCAAAAATCTAGAATGTAACCTATTTTATATTTGGAACCTACCACAATTATTTTCTTTCCCTTTTTCATTTAAAAAGGGGGTTCTTCCATAATGTAGCCATTTAAGTCAAGGACAAGGCCTGTCAAGCTACTTCTGTGGGGCCATTTGTGTAAATGCCTCATCTGCTTTGTTTGACATCTCTAAACAACTCTTTAAAAATGTCGATTTTGGCATGCTCCACAAAGGAGAACTGAAGGGTGTTGTTTAAGTTATTTGGGGCTTTGCTGTTTTTCTTTCTGTCACACAAAAATGTGCATTTTTCCCCCCAACAAATGTGTGTTTTAGCCTCAAATGACCCTGGCATCTTAACATGTCAGAGTGTTAATAAAGGACTGAGGCTGTCATAATGTGAGGTTAAATAAAGTCTTCATGAGCTGTCTATTAAGCTGATTTTTTGTTTGTCACTTTCTGTAGTTTCTTTATGGATGCAGCTTGTCTTGGTTTGTGGGCAGCCAAGCAAACGGGCTTTGTCTTTGTTCACTGCTCTGTTTAATTCTCCCCCTCATTCATTAATCATCCCTTTGACTATTTATACTGGTGGCAAGTATAGCTAACACACTTAACGTTTTCTTTTGTCTCTGTGGCACTCTTTGTGGAGACCAGAGGAAGGCTAATTATTAACTGTAAAATGACATTAAAAACTCTTAGATAAGCATACAAATGCTGTTCTCCAGTGAAATGCATTTTTTAAAATCTTCAAGTACTTGCAGCAAAGTGAATTTTTGTTTCTTTATACTTGTGAGTTCACGGTAGCAGTGCCAGCATCCAGATAATTAATTAAGGAGCTCCATTAAAACCTATTAAGCCTGCCAAAGTCAGGTCCAGCTTTACATCTGGACAGACAGTTTAGCTGGATAGTCTACATCTTATCAGCAGAAGCAGGGATACTAGATTGGGCGATTTAGTAAAAAATGGTTCCACTTCTCCTTAACAATCTAGAAATGTTTTTCTCCCCATAATATCAGTATACTTTGTATGCAAATATTGTGATGTTGTCTTTCCTTTTTGTTTGTGGGGGAAAATAGTAGAAGTTGTCTTTCCTAGCTGAAATTTTGTGAGTTTTTAATTGGTATTTTTAAAATTGTGTCTTGCTTAATGTTAAAACCCCAACATTATATTTGCTCTAAAATTGAATGATCCCTCAGAGTCACCTTTTTGCCGACAGACACATGTGAAACTTCCCTTCTTAGGGGAACCAGTTTTGTCATTGGAAGGCAAGAGATACCCATACCGGGATCAATTTCAATCCCCAAATATGTGATATTTGGCACTTGTCCTTCTGTTTTTTCCCGTGCCAAAGGTACACCCAGTTCCTCCACCATGCTCTGGAACTCCCCAAGAACAAACGCACATTCCCTAGTCTTCATAAACCCTGAAAATAAAAAATCATCCAAATAATGTGAAATGTGACTACAGGTTCATTTTGAAAAAGCCCACTCCAACGTTGTGCTCCAACATTGTGCTAAAAGTCTCAAAGACTGAGCAAGATATGGAGCAGCCCATGGCATGGCCGTATCAAAATAATATTGACCATCAAACTTAATTTAATTAAACTTATTTTGTGGCATTTTTATGCCGCCCCCTCATGCCCATGGCATCTCGGGGTGGTTAACAATACAATAAAACAATAAAATACACTACTACCAACATCACTTTTAAAATAATTTAAAAATCCCCAACCCTAACCCTTCCCTAACCCTTAGATGCTGCTAAGTGTGTTAAAAGCTGCGCTGAACTTGCTACATAAAAGTATGTATATTGTGGAGAGGTGTTAAAATGTATTACACAGTGAAATACTAATAATTAGGTTTTCATATTTGGTAAACATTGTTATAGCAGCCTTGGGTTCTTAAAAAAATTCCTATTAGTAGTGGAAATTTAAAATATCTGTTTTATTAGGCAGATAACGCTTTTATCTGAGGCAGATCCAGTAAACTTCAAGTAGATAATCTCCTACTTCAAGATGTTAAATCTCATTGACCTTGGTTAGAGACATTTATTAGTTGGTTAAATCTGACGTTCCATGTCTTTGCTCTTTGATTGTAGAGTGTGGTTTCTGTGTTGGTCTTCCTTCCTAATATTTATTTATTTATTTATTTAAAAATTACCCCACCCCTGCTGCCAGGCATCCCGGGGCGGCTAACAAAATCAGTTAATAAATACAGTAAAATATATAAAAACATTAAATAACAAATACAGCTCTAAAATGGGGAGAACAAAACCCCAAACTCCCACCCCACCTTCATCCCTCGCCAAACGCCTAATGGAACAGCCAGGTTTTACAATTCCTACGGAATCCCAGGAGGTCTGGGGCCAGACAGGCCCCCACTGGGAGGGAGTTCCAAAGGCACAGCCACCGAGAACGCCCTGTCCTGCGTGGCCCCCCGGGAAACCCGGGTACAAATAATGTGGATTTGGATTAACCTGTAAGTGCCCAAAATGGGCTGTTATGGATTAATCTGCACCGATCCACACTCTGTCCATGCAGGTGTTGCGGACCCAGAGTTGAGAATCCCCACCCCCAATTTGTGAATGTACAAAATGGCCGCTGCCCTTAACAAAAACCGTGGCGATGTCATTTTGGTTGCTGCCATTTTGGTTAAGGGCGGTGGACGTTGTGCACATGCTCAGGGAGACTGGCAGTGCATTTTAGCAAAGGGGGCCTGCTGAGAGTACACACACACAGCAGCTGCGGACCACTGCAGCTTCAACCAACTCCTCTGAGGCTGGTAAGTACCCCTGAGCAGGGGGCAGGAAATAGGGCCCTGTAAGATAGGGGTGAGAGAGTTCAGACCTGGACTGGTTTCCCATTGACATCAATGGGATCCAATCCATAATGGATCTGCAAATTGCAGATCTGAATCCGCAACGGATCAAAATTTGCAATTTAATCCAAATGATTCTTCCCTACTAATGTTTACCATATGGGGATTCCATATTTACCACCATACCAATAGTGAACGGTGATTAACCCTCACAGGTAGTACTAGAACTAGGGGACACCCTATGAAACTAACAAATAGGAAAGTTAAAACAAATAAAAGAAAGTATTTTTTCACTCAATGCACATTTAAGTTGTGGAATTTGTTGCCAGATGATGTGGTCAAGGCAAGAACTATAGCTGGGTTTATAAAAGGATTGGACAAGTTTTTGGAGGATATGTCCATTAGTAGCTACTAGCCAGGTTGGTTTTGGGGAATGTTACCTCTTATTGTCGGGAGCTGGGAGCAAACAGGGAATGGACTGTGACCATTACCCATTGTGACCTTTTGGCTACTTCTTCCAAGTGACCGAGGTTGGCCACTGTTGGAGACAGGTGCTGGGTTTGATGGACTATTGGTCTGATGTAGTATGGAACTGCTTATGTTCTTACATGTACAGATCCTAGCCCTCATTTTAATATAATTTGATCCTTGGTTTCTTATCGTCCTAATGGTTTTTTTGTTGGAGCCCCTCCCAAATGATTGTTTTCTGGGTAATATTCAACCTGTTGTTTTCCTCTATCTGTTGCCTCTTTTCCTACAGCCTCATCCCTTGTTTACCATATACGTAGTTCCAAGCCTGCATTTTATATTTATCATATAATTTACTTGCCTAAAATGCTATGACTTTATCTTATTCATTTGTTTATTTTAATCTTTATCTGCCCTCAATTAAGTAGTGTATTAGTTCAGTACATTGGTTTATATTGTTCATAGCGAACATATTACTTGAGATCATACTGTAATAAGTTTAGTTATCTGTTGCAATTTGTTACCTTGAGCACAAAAAAACCCTGTTTGAAAAAATCTTAAAACAATTTCTACCATCACATAGGTCACCAAAAGTACATGAAGACAGTATGTTCATTTGTAAACAATTTTAATTCAATAGGAGCATACAGTTAGGTAACAGTCAGCCACAGGTGGCTTGTGAAATGTTGCATGGACTCCTAGAGACAGAATTATGCTCAGTAGGCCTGAAACGACAAATCACAGTGAATGCTGTTTCCATCAGAAACAGGTCATTTGCCTTCATTCCCGCAATACAGAAACTTACTGGCTTTTCCTCTGTTTTCGCCAGTTGTCGTTATTTTTCTCAAGTTGAACAGAGCTGCTACAGGGCTGATCACAAGCCCTATGTGCACCCCACATGCACTCCCAGGGACTGTGGCGATGCAGACGTGCAGGGGAAGTGCCCGAAATTGCTGTAAAACCGGTGTAAAAGTCCTAGAAAATACCAGAAAGTGGCAAAAAATGCTTGAAAGTGACAGGTGCCAATTTCAACAATAGCAGAAGCCTGGAATCACCGGAAACTGAAGAAGTACCAATGAACTCTCGCAAGCGCTCCCAAAAGGTCAGTATTTCTATTTCACTGTGGAACAGGAACACTTGATCTCTTCTCAGCCATAGCTTGAGACTTAGGGTGTTAATGAACAAGACAGTAGCTCACACCAGGTAGATGTCCATCTGCCTGTTTGTTAGGTGTTCATCTCCACCGACCATGTGCATATCTCCCACCAGACACACAGCCCTCACTTGTGGCGGTTCCAAGAACATGTAGGACACGCCGTGTGGATGAACGTGGGCTAATGTGAGCCCATGTGTCTGCGTCCCGTCCATTAGTTTGTGTGCAACATTGTGCGTGTACAGGTCCATCAATACCATAGATTGTCAGGCAAAGAGCCTAGAGTGTTTCAGGGAGAAACTTCTTCCATCCTCTCTCCTCACACTTGCTCTCACTGGTGCACATGTAATGTCTTCCTTAAAAGCCCACTGTGCCATTTTCAAACATGCATTCTTCCAGCTCATCCTGGTTGGCAGTACGTTCCCAAAGCTTCCTCTTTCAAGACACTGTATTCTCAGGAAACATCTTCAGAGGATTACCATCACTGAAGCCATGGCTAATATTGATAGCCAGTCAAAAATCACCACTGCGACCTCCACTGGTGTAGCCACTAGCTGCCTACAGATCTGCGCACCAATGCTGCATTCTTTCAACCAAGGAAGAGGCCAAGGCCTTCATCACTCTTTGTGGGGAGAAGAAGTTCCAATATGCCCTGGTGAAGTGCCACAGGAATGAGGCAGTGTTCTAGGAGATCTCGCTCCAAATGGCGTAGCAGGACTACACCCACGACACAATCCAGAGCCGGCAGTAGGTCAAGGACATGGTGGTACCATGAGTCAGGCCATTCTGCTGAGAGCCCCAAGGAAGGAAATTATGCCATCACTGTACTGCCATCACTCATCAGATGAGTCAGAAGAAAACAAGGCATCCTGGATCTCTACAGCTATGCTCTGCTCTGCTCGGTTCGGCTGGTCCCAAAATAGGTGAACTGGATTGCTGGAGTGAATAGAAGGGATTTCTCCAACATGGCCCTGCCAGTCTTGCAGATGTTATGGAGAACACAGTCGATGGTAGTTAGAAGTGGAAATCAGTTCTGGTCTCCAGCTGGAAATCAGTTCTGGCTGCAATTGATCTCCATCACTGCTTTAATATCCCAAAAGGTGTCTCCACATCAGAGCGGGTAGTCTTTGCTTTGGGATGCTGGCAACACTGTATGCCTTTATTAGCCAGAGCATCAGGAGGTAGGTGGGGTCCCCAAGAAGTACAGGCTTCATGAGCAGCCCCTCAGTACCTGTTTCTGTGGAGGGTCCAAACTCTCAGGTGTATATGCGACCAAAGAAGGAGAACTGATGAAAGATGCAGGTGTTGTAGCTCTTCCTGGACTACCTGGCCAGTACATCCATGAACTGGCCCTGGTGGTCCACTATGTCCTGGAGAACCATGGAGAAAAACCTCTTCTGGTTCAGATAGTCGTACTATGGGGTGGGAAGATGATGGTGACATAGCAGATGATGGCAAACCCATCGATCGCCTCTATACAGTTCAGGAACCCCTTTCACCTAAAGTCCTCCATTACCTCCACAAAGTCAGCCAACTGCATAACCTTGTACATCAGCACTTCCATAATCTCAGTGCAAACCTTCACAAATATGGTGCCCACTGTGGAGGTTCCAGAGTCAAATTGCTGGGTGACAGATCAGCAGGAGTCTGGAGAGTCGAGCTTCCAGATGGCAACAGCAACATGCTTCTCTGTGGGGATAAGGCAGAAGGGGTGACTGTATCACTCTGCTCTGTTCCTCCAGTCAAGGCATAAGAACCTCAGCTATCTGCTGGACGAGGTGACAGGGCATCCTGAAGTTTACGACCCACTCAGTGTGTCTCCATGAGGACAGCATGCTCTCCCACCAGTCTGTGCTTTTCTTCTTCACCCAGACCAACCTCTGTGCATGGCATTGGTCTCCCGACAATAGAGCTAAAAGCAAGTACCCACAAAAATGGGTATACTTGATGGATTTCCAGTACCCAAATCAACCCAACGACATCGGGTACCGATCTGTACCTGATTCAGGTACCCAGTGTCCAAGAATGTCAACTTCTGGTCCTGGAAAATCAATGTCCCGATTTTGTTGTTATTATTATTATTATTATTAACAAACATTTATATAGCGCCAGCAGTGTACCTGGCACTTTACAAAGTAATAAAATAGACAGGGTCCCTGCCCTTGGGCTTACAATCTGAGAGACAGGAGCTGGGGGAGAGACTTAGGAAGGGGAACAGAGGGAGAGACAAGGGGTCTAACATTCATGAAGATGCGAGGTCTCAAGTGCACGTACTTGGCTTGGTTACGATGAGAATGACAGCAAGCAGGTCCATGTTGCAAGGATAAGGGTAAACCGATCGTAGGTATAGGAATAGTGGCTCAGCAGGATAAAGAGTCAGACAGAGCAGAGCGAAAGAGGTGAGTTTTAAGGAGAGATTTGAAGGTATGAAGGGAGGGGGCAAGGCGGATGTGGACAGGGAGGGAGTTCCAGGTATGGGGGGCAGCAAGTGAGAAGGGACGAAGGCGCTTAGGGGAGCAGGGAAGGCATGGAAGGGTGAGAGAAGGGACAGAGGAGGAGCGAAGTGCACGGGCTGGAGTATGGAGGGCGATAAGTGCAGAGAGGTAGGGTGGAGCAAGGTTGTGAAGAGCTTTATAGGTGAAGACTAGGAGCTTGTGCAGGATTCGTTCAGGAAGGGGAAGCCAGTGAAGCGAAGAGTGGAGGGGCTGCACATGGTCGAAGAGACTGGCGAGGTAGATGACCCTGGCAGCAGAGTTTTGGACAGAGATGAGGGGAGAAAGGTGAGACCAGGGAAGGCCAGTGAGAAGGAGGTTGTTGATTTATGTTCCTATTTTTTGGTTTTCCATCTTGATATAACAATCCATTATCATCATCATCGCCATCGCTGCTGCCGCCACGTTTATTTGTTTAGCCGGACGCCATAACAACATTTGTATACCAATACAATTTTAAAAAATAAAATAAAATACAATACAACCATGTTACCATATTTATACAAATAAATAAAATATAATTCACAAAAAAGCGATTATCATTTATCTTATCAGAGTTCCCCTGTCCTGCCCCAAATACCTTGCCCTTCCCGGGGCATATGTTGGCACACATGACACCTGTAAAATTGCAGTCCCACTAGTCTGGATTCAAAAAAATTCTTAAATAAATAAATAAAGGCTCAGACATGCCACAAAAGATACTAAGTTTAAATACCATACAAAAAATGCACTTATAAAGACAGAGGGCAGGGAAATAACAGATGCCTTGCCCTTCCCGGGGCTTATGGTGGCACACTTGACCCCTGCCAATTAAATTTAATTTGTTGCATGGCAATAATTAATTGCGACAATGCCCCGTTAGACAAAGGAGGAACCTGTCTCCCCCTTAGCTTATGAACATAGATCTTCCATAGAAACCAGGCTATTTTAATAGAAACTCCCTGGTTGCGATCTCCCAGTAGATATTTGACTAATAGACATGGGGCTGTGCCCTTGACAGTTACAATCAAGGGGTACACATACTTTTCCCGCAATGAGATATAAAGGGGACAGTCAAGAATCATATGTTCCAAGGATTCGATGTAACGTTGATCACAACAGCACACTCGTTCTACAAAAGGAATCCCCCTGTAGTGACCTTCAGTAACAGCAGAAGGGAACATGTTGAGTCTTGCCAACATAAAAGGTCTCCTTAATTTAGCCGGGAAGGTATGTTCCAGATATGACATCGAAACCCCCAACCTAATAGACAGCAAATTATAGGGGCCCAACACTCTTACTTCCCCCAGTGCTGCACACTCCTCCTGCCAAGTAATATCGAGAAGTCTGGTTGTTATCAGCCTTTTGGCTCCCTTAAATCCAAGAGCCTCCACAGTCCCAAAGTTGATGCCCAATGATTTCAATTTGGCCTCTACTCGGACTATCCATGGATTCCTATATTTTTCTTTCTCAGCAATCACTGAAAGAAGGGCTGCGATCTTAAAGGCTAATTTGAGCCAATAGGTAAAGGCTCCTCTCCAAACACCTACTCTAACCAGGAGAAGGCTGCACTCCGCCCTTAAAACAACTGCAGGAGTACCCGGTGGAGCTGCCAAAAGAGACCTTAGAAAGGAGGCCTGTAATTTCTCCAACTCCTCTATTTTGTCCAGAGCCCAAAGATGAGAGACAAACAGCAGCTGGGATATACAACGCTGTACAAAGATCTTAATTGCCGGACAAACCAGCTGCCCTCTCTTGGAGCGAAAGAAAGATATCAGGGCACGTATCAGGCTTTTAGATCTATCCACAGAGGCCTTGACTTCCAAAGTCCATTTACCGCTTGCCTGAAACGCCAATCCAAGATATTTAAAGGCTTTGACTTGTTCTATTTTAACCCCGTTTATTAACCAATTATGCTTGCTTTTTTCTTAGAGAAAATCAGCACGTTGGTTTTCCCGTAATTTATATCTAGAAGATTTTTGTCACAATAATTACCAAGGGCAGCCAGAAGACGGAAAAGACCAATTGATGTTCGAGAAAGGAGCACCATATCATCTGCATATAGCAGACAAGAGATTTTAGTATCTCCTGCAGATATAACAATCTGTAATTAGAAAACTGGTAACAGTAATCTGTAAAAATGACCTGTTTTCTAGGTATCTGATGTAGTACCCAAAAATGTGGGTATTACCCGTGTGTAGTAAGTTAAATACCCACTTCAGCCCTACCCAACAGGTACCTCTCTGCACGCATCAGATGCCCTTGCACTGCACTGAAGGAGGACCCGCCTCCGCAGTGTTGTGCACCTCACTATCCCAGTCATAGATCAAGAAGATCCTGTCTTTGCTTTGAAATCGCATCACACCAATGATAGCAGAAAGCTTGTCTCAGTTGGACCACTTGCAAGTTCGTCTCAGTAGCGGTAATGATGCCTGGAGTGTGATAACGAGCACAAGGAAGTTCTCAGCATGTGTTCCTACGGCTGTGTACCAGCATTCATGACCTCTGCAAACCATATGCCAGATGTTTTGAACAGCTTTAAAAAGTAGGGCAGTTGCCTAGCTAGGATTGGCTGTACGCCAATTGGCTGTAAGTCCTTTCAGGACTGGCTGTGCGTTGGATGTGAGCTGTTGCTAGCTGCTGTTGGTTGAAATTTATTTTGTAAAGTTTATGCTGAGTGTATATGTGTTGCTGGACTGGCACTGCAGGTCCAGGTGGCTATTAGACTGCATAGACATTTTTGTTACAAGCACATTAGTGCACATGCTAACTCATCTAAAAATGCTATAAATGTTAGCACCATTTTAAAATTGGAGTGCCGGAAGAACAACTGAATGTTAAGAAATATGCAGGTGTAGGGGACCTGCAAGGCAGTGAAGGTCACTGTGCTCTAGGGATGGGCGAACTTGGTTCGGACGTTCGGACCGAACTTGGTCTGTTCAGTCGACCGAACCGACTTTCCGAACCGAACTCGAATTTAAAACCGAACCGAATTTCCGAACTCCTTTCTGTTCGCCCAACACTACTGTGCTCAGAGCTGCCCATTAGTTAAAAGATACTCCTATATTTTCCTATCTTTTGAAAGTAAGAGTTTTTGCATACAATAAGCATGAGGGGTCATGACACCAGAGAGAGCTATCACATTGTCGCGTTGCGTTACTCTTTTTATAAAAGGAAAAAAGGCTAAGTTTTCCAGCTGAACTAATCATACTGGATTGGGCCTTTTTCTCCTAATTGTATAAAATGAGTTTTACACTTTACTTTGAGGCCAAGCTAGCAAAGCAAGTATTGTAAAATGACAATATATTTATAAATAAATGGAACATGAGACTTTAGAATATA
>QEPC01014420.1:5123258-5153119 GCA_003113815.1 Sphenodon punctatus | reverse complement strand
GCCAGTGCCCCCCCGCTCCCTTAGTTTCCCCCTGCCCACTAGGCAATGCCTCCTGTTGCCGTTCACTTCCCCGAGTGCCCCCCCCCGGCTAGGCAAACCTTGCTGTATCGCTCGCTTTGAACTGCAGCCCCGCCTCCCTGTCAGCAGCGCGCTGCGGTGAGGCCGGGCTGGCGTGTGTGATCCCGGCAGCCACGGCAGGAGTGGGGGGGGAGCCTGAGCCTGGGGGCCCTTGGTCAGCTGAAGGGGCGGGGGTGGGCGACTGCAGATAGAGCGGCCACAGCGGCAGATTTTTTTTTTTTAAAAAAAGGAAATGGACAGCTAGGGGCTGGGCAGCAGCAGGAGCAGCAGTGCTCAGACTCGCCGAC
Organism: Sphenodon punctatus; assembly: GCA_003113815.1. Lineage (NCBI taxonomy): Eukaryota > Metazoa > Chordata > Lepidosauria > Sphenodontia > Sphenodontidae > Sphenodon > Sphenodon punctatus. The sequence goes on along the minus strand of QEPC01014420.1, from coordinate 5,152,754 downwards.
AGAGGAGAGGAGCTCAAGTGCGAACCAGCAGAACTGAGTTTTATCACTACTAACTCAGTTTTGACTGCATCAATCAGTATAATATTTTAGAAGCACTTGTTAATGATCTCATTCTTGAAGCCTGTGAAGTTTGGGGGCTCAACTCATCCAGGGGGAGGAGCTATTGATGATTCAAATACATGAGGCCAGTGTGAATTTTGACCACAAGCAATTACCGTTTAAGCGGTAATAACATTTTATTTTCTTGATGGATCTTTTTCAAACTTTGTGGATATGATGGTCTTCACAACTTACAGCCATGGTTAAATTTTCAGAAATGTAGGTCAAGCAGTTTCCTCAAAATCGGGGCTTCAGCAGTCCCCTGTTTATAATGAAAGGTGGCTGTACATTTAAGTTTCAGGCAGCTACTGCTGCCTGAAAATTAAGACTGCATCAGACCCAGGACCAGTCTTGCCTGAGAGTCGCACTTGAACTGCATGCAGTTTCTGAGACACCATTTGGACACCACTGCAATATGTATTCTCTTGAGAAGTGGCTCTTCAGGTCTGGGAATGTCTGGCTACTATATATATATATATTTTTACAAAGCTAAGCAGAATGAGAACCCAATCTTAGCAGAAATCTGTAGGTGCTGCTGTAATAAAACAGCTATTTCCTTATTAGAATTCAGTACAAAAGAATGTTAATTGTTTTCCCAGCTGCATTCTGAGAAGCCTTTTCAGAAACAAATTGTGAATTGATCATAGATTGTTTCTCAAAGAGAGAAAAGTTATGAACATATGCTAACCAAGCAATCTTCTCATAAAGGTCATCTAAGTAGTTAACTACCTCATGTTATGAACATCAATACCTGTAAAATAAATGTATAACCAAACTCAATTCAGGCTCAGCAGAATAAATTCAGAGGTTTTAGCGCCAGCCCCTGAATGATGTTCCGCTCTGCAGATTTACATCAACTGAGCATGTAGGCTATTGAGAATGTGGGGTAGGGAAGAGGAAGAAATGAAGCTGTCAAACTAATGTGTGGGAAGAGAAAAGCAGAAAAGACCAGTTGTTAGATTTCTTCAGTACTTCAACAAAATGAAAAGGTCATTTACAGAACCAAAGGGGGCAATACAGTAAGTACTCAAGTTACGTTATATTAGCATGTCAGGTGTTATTTAATAAAAAATACTTTTAATGAAAGTAAATGTCAGTTTTTTTCACATCTTTTCTTTTGATAGTCTGCTGCCCTTGGTGAAGAATTGCATGTGGATAGACTGGCATTTATATAAGAAAATTAATTGCCTATTCCAGATTTCACTTCAGGCCAAACTCAAGGATGGGATGAATGTCTAGCAGCTTTCTATAAAGTACTATCCAGAACTGTCCCATCTCTTTACAAAATTATTCCTAAATTTTGTTTAGAGTGTTTCAGAATATTAGAATCACAGGGGGCGAGGAAGGCGGGTTTGCTGTGTTGGTCCCAAATGTAAAAGAGTCAGACAAAGTAGTTCAGATGAGAGCTTTTATTAGACCAACTTATCTATCTGATTTTAAGGTTCTACACCATCAGTGACAAGGGGTGCTTTTAGACAAGCACCTCCCCACCCACCATCCACCCACTATACATGTTGCAGGGCTGCAATGGTGCCCTTTGGGTGCCCTGAAACATGTACAATGAGTGGGAGGTGTGTGGGTAGTGGGTTATTTAAAAGCACCCTTTTACAATTTTGTTTTTAAATGTCTGACATTAATTTCCCCCCCTCAACAGCCCTTCCGCAGTTATTTTTTCCTATCGACTCCATCCCAGACACTGCCTTCTTGCACATAACTCTCCTGCATTTGCTCAGTCTATTGTCTTCTGACTTGTTACATACCTGAGAAAGGGCCGTGTGTAGCCCAAAGGTTTGCAAACTCCCACCCACAGAAGGTTGCCCAATAAAAGGTATCACTTTCTTAGATATCACTCCAAGATATCACTTTCTAGATATCACTCCGAGATATCACTTTCTAGATATCACTTCTAGACATCACTTTCTAGATATCACTCCGAGATCTCCTAGTTATGACTTCTAGCTCCTTGAAAACCTTAGATGGATCTAGTTGCGGTGACTGTTTCTCCCATCTTTCTTTAAATTAATTATGTAGAATCGTACTCAGGATTTGGGAAATATATTTAAAATGCAGTGCTGGAAAAGTAATAAGCTTCATGCAAGGCAGGCTGGCCAGCAATAATGAAAGAAATGTCCCCCCAAGCCCTATACACATTCAATGGATAACCATGTATACATAAAAAACCATAACTATATATAAAAAACCCAAACTCGTTTTCATGTCCTGACAACCTTTGAAGGCAAATGACACTTTATCTGTAACATAAGCACTTGCTTTGGTGTCATGAATTCCATCTTTAATTTTAAAATAAAGCATGCTTTTATTCCCCACAGTAAAAAAGCAAGAAAGCTTGCATATACGATATAAATGTATCATAAAGGTTTGGGATCAGAAGACAAATAGAAAGAACGCAAACTTTATTGTTCTTTAAAATCATGTTTTCTAATCAAATATCATGATTTGGGGAGTATCTCTCATGGTTTATCATTTTTTGGTTGGCAATTCCAGAGGATAATCAAGTTCTGTTTTCCTCACAAACGCTGTTGCAATTTTTCAAAATTTAAATTACTTTCGTAAGTATAAAAGCTACTTAGCCAGCATTGTGTGTACTGTCAGTCACTGAGGAGGGGTGGAAGGAAGGAAGGAATCCACTCATTGAGTCCACCTGCTCACCCACCCCCATCCTCTCTATTCCCAGGTATTTAAGAATTGCAAGCTGCCTGGGGCAACACCCCTGGGTAGTGCCTGAAGGGTGAAGACCAAAGGACATCGGCCATTTGGTGGCCATTCAATGGCCATTCAATGGCTGGGAATCCTGGATCTTCATTTGTAGATGTAGACCCTCAAGACATAATTTATTGGTATTGATTCCTGTCCCACCTGCGAGTGGAAAAGCCAAAAGGATTGAAGGCTGTAGTCTGTTTGCAACTGTATGTAAAGTGTGAACTCAGAGACTTGAAGGGAGAATACCCCCATTTTCTGGAGAGCAAGGTCCCTTGAGGATTGACTTAACTAACTATAAAAGCCACTTTCATAAGTATAACTCTCACCCACAAACGTTTGCCCAATAAAAGATCTCACTCGAACTACTTTGTCTCCATCTCCAGCATATTAGAGTAGAATTTTCTACTCTAATATAGAGCATATCGAATTGTTTCTATAACTGTGTTATTATTACTATTTGTCTAAGTGGATTGTAGTAGGTGCTATGTATATTTTCCAGTGTTTTGTGTACTCTAGCTATAAAATGGCAGTATATCTATCACTGTTTGTTTTCTGCAACATAATGCCTGTCTTGAGTGGTTCATATGAAATCTTTTTGTTTTTTGACCAACTTCTGTTTGGTGAGAATATTAAAACTTTCAAGTCTCACCAATAGAATTTGGTTCAAGAAAAGCTACAGTCCAAATGGCTTTGTCCCCATTTCTGACAATTGAGACAAACACAGCAGCCATATTCTGTGTAGACTACAATGGAAGATTGTGAACGTCAGGAAGCAATCTTTACTGTTAACATTTTGTTTATATGACACTTATAAAAGTATCTCTTTGCTGCCGCTAAGTAAATAAATAGGTAAATGCAACCTAAATCTTTAACTCACTCTGGCACTTTAACTTTTTAAAATCTAATTATTTAGTGTCACAGTTCCCCATCTGTACTAAGGGATTTACATCTTCTTAACTCAGATTTGAGGATAAATAAATCTTTTTACTTAGTGAGTTTTACTTGAATTTATCCATATGTCAAAGTCCTTGAAATGATAGTGATATTATAACAACTAAATAAAGAACTCTGAGGAGATTTTCTTGCTTGGTCAGACTATTTTTTACTTAAGAGTAAAAAATACAGCCTGGTTAAGGTTGTATTTGTTAAATTCCATTTTAGATATTGCTTTTTCCACCCCTGAATGCCTTGCAAATATCTATTTTATAAAAAAAAAAAGAAAAAAGAAAAGAAAAAATCCTAGCATATACATATCAAAAGAAAATACACTTAAATAACTGTACTTGGTACATGATCTTGTAGAAATTTTAGAAATGTGCACTTCGAGATTTATGTTTGGAACAGACTTTAGAAACTACTGAGAAACAGGAGGTTAATAATTCCCATTTTTATGATGTAGTCTTGAGAAATGAGTAAGATAAGAAGAAAGACTAAAAAATAAATGAGAGATGGGTGAGATAATGGAGAAAGCAGAGCAATTCAAGACACTTCTCAAATGTTTGGCTGAAGAAATACAGTATGTGTTGGGAGATAAATTGAAGAAACATGAAAGGGAAGAGAGATCTTGTCTCTCTCTCTATCATGTATCTCTCTCTAAATGAATGAACAATAATGTTGAACTAAAAGAACTCCTTTTTAAGCTTCACTTCTGTTGTGAGATCACATGGTTGTTACTGATCCCCAGCCATGATGGGAGATGCAAGAGCCCCTACCGTTGACCTTACATAGGGGTTTTCTTTTACTTTTCATTTTTTCTTTCCCACTGCCTTTTCAGAATATGAATTGAGTATGATACAAAAAGAAATCAGTCCTCCTTTACAAAATGGTGGTCAGGCTAATAAAAAGCCAGAGTATAGTGCAGGACAATTCCTGAGTTTAAATTTTTCACACTAGCATATCAAATTCCTTTTTCTGTGTGCTGCATCCGGACTCTGAGAACTGACTGCATCGCACAACACACTCTTAATAGCTTATTTACAAATTTCTGAAGAATAAAAGATTCTTTTTGCATCATATTCTTCAGCACACTCACATTTTCCTAAATACCTTCATGCTTTGTGGGGTGGGGCAAAGTCTGCTGTCCCAGCTTTGTCTGGAAAAGCCCAAGGGATGCGGGACAGTACTGCCCTTCCCTGTAGCTTTTCCTCTGGAGGACTAGAGCACTCTTGTGCAGTACAGGAATACTCTGGGGACTTAAAGGCCATACTCAGTCAGAAGTGTTTTACCTCTTAAGCCTACCCTCTTGAACTGGACATTGTGAATCTGATAATGAGTTGCCAAGTTGGGTCTGATAAGAGCAAAGAAATATTTTGCACTCCCCAGTGTTATCACCCTGTTGTTTGTGCAAACAACAGGATACGTTTAGGGTGGTTTTAAAGTTCTGAGAAACAAATGTAAGTGAATTCTAAAGTTTGAGGTTATTAGAAGTAGCAGCCCTGGCAGTAGGTGTGGTACTTGAGCCATCTAATTGTATGCCAGAACATCTCCAAAAGTAGAGCTTGTCCCTTTGAGACAAGTATGGGATTGTTGAGGAACCCCCAAATAAGACTCCGAGACAGGGTTTTGGGTTAACTCAAGGCCGCACTCTTTATTAAATTCCAATCATAAGAATGAACCAAAAAGGCCGGTAGGGCAATTGCACCAAGCAATTGGGTCCAGTATGCTAACTAATATAAAACTTATTACTCTGGTACTGGCCTGGCTGTGCCTTCCAGTGCCAGTACCTCTGCCTCAACATTCCCCTCCTTCGACAGACAACTGCAAGTGGCCGAAGGGGGCAAGCCCAACTGTGGGCCTGAGTAAGGGGTCCGGTGCCAGCCAGGTGTGAAGACAGCGCATGTCCCTACTCACCCGGCTAATCAACCAGGCCCCCAGGATCGTGACTCCGGTGCATGCTGTGCCCCGCATTACACCTGGGTTCATCCCCCATCTCTTAAGGAGATGACTCACTATCTTAACACATACCTATTTAACCTATAATAGCATACTGGACCCCTGTAGAGTGCGACAAAATTTGCCTTCCCCAGCCTCACACTACGTATGCATGTACTCAGTCAATTAACTTTCAAATCTTCTCATGTATAACAAATTACCCAATTTACTTCCAGTAATGAAAACCAAATTAAATAAACCAAATTGAGCCAAATTTAAAAAACTTAAATCCATCAAATTAGCCTATTTAGCCTATTCTGCACTGCTGAGGAGGCAAAACAGTGATCCACGTAATCTGGCTGCTCGCCAAAATTCCTCCTCGGCTCCCTAAAGGCAACCAACGATGACAGCAGTGCTAGAGGGATGGGTGGGTGGGCTGTCTTGTCGCCTCCACGTGCTGGACTGCCGCTGCCTGCAGCCCACAGGAGATCAACTCCTCCTAAAATGAGCATGGCTCCAAGAACCCCACGCAGCGCGATTCGCGCTTGTGCATTCAGGGGAAACGGCTCACTGGCCGACACATACACTGCAGCGGGGCCTTCTAACAGGCCCCCGCTGCACGGCCATTTCAGGGTCTCGCCACACGGCTCAAGATGGGAGCAGGATGGGGGACCCGACAATTTACCCTTCGCCTCCATTCGGCGGCGAAGGGGCCTTGGGGCAGTGATTTTGCTCTCATTCCTACTGGAATAGGAAGAGGAGCAGCACCATTCACTAGGCTGGGGAGCCTGTGCCTGCTGATGTGCTTCTCTCCGCTCTCAATTAGGATGGGGAGGGTGGTTCCTGAACACACCACAGCTGTCTGCAAGGCCAGGTTGGGCTTTGGCTTGGATACGCAGATGTTGCTGATGGGATTATCCCAATCTGCCTTTTGACCCATAAAGCCTGATGGACCGTTTTGACTGTATACCTTTTTAATTTATGTTTAACTTAATAAAGGGTTACTGCCTGTTTACCTCTAACTTGTTTCTCTTGCCCACTTTGGTTGCTATTGGAGCACCAAAGTATCTGTAGATTTTAGTTTGGTCCTAATTCTGCCCATCTCTTTGGTAGGTGCACAGTGTAGTAAAGGCAAAAGGAAAGATGTTCTGCTTCCCTCTTTAATCCGCTCAGCTGAGCTAACAAGTGGATGGAGAAGATTTGTTGAGGGTGGAGGATGCACTATGCTAACAAGCTGCATGGGAGCAACATGCACCAGAGGGTAATAACAGGAACCAAGGCCACTGCATGCTCATGAGTTATGGGACATGGTAATTATTTTTGTTTTAGGAATAATGCTTTTGTGTGTTCTCCCCTTGAGTGCTGTGGCCCTTTCCCCAAGGCCCAATAAAGTTGATATAATGTCTCCCATTAACTTTGCTGGACTTTGGATCAAGACCACAGAACATAGTTTAATTTAATTTAATTAGTTAATTTATACAAAATTTAATATCTCGCCTCCTCCCACTTAATGGTGGCTCAGGGCCGCTTACAATTTTCTTAAAAAGATAAAAATACAATAAAATATATAATAAAGCCAAGAATCATAAAAAATAAATAGGTATCCTAGCAATAAAGCCTATCCTCCCCAATTTTCCTACCCACACTCACCCACTCCCTCCCTCACCAAATGCCCAGTGAAATAGCCAGGTCTTGCACAGTCTACAGAAGACGGAAAGGTCTGGGGACAGGTGAACTTCCACTGGGAGGGAGTTTCACAGCTTTGGAGAGGCCACCAAGAATGCCCTCTCCATCATCCCCATCCAATGGACACGGGGGACTTCAAGAGGGGTGCCCTCGGATATCCACAGGGGCCAATCCAGGACCCGGGGTGTGTGAGGCGGTCCCACAGATAAGTAGGGGCCAAGCTGTTTTTTACTTATTTATTTATTGTAAAATTTGCATTCCGCCCTCTCCTGCTAAAAGCATCTTGGAGCTACTAACAGCATGTTAAAAACAAATTAAAACAATCATCAACAATTAAAATCCAATAAAAACAGATCAACCCCCCACCTCTACCTAACCCACCCCACCCACACCACCTCCCTCGGGAAAGGCATGGTGGAACAGCCAGGTCTTACATTGTCTGCGGAAAGAGGGGAGGTCAGTGATCAAGCGGACCTCCAGCAGGAGGGAGTTCCACAGCTGCGGCATGGTAACAGAGAATGCCCTCCGCAGGGTCAACACCCAAGGAGGGTGCCGACCACAGGGGCTGATCCAGGACCGGGGGGTGAGGCGGTCCTGCAGGTAGTTGGGGCCCAGGCCATTTAGGGCTTTAAAGGTCAGCACCAACACCTTGAATTGGGCCCAGAAGACTATCGGCAGCCAGTGCAGAGAGCGAAGCACTGATGTAATGTGCTCGCATCGGCCCGTCCTTGTTAGGAGATGAGCCACTGCATTCTGCACCAGCTGCAGTTTCTGAACCACCACCAAGGGTAGCCCCACATAGTGTGTTACAGTAGTCCAATCTCGAGGTAATAAAAGCATGGATGATCGTGGCCAGATCAGAGTCTGAGACATACGGCCTAAGCCAACGTACCAGATGTAACTGATGGAATGCCCCCTTTGCCACAGTTTAAAGTTTTAAAGGTCAATACCAACACTGTGAATTGAGCCTGGAAGACTGTGGGCAGCCAGTGTAACAAACAACGCACTGGTGTTATAGGCTCATGTCGACCCATCCCCATGAGGAGGCAGGCAGTCATGTTCTGCACCAGCTACAATCTCCAGATCATCACCAAGGTAGAGTGCGTTGCACTAGTCTAATCTCGAGGTGATGAAGGCATGGATGATGGTGGCAAGGTCGGAGCCTGAGATATATGGCCGAAGTCGTTGCACAAGATGTAGCTAGCAGAAAGCGCTCTTTGCCACAGCTGCCACCTGGGCATCCAGTCAGAGTTGTGAATTGAGGAGCACCCCTGGACCCTGAACCTGAGGCACCAAGGACAGATTGACCTCATCAGTGATGGGAACCTCTCCCACATGCGGCCCCCCACTCCCACCCAGTAGCATCGCCTCTGTCTTGTCAGGATTCAGCTTCAGATGGCTTGCCCTCATCTAGTTCCTCACAGCTGCCAAACACCGAATAAGCACTGAGATGGGCAGGTCTGGGTCAGATGAAAATGAGGGGAAGAGCTGGGTGTCATCATCATACTGATGACACCGAACCCCAAACCCTCGCACGACTTCTTCCAATGGCTGCATATACATATTGAACAGGAGGGGGGACAGAATGGAACCGTGCGAAACTCCACACGTGGGGTCCCAGGAAGTTGACGAATGATTCTCCAGCACCACCCGCTGAGTTCTACTGGCCAGGTAAGAGCAGAACCATTCAAGAACAATACCGCCTATCCCAGCATGGTCCCGCAAACGCATCACCAACACTTCATGGTCAATGGCATCAAAAGTAGCCGACTGATCTAACAAAATCAGCAGGGTAGACCGACCCTGGTCTAACTCACGACGTTAGTTTGTGTCCAGGCAGCACAATCCCACTGTTCTTCCTGGGGTTTTACTGAAGTCTGCTGTCTTTTTGGTTCAATATGACACAGCTCCACTAAGTAAAGCCTGAGGAATTTTTTTCTTTTCACCAAAAAGATGAGAGAAATCAACATGCTGGAAGAAAGGAATTTATGATTAATGTAGTAAATTTTAAAATACTTTTAGGGTTAAATTCCTGACATCTGAAAAATAAAAGGGCAGTAGCTTGGTTTATATACATTTTTACCACTGATTAACTCTACTGAACAGTGATTCATTCCTGCCAGTGACATGTGGATGTTCCTGAGGTTAATTTAATGCTGGACAGATTAAATCCTGCCAACACTGCATGTGAATGCCCTTGAGTTTCATTTTCTGTATTCAGTCTTGCAAATGCCCTTTGTTGTTGAATAATAATCTTCCTTTTCAAGATTCAAGGAATCATCATCTATAGATTTTGAAAATAATTTACCTGTATCAAAAATGGGATGTACCAGGCAACTTTGTATCATATTTTACTCTGATCTACATTGATCCTTCATTAAGACACTTTGCTGTCTGTCAGTAACAAAAATACACAAATAAAATGGGAAGGGTAGGGGGGGAAAGCCCGATAGAGGTTGGCAGTAACTGGCTAAAAGCCCTGGTGTAAGCAACGATAATGCTACTGTTTACCCCTAAGTGGCAGGTACATCAGTGTCTCCTTGTAACCATATCAGAGACAGACAGTTGTAGCGTTGTTCTTTGTATGGCCCACTTGGGGTTTGGCTGCTTGTTGATGGATATTATCATTTTTAATGTCAGTAAATAATGTGATGTCAGATAAGCGATCTGTTTCCTTTCAGTGCTGTAGAGCTCATTTATCTTTTTGGAGTGCTATTAAAGTGAGAAACCTGGTAGGAGCAAGGGTTTTCGACTGTACAAGACTGGAAATATTATATTAATCCTATTTAATGTTAGTATCAGACAGTTTGATTACATTTTACTATAAAACCTCAGTCAATCAGTGGAGCTACAGTTAAGCCCAAGTGGCATGTGTTACTGCTTCTAAGATATTTTGAGGGGTAAGAAAAGGCAATGTCTATTTCCAATTTCTAAAATTTCAGACGTCCCCAATATAAATAGACAGACTGCTGCAATTAGTCTGTTGCACATGCTAATCATGGATAGTATTTGTGGCTGTTGATAACAATAGTTAGTAACACAATAATCTGTGAGTATATTTCATATTTATCTCATCGTTGTGTAAGTTTGGCCACAAAGTCAGTATACTACAAATAAACCAGAGATTCAAAAAGCAGTAATATGCTCGTTCATTGCAAGAAAAATTTGCACAATGGGATTTGCTTGAAGTGTAATATGCTTAAGTACTTTGTTGGAGTGGGGCCTCAGGTAGCATCATGAGAGCAATGGAAAGGAGTATCAAACTCCCTCCAAACAATGAATTTTAACACCAGGGCAAAAGAGATTTATATGAATTGCTATGATTAAACCCTGCCCTGTCCCATTGTTTTATTAGGTCTGTTCTATTTATGACCCTTAGAGCGAATTCCTTGAAAACTATTCATATTATAGATCCAGACTGTTGAGCTGTGTGTGAGTCTCAGACTGTCATTTGTTAAGTATCCTTGAAGAAGGCAGGCATTGTACCAGTCACTCAATTTATATAGAGACAATTTGAAATGCTCTACGAAGGATGAACTCTGCTACTGGTATTTGTACTTAATTCTGAGAGTTTTTAGCAATTATTTACTTTCTAGAACAGAACCACTGGTTGCTAACTGTTTACCGAATAGCGTATTAATCCACATCAAGGCCCTTTAAAAAAACCAACCAAAAAATAAAATAAAAAAATCCTTACATATCCTTACACAATCTGAAAGACTGTGTGTTCTTTGCACTTTTGGTTTCTCCTGCCAAAATTGGATACTTCCCAGGTGCCCAGTGACAATATAAGCTGTGTTATTCCTTGGGCTTGTCTTGCACTGTCACGTAGCAGTGTGCTGGTCCCTGGTGCAGCCTTCTAGTTTTGAAGCACATGCTACATGAAAATGTGGTTCCAAACATTAAGTAAAGGGCACACAAAATACTAATGACTTCAGTAGGTGAGCGTGTGGAAGAGTTCTCTGAAGATTGAAAGTTTGCATACACTCACCAACAGAGGTTCGTCCAGTAAAAGGTACCATCATAACTACCGGCTTCTCGTGTAGCACTTGGAGATGCTCACCTGATACATTGTGCATAACCACAAACAGGCCTGACTTTTGGTCCTGTCCAGCATCACCGCTGCTGACATAAGATGATAGATTGCCCTGCAGAACTTTATTATAAAGGTGCAGAACTCACCACATCTACCCCATTTAAAGATGTGTGCAATCCACTAAGCTGCCGTCTTTGTTCAAGGAATTCCGAGGTCTAAGGAACCTTGAGGTACTTCCAGATGACATACTAGGTAGCAAGAAGGAGTATGAAACATAGCCAATGTCTATCTTGTGACAGATTGTACAGTCCAGTCCCCTGGTCTTGACCATCTGTGTGTAGAATTCAGTCACTTCATTTCGGAAGAGCTCCTATGTGCTGCTAATGACTATTAGTGGTGCCCTTATGTTTCCCCCTTTGCTGCTTTGGCCTGAAACAACGTTAGGCCTCATGCTTGCAAGGTGCACCCCTCAGTAAGACTTGCCATTTCTTCAGCTATTGACTGTTCAAGCAAGTCTCACTAATATGCTTGACTTAACATCTGTGTAAATAATAATATGGTCTTTCTTATTGTAATTCCCATTGACCAAACTCCCATCTCTCTGTCTCACACACACACACACACACACACACACCTGTGTAACTGAATTAATGGTGCATCAATCTGTCATCACTTTCCTTAGCACTAAGAGCAGCTTATTGTATGTTGTGGGGTTGATCAGTGCTGATTATTAGCCATCTCCTCTTCCTGTGGTAGCTGGAACAATAGAAGTTGGGTGCCAGGCTGGAGCAGGTTGTGCAATTCCTACTCTCCCTGCTGTTGCTGTGCAGCTGGGAGAGTGGAAGCAATGCTTCTCGAGCCTGAAGATCTCGATGAGGTCCTAGCTTGACCCGGTTTCCTTTTAAATGAAAGCCAGGCTAACTCATATGATTTTATGCTCCAGACCTGTTGATTAGTAGTAAGTATGCTCTATGAAGGTGCAAGCATCTATGTACCTGTATGTGCATACTTGCTGTATTGCCATCTCTCACAATGTTATTGCAAGTTTTGTGATAGTTGCTTTGCTTAAATCACCAGAGACCAGCTAAAAGCAAAATTACACAGAAACTGAAATCTTCAAACCACTTATTCTGGAGTAGTCCTATTGATCTTTCATTAGGAGCATTGAAGTCAATGGTTCTGATTAGTCTGAGGATTGTGGCCACAGCTCTTATAAATAAGGCAGAAGCACTATAAGCAGAGAGTCAGTTTCTTCATTTATGTTTGGTTGATCAGACTTTTTTCTAGCTCCCCCTTAATTTTTTGTCCCTTTTTTCAATGTCCTGTAAATAGGTTTTCAAAACATAGGCACTTTCTCTAAAATCTCTTGGAGATGAAGTATTACAACAGCGTTTCCATCATATGAAAATTTCAAATCCATGCTCCACCTGTTGTAAGTTTACAAACAACTTATAAACCAAATGCAGTGGTAAGAATTAGTAAAATCTGTCTTGCATGGAGATAGTGCAGAGTACCTCAGAATTCGTGGTCACAAAATTTGCTTTATTCTGTTTCTTAGCAAAACCACATCTGTTCCTCTGGCAATAGCAAAGCAAGTCTTGTGTCCAAAAAACAGCCAAATGGTAAGTTCACATAGAAAGCAACTGTGAATACAACACATGTTATACTGAATTTCTCAGATGCTAGGGCAGCGTTTTGCATTGGTTAATATCACACAAAAATATGCATTTGGGATAGAGCCATCCTGTCTTCACCACATGACTTAAATTTGCACAACACAGCAGGGGACCTAATAGGAAATTTAGCAGTTGCGTTAGGATTTGCAATGGAGCCCTCTGCTTTTTGAAAGGTTTCATGTGAACCAAACATGTATCCTGGAAATGTTATGTTATACAGAACTTTCTTGACTTAATTTGAAGCAGCTTTTTGGTTACTAAATTTAGAAAGTAGGGGGAAATGTTACAAAATCTGACCTTATACAATTCCTTGATATGTGGGCTTTCATCCCAAAATGTAAATACTTTTCCTTGATCACTGCTTGCTTGTTGATTTCAGTTAGGAATGGGAAAATGACTGAATCCTATATCAGGACAGAGTAAGCATCAGCAGAGACACTATTCATAGCGGCCACCCAGACTTTTCATGCATATGTTTAATGAAGGAAATATTAGTTGCTGTCTTGAGAATGATTAATCAAGAATAGTAACAACTTCTACAAGAGAAGATTACCAAATCCTCAGTTTGTACACCGACTCTCCCATTTGAGTCTATTGGGATTGGAGTGGTTAAATGGATACATAGGTAGAGCAGGCTAGGCTGATATTTTTGAAAGTGTTTATAACAGCTTCTCCTCACAGCTCTCCTGCAACCTCTGTTCTTCTGGTTGCCTTTGTAAGGTACCAAATTCACCAGCTTCTTCCATAGGCTGCTTTCAGAGCTGTTTACTGTCATCAATGCAGTGTGATTATTTTGCTGTGACTGTTGAGCAAAAACACTCCACAGGTCTTTCCCACTGGGTTCTCTCACTCTGACACCTCCCAGCTGAGCTCTCTAGTAGTGTACACTTCTCCCTTTTTCTGCCGCTGAGAGCCAAAACTGGGTTTTCTAGCCCAAACATTCTCAATTAACCTATTAAACGCAGGCAGGCTACTGTGGCAAGCCAGCATATCTTTTTATGGGGCCTAAGGAAGTGCCCACCTCTCGATGGGTAAAAACAGACGTGATGGTGGTATGACGTCTTCCATAGATGGCTGGCAGGCTTCTATGGGTGATGTCATACAAGCAACAGACCCTGCTGCATGATGGGAATTGTAGTCTAAAAGCTGACAGCATGTATGTGTGAAGTGGTGTGAAGGTTAGAGCCTTAAGACTACATTTCCCAGGGGTGCAGGGGCTGGAAAAGAGCTAAACAGATGCCTGGCTGTTGCAGCAAATACATGCCAGGGAAGAAATGAAGCTCAGTGTATGTGCCTTCCTTCTGCAAGCAAGCCCAACACCAAGAGAAGGCAAGTGGCGGCTGGACTGTGGCTAGGAGTTGAGCTGACCGCTGGGGCTGGGCTGGTAACTACTGGGGGTTGCCTCCATCTCTCCCCCACCTTTCCAAGTTCTGAAGACACACTGAGCTTTGGGCCGGGGGGGCTGGCTGGTACTCGGCTGTCTCGGTTCTTGGTAAACCGAGGAGAATAGCATGATCCTCGGCTGAAATTGAGCAAAACCAAGTACTGAGTTTCAGCCCTATGCATTCCCCTACTGTGGCAAGCTGTCCCATATAGGATTCCTACTACCCCTTGAAGAGTGGGAGGAGATTGGTGGGAGGGAGGGCAGAGCCAGGGAGCATGTCTTTTGACAGACCATAGGTGGCTCCAGGTGAAAGGATGTCATGGTTGTGGACTGATCTTTTCACTGGGGCCACCGATGTCCTCCCCGCTACCATAATTCAAGCTCTGTTCTAAAACCAAAGTTTCTGAGTTCAGGTTTATTCTTGGTAGTTAATGAGGTCAGTAATCAGAAAGATCTGATCTCAGGCACTGGAGACGGAGCAGTTTTCTTTTCAAATAGATTCATTTTTAACTTAAGATCTGTGCACTGCACACAGACTATTAATGATCGATAGTTTTCCGTAAAAAAATTAAGTGAATAAAGCATGTCCATTCACCTGTAAGCTTATGCAGACAAGCTTGGTTTTGAAAACGTCTTAACACTTTTGGGAGGAGATTTACCTTATTTTTACTGAGGTTTTTGTTTTGTTTTACGTCTGAAATTCATATTATGTTTAGCTGGTGCAAACTCATATTTATTTTGGAGAAATGCTTTACCCTTGAAGTGTACAAGATAATTATATGTTTGCAAAATCCAACCATTTTATCCTAGAGGGATATTAATAATATTTTGCACTATCATTGTATCACCTAAAAATCCTTTTCAGGGGTCAATTATTATTGCGTTTGCAGCTATAATAGTAAAATGAAGGCATTGATAATGATTTACTCACATTAAACATCAAATCAGCGATTGAAGATGGAGATGAAATGCAGGTCCTCTGATACCTCCCTTAAATTGATGATTAGTACAGAATTGCACTCATAAAGCACTTTCTATCAACATTATTTTTGGCTTGAGTCATCATCACTTACATTGATCTTTGACCTAGAGTTTCTATTAGGACTGAAATGAAGTCTTGGAAAACTATGGAATTTGCCAAATATTAAGGTATTTGGTTTGGAAAGGCCAAATTCCAAAGTTCCGAGGACCAAGGCCATTATTGGGAAAACTTTATAAACCACTGCACGCGTGGGGGGCCGGGGGACAGTTGAGCTTCCTCTGGAAATGAAACTTAGTGCCATATTTGGTAGGAGGGGGTGGTATGAGAGGGGACAATTGAGTGATAGTAAGCCAGATGGCAAGTCAGATAGTCAACTTTTGAATTGGCTGGCAGGGCAAAAGAAAAGTGTCTGCAATGCAGCCATTTTGTCCATTGCCGACGCACCCCCCTCCCCCGAGAAATGAGACACAAAGACGTGATATGGATTTCAACTGGCCGCACTCTTTAATCAAAACAATCAAAGAAGTTGGTGGGATTGCTTCTAAGGAACCACGGGTCCAGTATTTGTACCTAAACTTCCTATGTTATTAAAACCAGGTGTCTAGCTTGGATATGCCCTCCAATGCCAGCACCAAATTCAACATCAAACATGTCCCCTTCGAACAGCTCCCTGGTCAAGGCCAAAGGGGAAACTTGCCCATTCAGGCACGAGTAAGGATGGTGGTGTCATTAAGATCAAGGACCATGCATGTCCTTACCTCCTCTTAACAACCCTCCCAGGGGGAACGATCTTGCCGTAGCCATGCCCTGCTTATCAGCAGGTATCACCCCCCTCCCCCATCTCTTATGGAGATGACTCTTTTCATCTATTCTATATCTACCTAACCAAGAAAAAACCCAATAACCATACTGGACCCCCCACAAGAGTGCGACATAATATTAACATTCAAATACTTCACCATTATTCATTCCAAATTGTAATTGTAAACTTAGTGCCAATTATACTCTTTACCTAAACTATTTTAAATTCAAATGCCAATTAAGAATTATCCATTCCAAAATGTGCCAAATCAATGTTATTTCTTTATTTTTAACTATTCCAATACTACGAAGAAGGCAAAACAAAAGTTCATCTCATAAAGCTGAGGTGTTCCTCAAAATTCCTTCTTGGCCCCCTTGTGGCAACCGGTTAAACCGCAGTATTAGAGGGACGGGTGGGTGGGTGCTGCTTACTCTGATGGTCAGGAGAGCAAACCGCGTGGGCGGCATTTTATTCCCTCCCCCTCCTATGTAAAGGGGAGGGACTGCCCCCACGTCAACCAACCAAGTGCCCTGAACACGGACGCCTGACGCCCGGGTCACCTATCAGCGGTGCCCGGGCCATACACATGGGGTCTCCCGACCCCTGCAATTAGACGGTCCATCTCCCGCAGGGAGGGGGAAGAATGGGGCGTGGCAACCCCGCCCACCCCTGATTTGGGGCGGAGGGCCCTTGCCGACGCACCCCCCTCCCCCGAGAAATGAGACACAAAGACGTGATATGGATTTCAATTGGCCGCACTCCTTAATCAAAACAATCAAAGAAGTTGGTGGGATTGCTTCTAAGCAACCATGGGTCCAGTATTTTGTACCTAAACTTCCTATGTTATTAAAACCAGGTGTCTAGCTTGGATATGCCCTACAACGCCAGCACCAAATCTAACCAAGAAAAAACCCTATTAACCATACTGGACCCCCGCCACTACGACAGCACCAGCCATCTCTTGGCCCCCTGCCATCACCCCACCAACTCCTATTTATACCATACTATCCAAAGTCCCTGTTATACAGTCTAAATATAGACTGGTCCCCTCCAGGGACAAATGCACCCCGTCACTCAAAAACAGTTCTGGTCTCTCATAGGTAATTTGTATATGTCGTACACAACCCCCTCCTAGTCCTGACCACCATTTATTAATTTCCCGATTCACCCCTTTTCTTGCTTTGTCTATTTTCTTAGGTTGAGTGTCCCTACCCCATGTAAGGCGTGGGATTAAATGGGTCCACAAAATCCTAACCTCCGTGAAAATATTTTTTATTAACGGTAACTGTGACTTAATCTGAACTGTCAATTTAACCCCAGTTCCAACCCTTAGATCGTTCTCCCCCAAATGTATGATGAGGATGCTCGGGTGCTCGTGGTGCTCGGGTGCTCTTGGTGCTCGGGTGCTCTTGATTTTTCATATGGGACAAAGTTGGTACTAATTGGTTCCACTTCATACCCCCCTGTCCTATCCACCTTATCTTTGCCAAACCAAGTTGCGTCCCCCCATGGGACCGTTTCACCGCCGCCTCAGCCCAGCGAACAAAACTGTGACCGACTATCCACACCACCGTCTTGTTTCCCAGATGGTGTCTATCTCCAGAATAAATGGAAAAAGAGGTCATTAGTTTTGACATTGCGGTTGGATATATCCCTGATAGGCTCGTGAACGCCATCTTCCTATGGCCCTGATGTCCGCTTCATGTAGGCCTGCACGAGAGGCTGCTGTTGCGGCACCTATTCTGAACGAGTGCGTTCCATACCTTTCTGCCGGCAGTCCCACTACGCATAGTGCTTTTTTAAAGACACTTGTAAACTGATAACGAGTGAGTGGTGTGCTGTTCCTATGCATAAATAAATTTCCTTGCCTTGAGGGGCGGACTTGAAGGTATGTTTGTACCCTGACCGGACATATGTCTTGTGTACCTGCCATGTACAAGTTAACAATCTGCCCCTGTCCCTTCTGATCAGTCTTAGACTGGCGTATCCTAATTGTTAATACGCCTGCTCGTAATTGAATGTCCTGTAACGTTAAGGCCCTTCCTGTCTTGTCATATCTCCCTTCAACTGCCACCTCACTTATCCGGAATGCTCTGAAAAACATTACTTTGAAAATGGTGGAAAAAAGCAAGGCCTCATACTGATCAAGACATATCACTGGTAGTGCCTGACACAAAACTCTTAACTCTGAGGGTGAAATGGGGGCCCTTTTATCTATCTGGTGCTCCCGTTCCCGCGCCCAGCTCTCGATCATGCATTTTGCGAAAAAACCCTTGTCAGGTGCAGGGTGCCCATGCAGTCAGTTCATGAAAGCCAGTGCTGCCACTTTTACTGCCAAAGTTCTGCCCGCTAGACCTTTTCCCCGCGAGTGTAAAATGAATTGCAGCAACTCATCCTCTCGTATGGGAAAAACAAGTCTCCATCCCTTTTGTAACCTAAACTCTTGGAACTCCCCAAATGCCCGGTTATAAGCTGCTTGGGTACGTGTGGCCAGGGATCTCTGTACAATCTTCCACATTCCTACTCTCCAAGGCTCCACAGCCCTTTGGGGAGCATCTCTGGTTTGGGTGCCGCTTCCGGTGCTAACTCCCGGAACCGCTCCATCTATAACTGAGAGAGGGCGTCGGGAATGGTGTTATCCACCCCAGGGACATGACGGGCCGTGAATAATATATTATATTTGAGACAATTGAGAACCATGACATGTACTAAACGCATCACGCGTGGTGATCTAGATGACATGGAGTTGATAACATGCACCACTGCTAAATTGTCGCACCAAAATACTACCGATTTGTTGTTAAATTCGTTAGCCCAAAGCTGCACAGCCAGGACAATGGGGAAGAGTTCCAGAAAGGTCAAATCCCGTGTAATCCTGGATTCCGCCCATGACTGAGGTCACAGGGCCGCGCACCAGCGCCCATTGAAATATATTCCGAACCCAACTCCTCCCACCGAATCGGAATGGACCTGGAGCTGTGCCCCCTCCTTAAGTTTGTCTAACCAAAAACTTACCCCGTTAAATTTCTCAAGAAAGGCAGCCCACGTCACTAGGTCGTCCTTCATTCCCCGGGTAACTCTGACGTGATGGTGCTTGGGGGGTGGGGGGGTTCCCTGTCAGTAGTATGTATAATTGGGACAGGAAAGCCCTTCCCGGTGCAACCATTCGGCATGCAAAATTTAAGCTACCCACAAGTGATTGTATTGCGCGTACAGTGACTTTCTTTGCTAATCTACATGACTCCAGTTTTTCTTTCAGTAATTCCAATTTATCACTGGGGAAACGTGACAGCCCACATTCTGTGTCAATTTCAATTCCCAAATACGTACGTTTTGTGGATGGGCCTTCCGTTTTTTCGGGGGCTAAAGGAAGACCCAAGTGTTCAGCTAAATTTTGGAAATCTCTTAGTAGACGTTCACATACTCCCGGGGTTGGTGGTGCAATTAACAGGAAATCATCTAAGTATTTCGACATATCCCCTGCATCCATGCGCTGCCAAAAAATCCACTCAACCAGCAAGCTAAAGCACGCGAAAGCTGAGCAAGAAATTGAACAGCCCATAGGCATGGCCCTGTCGTAGTAGTATGCACCCTCGAATTTCATCCCCAAAAGGTGAAAGCTACTTGGGTGAACCGGCAGAAGGCGGAATGCAGATTTTACATCGCATTTGGCTAAACGTGCCCCCTTACCAAATGATTTTACTCGTCTATAGCCTGGTTGAATGACGTGTACCTTACTGTGGCAAGATCCTTCGGTATAGCGTCATTTACTAAGTGCCTCCTCGGGTATGACAGGTGATGAATGAGCTGAAATTCACCTGGTGCCTTTGGGGGCACAATCCCTAATGGGGATACCATAAATTCTTCGAAGGGGGACTCGTGAAATGGGCCTGCCATACGTCCCTCAGCCACTTCTTTCTCAATCTTCTTCCTAACTAAATCTTCCATCCCCCATACCGACCAGATTGGGCGGCTCTCGGCCCATGGGAACATTCACTACCGGGATAACAAAGCCAAATTGGAAATCATGTATAACATATTGCACCTCTTTTGCATTCGGGTGGTGTGTCAAAGCCCTCTCAAGCATCCTCACATCAATTGGAGTTGGGCCCCTTTCCCTTTCCGGCCCCTTGTTGGTTCCCTTGACTACTTGAAACTGGTCCCGGTCCTGGCTGGTTCTTCCTATTGCCCCCTGCCTTTCCCCTGTAACACGTTAACACTGAATGGGAGCCTCCACACACCAAACAGGCGTGGCGGTTCTTACAGCTGCTGCGGGAGCACCTCCCATTCCTGTTATATTCCCAACAGGTAGTGTTACCAGTCCATCTGTTCTCCAGTCTATTGGGATCGTTAGCCGGGGCTACTCCCCCTTTTACCAGGACATGACTGCTGTCTGTCTTGGGTGCATTGGTCGTATTGACCATGCAATCCAGCCAGAGATCTTGGCCGTGGCAATCCCAGTGTAACCCCGGTGTAAAAGATGCCCTATGTCGGAAAGCCTCATCGTAACAAAGCCATGCACCCTGGGGGCCTACACCATACTCTCTCTTTACTATATCAGCATACTTTAACATCTCTACAGATCGCTCTGGAAAGACTTCGAGCACTACCCCTAAGTACGCTGAAAAGGCGGATGACCAATTAGCCCAGTTCCTGTCTCCGTTGGGCCTTTTAAACCTTTCCTTTTCCTTCTGAACTTCCTTTTTGGCAGGGTCGATGATTGGGTCACTGAACAGAAGGGCGAAGATATCTATGTATTCGCCCTGCCATAACTTCTCCCTGGTGGCATAGGTGAGATGCTCGCCAATGGGAGAGGATAATTCCGAATAGCCACCGCCCATGGTTGTCAGAGGGCGGCCCGGGGTTGTGTGGGTGGCTCCAGATTTACATATGGGGAAGCTACTGTATCGGCTCCTGGTTGTTTGTGTGGTGGCCACTGTGTCCAGAACCCGCACCCATGGATTGATACCCTGTTGGTGCAGGTGCAGGTGTAACCTTGACCCACATCCCATTCCACCACAACATCTGTGGTGCCATGCCCTGGTTTTGGGGTCGCGATAGTTGTACAGCCTGCTGGTACCCGTGCTGTTCCCCTAGTGGCTCTACTGCTCCCCCCGCGGACCCGATCCCCCTTCTTGGCCCAGCCCTTTCCAACTGCTGCTGTAGCCAGTAATCTGACCTAACCAGTAAGTGGGGCTCCTCCTCTTGGTCCCACAATTCCCTGTAACCACCCTCCTGCATTTGGTTTTCCTCACCTTCCTGTGGCCCAATGGCCTCCTCCCTCCTGGGTTGCTGTGGAGGTGCCCTCCTTTCAGCCATCAGCTGGAGCTCCCTCTCCAGCACCTGGATCCTTTCCCACATTGCCACGTCACCAGCCTCCCCTTCATTGGGGTTGCTCTCAGCTCCAGTTTCCTCATTCGCTCCCTCTGCGGTGCCTGCTGGTATATAAAAACTGCCCCTGGACTCGTGGTCGCCCCCCCTTTGAGGAGGGGCACCTAGTGCGGCGGAAGGTTGTGCCCTTGAAGCCCTTTGTGTTTGCCTCTGTTGTTGACCCACATGAGTCTCTGATTGCTGCCCGGGGACCTTGTGCCACATTGTGGCTCTCTCCTCCGTGTCCAGGATATGGGGAGGGGTGCTGGTGTCATACCCTTGGACCCCCCCTGGGCGGTGTGTGCTCTACCTTTGCCCCCCCCGCTTGTCCCAGCCCTGTAGTGTTGCGCACGGGCCCTTGGATAGTAGGCCTCCTCCCAACATCCCTCTCTGTACCTGGCCGGGGGAATAATGGGCCTGCTTCCCTGCCTTCCCATACTGCTGGGCCCTCTTCCTCCTGGTGCCCACACCTCCATCACTATGTTGCGCGCAGCCTCATCCAGGCCGTGGCGGCGTGCAGGGGCTGTCCCATCACCCCCCCTCCTCCTTCATTTTGTAGTGAGGCTGCAAGGGCCTCGCAGGCCAACAGCTGGCTTTGCATTTCCCCCCTAGACGGGGTGTTGGGGGTGCCACACTCACCTCCCCCCTTTCAGAGGGGGGATGCATCGTCGCCGGCTCCACCTCCTCGGGGGGTGCCGTGTGCTTTTTTCCCCGCTGTACGTCCTTTCCCGCCGCCTTCTTCCTCTGACGACTCATGTCGGCTGTAAGTGGGATCGCAGCAGCGTAATGCACTGCTGCTTGCTCTGATGATCAGCCGAATGGAGGGCAAACCGCATGGGCAGCAGTTTATTCCCTCCCCCTCCTATGTAAAGGGGAGGGACTGCCCCCACGTCAACCAACCAAGTGCCCTGAACACGGATACCTGACGCCTGGGCCACCTATCAGCGGTGCCCGGGACGTACACATGGGGTCTCCCGACCCCTGCAATTAGAGGGTCCATCTCCCGCAGGGAGGGGGAAGAACGGGGCACGGCAACCCCACCCCCACCCCTAATTTGGGGCGGAGGGCCCTTCTCTTTGGTGAATTTGGCTGTGCTGCATGCTACAGTGCTGCTGGATGTGTAAGTAATTGGTTGCAGGGGGAGATGGGGCCTGACATGGTATGGTATGGTCTGTCCTGTTCTGTCCATAGGGCCAATGCTGGGGAATGGGGGTTACGTTACCCTTCATCATGCCATGCAGTTTAAAAAATAAATAAATAATTGGTTGCCACATTGCTCCTGCTGCTTGGTTGGCACTTGGCACCATGAGGGGGGATCTCTCTGCCTTGTTTCAATTCCCAAGTTTGCCAAGTTCAAGTTATCATTACCACAATGCCATACCAAGGAAGAGGGTGCCCCTGGAAGGGAGGGGTGTGAATGTCTGGTTTCTTAATTTTGTGACTGCTGCTTGGGTCTGTACTTGCTGGGGTTTTTTTGGGTGGGATTTATTTCTCCATGCAGTTGCAGAGTGTTTTGCAGGGGTTGTTGTATTCTTGAGTGAATGTCTCTTGCTAACCTGAATTTTTGTGCATTGCTGGGTTGGCATGATAAAGTGGGTGCACTAACTGCTGATGGTGGGCCATGTTGAGGATACACTACTGTTGGGTTTGGTTTTTTTTTTAAATTTCTTCACACAGTTGCACTTTTGGGGGGTTGTTTTCTGGAGTGATTGGCCCACTCTTGCTAGCCTGCTTTTCTGGCTAGTGCTTTGGCTGTGAGTTCAAGAACTTTGCAACAACTTTCTGAAGTTTCACAAAGTTTTCTGAGGTCTGGAATTCCAAATTCAAATTCCAAAATTTCAGAAACAGCACCGAAAGGGCACCGAGTACTCGGGCTGACTATTCAGAACTCTAGTATTCGGCCCGAGTACTTGAAAGTACTATTCGGTACAGCCCTAGTTTCTATGTCCTTATACAACAGTAATACAAATTAATTTACTTTGTTAGAGCTTTCTTCCACTGATTTTAGAACACTCTAATTGTGGGTACATATTTTTGTAGCATTGAGTTATGTTCTTTTGGAGCTTTTGCCAAGACCAAATGAAAGAAATCTGTTTAGGTTCCTAGGTGATATTTCATAGATCTATAAAAGATTTTATCTAAGTAGCCACTTTGTATGAGAGCAGGACCTTCTAGCTTTTCCTGAATGGGTGCAGAAAGCTCCTTGAAACTGGTAAATGAGAACCTTACTTTTCTTTGTATTATTAATACCAAAGCATGTTGGCCTTGATCCTGAAATGTTGTATATGTGTGCTGAACTAAACACATTTCCGTTACTCTATTTGAAATCAGTGGACAACTCACTTGCATAAATCGTTGTAAGATCAGGACTTTCAGTTTCTCTCTTTTATTCTTCAGGAAGCCAAAGCACTTAAACAAAAGACCTCAGATATACTGAATATAATCAGTGTACCTTTGTCAGTAATCCATCAGTGAAGTACAGTCATTCCTGCAATTAAACAAAGCAGATGCTTAACAACAAGGTATCCAGGGTCATATTCTTTTGAAAGTTTACCCCACTCATATATTTTTTTATGTCAACAAGTTGAGCATGGCATTCATCAGTGGCAAGACAACAGTGTTGAAAACCCCCTTCATTATAAAATGCAAGGCTGTTGTGCTACAAAGGGGGAGTAAATTATTCTGATGATCAAAGTATCATATCAACTGTTCCAATTTTCCTGCCCAATCGCTTGTCTTCACACTTCAGCAGAGAAAGAGGAAAAAAGCAAACCGTCATTTCATTACAGCAAGCTCAAACACTGACAAAGATTAGGAATTCTGGAGCCAGGGAATGACCCTTGATTATTCATTGCCAAAACATATGATGAGAAATGTTATTGTGCAGCAGCCAACAGGCTTTACCTGGTGTCTGTCTTTACGAAACCTCAAAAGACACATCTTTAAGAGGGAATGCTATTAGTCAGTACAGATTGAACATCTTCATCAGTAGTGCGAATGGAAGCCTAGGCTGTAATTGAGACGCATGTGGCGCTGTCAGCAGGTGATGGCAGACAGACACACCTGAATGACAGTGTGACAAGGAGCAGAGACAGGGGGCCCCATCTAGACACTCTTACTGCCAGAGTGATGAGCACACTGGAACACAGTCTGCGAATTATCAGCAGGCCAGAATGAGACGAGGCTTAGGGAGAACTGCCAGACAGTTTGCAACGTGCAACAAATTTCTTTCAGCAGTTACTATTTTGCTATGCATAGCCCCTTGCTATTAAGCAGACAGAATAGCTCATATCCTGTGGACAGATGATAGATATGTCATATCTCTGAAAAACTGTTTGTCTTCCACAGGTGTATGGGTTTCCTTCTAAAGCAAGAGAGAGCACATGACACTTTTCACCGCTCTTTTCGTTACTGATTTGGCATTCAGGGTCTATCAAAGAAGAAATCTTTCACATGCAATTATGACAGAAAATAAAGGTGATGAAGTGTTGTGTACAAAGAATGGAGAGGGATCAAAGGGCTTTAATGAAAACTGATTACAATAAAGAAGCTGCTTCAACCCTGAGAATTGTACAGGACAGCTTGAGGTATGACAACACGCAGGCACAAAGGAAAGGTTGCTGATAAAAATCACAGACGCTACCTCGCTTAAAGTAATAAATAGGGAATACTGTATATAGTCACTCAGATGAGTTTCATATATAGCATGGAACAGTATCCAGAGAATAAAATAATGCTGAAAGACGCACAATAAGAAGGGGGAGTTGGATCCGATTCTTTTCAAAGTTTCTGTCTACATGCTTGCTGCCCTTCAGGCCCTTGCTGCATAAAAGTCCAAGTTAAAATTGATAATAAATCTATGTTGCATTCCAAGGTGAATATTTAATCTCTCCCATTGTTTTCTTGAGTAATCTTCAAGCATTATTCTCAAGGAAAATGATATACAGCTTATTCGAGTTTCTTTAAATATCAGCACATTAGTTAAGTGTGTATATAAGTGAAGAAATTGGCCATGTTTGGTCGTCTGTCCTTTTGACTATGGATCCTTATCCAAAACCAACTGAACTCAATGGGAGTCTTTCCATTGACTTTCATGCATTTTGCTTCAGGCACTAAATGAATAATAAATAAATTGTAGGCCTGATTTGAAAAGGTTTGGGCTCCCATGGCTCCCACTGAAATGAATGGAGTTTGAGAGTGCTTAGCACCTTCCAAGATCAAGACCTAAACAGGTTTGATGGCTACGCCTCTTTTATGAATAATTTACTCTCAGCTGATAATGCCTTCAGAGGGGCAAAATTTCCATTTAGGTAATTATTTGCAAATGCATGCTGCTGCTGTTTTGTGTTAAGTTGCATGTTTTCTAACAGCCTTTAGAACTTTAATAGTGAGTTCAGCCTCCAAACATTTGATGAGTAACATCTTTGCAAACTTTTATATAGCTTTCTGTTTTTCTCTTCCTGTAATTTCTCTAGCAGACAGGGACATATATGTTGCTTTATCAGGCAGAGTTGCCTCATGCACCATTTGTTCAGAATACATATTCATGCTTTAGACCTTGAATTTGTGTGAATTGTTTTGAAACTCAAAACTACAAATGTTACCCACAGTGCAGATGAAATTATAACAAAGTCCAGGGAAAAGACGCTTGCTGTACTGAATATCTGGCTCCTTTTTGGAAAATAAGATTATATTTCTTTGAGCATAAGGCTTGCTACCTTTTATAGCAGTATATTTTGCCCAGTTGTTAGTATTTTTAAAAAATACTGTCTTGCATAATTGCCTTTCATCAGATATCTCATGTCGGAATTAGGCTAGAGCTGTATAAGGGCTGCACTGGGGCCCAGAATGAACATCTGAAATGTAATTAGAAATGTGGTTGTGTAGGATATTAACATTCACCAAAGAATTTCTGTTGTCATTAGACACAGTAGCACTTTAATTGAGTGCTAGGCCTATGTACTTGTTTCTTAGTGCTAACTGCGTCCCGGAATTCTGAGGTTTCCTATGTTAACCCCTTTTATTATAGTTTCTTTCTCTCCATGTGAGTGCTACTTTCTTACTTACATTGACATAGTCAAGAATGTCTCCTTCTGTGAAGATCGATTTACTGAGAGGTGACCTTTCAACTCAACTCAAATTTATTCCGCGTGGCCAAAGGCCATTGCGTAAAGGTACATAGAAACAGACAGCCCCTTAAAGGGAACATATAAATAAATTATCTAAACCAGAAGTCATGACAAATAAAATTTGAATACAGTGACTTACAACTTAGGTGACCTTTGATAAGAAGAGCACCTCTTAAAAAATAAATAAATAGGAAAAACTCTGTCGGATTCCACCCTCTGTGTTGCAGGGATGGGCTGAATGAACATGAGTCCTGGCAGGATCAGGACCCTGACACACTCACTCAGGGAATTCAGCTCACAGTCCTTTATTCTCCACACACATACAGGTACCCTCCCTCTTCAATTCAGGTATACCCTCTGCTCACGCAACACCCTTTAAACACAGTGCCTAGCCAGGCATCGATCCTCTGGATGTTACTCATTCTTTGTCCCTGCGGGTCAGGCCCAGTTCTTCCTGCAACCACCAAGCTTCCCTCAGCCCAGGCAACACCCTCTGAATGAGGCTTGTTCTGCCTCCCTCACAGCTCTCCCTCCACTGAGCTCGCTCTTTATATTCTTTGGCTGGCTCTTGCCACGCCCAGCACAGCTGCAGTCCCTTAAAACACGCGCACACTCTGTATAGCACCTGCAGCCCCGCTAGTAACTTCTTCCAGGCTGGTACTAGCTGTCTCTCTTAAACGCCTGTAGCCCATAGGGATTCTGCCCTTCTACACATCTCCCCCTTTTTGGGGAACAGGACAGTGAAGGTAGCCCTGTCTACACCAAACACCAAAGCAGGGCAGAGTCTGTATTGTCCCACCTTCCTTCTCTCTCACTGAGGTCTGGGAAGTTCCATTCCAGAGAGCCTGTCTGTGGTGTGGGGACTCGCCTCCCTTCTCCCCTTACAGATGGCCTCAGCCACCGTTTATTGGAGTTCTTCATCAGCTTCATCCCTGTGAGTTCCTCACAGGCTTCACGCTCTTGAGTCCTTCGCCCACTTCATCCCCTGGGTTCCTTCCTGACTTCACCCTACTTTGCACTGGACCCCAGAGCCTCTGTCTCCTCTTCTCAGGCCCTTCTAATCTGCCTCACTGTAACCTCACTGGGCTGTTCCCACTGTTTGTATCCCCCTGGGGCTGTACAAACCCTGTAGCACCCCTGGGCTATACTCTCTCTTTTAAGCCTCAGTGGACTGTACACATACTTCTAAGCCCCGCTCCTCTTGGCCTCACCAGACCCTGTCTTTGTCTCTGTTCAGCGGGCCTGATTACAAAGCCTAGGAACTCAACAGTGGTAATGTGGAACGCGCATTTTTCCTGTTTACAATAAAGCCGATGTGTTCGGAGTTGTTGTAATACTTCTCAGACATGGGTCACATGCTGTTCATGAGAGGTGGAATACACGAGAATATTGTCGAGGTAGGCGATGACATAAATGTCCAGAATGTCCCGAAAAATGTCATTGATCAGGTGTTGGAAGGCGGCCGGTACATTTGCCAGGCCAAATGGTATGACCAAATATTCAAAATGGCCATACCTTGTGCGAAAGGCCATCTTCCATTTGTCGCCTTCTCTAACTCGCAGCAGGTTGTCGGCTTTTCTCAGGTCCAGCTTAGTAAAGATGTGCACCCCTTGGAGGCGATTGAGGAGCTCCAGGATCAGGGGAGCGGTTTTTCACGGTGATGCTATTAAGGCCCCTATAGTCCACACAGGGCCTCAGCCCCCCATCTTTCTTAGGAACAAAGAAAGTAGGTGCTCTTGCCAGTGAGCACGAATCCCTGATAAACCCGTTTTGCAGGTTTTTGTCAATGTGCTATTGCAATACTTGGAGTTCTGGGGCTGACAGAGCGTAAATGCGGCCAAATGGAGGTTCCTTGCTGGGGAATACGTCAATGGGACAATCGTACGCTCAGTGTGGTGGCAACTCCACCACCTGTTGCTTACTGAAGACGTCCCGATAGTCCGCGTCTTCTCTTGGAAGGTCTGGGAACCCGGAAGAAGACACCTCACTTCTTGTTGCCAGGTTCACCTTTGCTGGCATTGGGTGAAGACAGGCACGGGTACAGAAAGGGCTGCGAAAATAGAGTCGTCATTGGGACCAACTGATATGGGGGTCATGTTGCTGCAACCAGGGGCTACCCAGGACCACCGGGAACAAGGGAATGCAAACCACGTCCAGTCGTAGATGTTGGTGGTGCTTCTCCAGCACGCAGGGTGGGGTGGGGTGGGGGGGCGATTCTTGTTGTGATGGGTCTGGACACCAAGGGGGAGCCATCAATGGAGTGGATGGTTTCTGGGGAGATCTTTGTTTTGGTAGGGATCTTCTTAGTGTACCAGATTCGCATCGATAAAGTTCCCCAAGGCCCCAGAGTCAATGAGGGCCCACAGTCAGGGGCAGATTGGGAAATCAAAGTGGCCCGGGAAAATATAGTGTTAGTGGTCCTGTGCCGGCGGCAAAGCCGCCGCGGCGCCGGAAATGGGCCAAGGGGGCATGGCTTGGGAGCGTGGCTTTGGGCGGGCAGAGTGTACCAGATTTGGGGCCTATCGGAGCTGAGTCCCCAGACTCAGATCCTCAGCAGCCTGGCGGGTGAGTGGGAGGTTATGGGGGGATGGCAGGGGGGAGACTGCCACTGGGTGGGTACTGGCCCTCATTTCAGTGCTCTGGCTCCCCAAATCACTCCGTTTCAGTGCTCAGTGGCCCCCAACCAAAAAAATCACTCTGTCCCTTGCTATGCATCCTACAGTAAGGCTTCTTCATTCCT
>QEPC01014420.1:5065950-5100493 GCA_003113815.1 Sphenodon punctatus | reverse complement strand
AACTTTTTAAGGCTTTAAGTTTTTACATTGCAGCCATTTTTAAATGGCTGCAATGTAAAAAAATCCGGTACCCGGAATCCGGTACCGGGACCGGATTTACCGGGTCGAATCCGATAATGCCGGTATGCCCGGTACCAGCATTATCGGATACCGGATTTACCGGTTTTCCCGCCCCTACTTTTCACATATCACCCTTAAAATTGCAGTGATCTGCCCCCTGCTTAAGAAACCATCTTTGGAAAGCCAGCTATCAGCCTGTCTCTAACCATCCCTTTTTAGGGAAGGAGATTGAACAGATGATTGCCCAACAGCTTCAGGCACATCTTGATGCTGTCGGATTCCTGGACCCATTTCAGTCAGTTCCGTCTGCCTATAGCACAATCCAAGGTGCTGGTTTTGACCTTTAAAGCCCTAAACGGTTTGGGACCCATATATCTGAAAGACTGCTTGTCCTACCATGTCCCTCTGAAGTCCCTATTGTCAGCCGGGGAAGCCCTTCTTCACGTTCCATCTGTTACCCTTGTCTGTGGGGCATGGGTGCGCAGGAGAGCATTTGCGGTTGTTTTCCCTGTATTATTGAACTCTCAGCGGGTTCGCTTGAGCCCGAGCCTGGCTATCTTCCGGCAGTGCAAAACTTCTTTATTTGGAAAGGCATTTGGCAGGCAGGGACAAGTGGATTTTCAAATTCAAATTTAATTTATACCCCGCCTCTCTCCCATAGGACTCGAGGACTCGAGCCGGCTTACAAAATATACAAATATATGTGTCATGGGCTATCTCATGATTTTGGTTGAGTTTTTGGGTGGGGTTGGGGTGGAGAGGGTTGGAGGGTAGGGGTGTTTAGGGGGTTTTAATCTTTTTTTATGTTTGTTTATATGTGTTCATACATCTTTATATGTTTTATACTTTTGATATTTTTGTAAACTGCCCTGAGCCCTTGTGGGAAGGGTGGGGTAAAAATTGAATACATAAATAATAATATCATGGTTTAACCATTACACCCAGAATACCAGAAGTCAAGTTCTTTGCTGCTTTAGTAGTTGATGTTAAATAGTGTTACTTCAGGAGAGAATTTTGCCAAACAGTATCTCACAATTCTGGAATGATATACCAACAAATCTCAAAATCCTCCTCCTCCGCAACAAGAGACTCAGTTTGCATTGTTTTGTGAATTAATGAAAGAAATTCAGTAGGCTAGTTAAAGTACTTGAGGCAGGAATTGTCACAGTCCTCCTCTCTCTGAAGTACTTAATTTTCAGAAGTGCAGTCTGGCTGCACTATTTAGTTTATTTCTGTCTTAGGTGTTGCAATCTACATCTACAAGGGAAAGAAGCGGTGGTTTTTACTCTTTCTTGGCAGCATGGTTGATTCATTGACACACTAGAAGTGGTTAATGACTACCAAGATACCAACATTTTGTGGCTGGAATGTAGGGGTATGGATAGTTCAAATGTTTTATTGTTACCTGTCTAGGCTTAGACTGAGCTATCTGATTTTGTTAAGAGCTTTCAGTCTATGTTTTGGTTTTATTTCTTCCAAGTAGAGATCTCAGTTGTTGTTGTTGGTTTTCATACATACTTCTGATTGTTTCACTGTGAATTAAATGTACCGTTTTCTAGTTTGATTGATTCTGACCATGGTATATGTTTCCAAAATGTTGACAATGTCTAACTTTCTCTTGGTGATGTTTTTGAACATCAGCACTAGAAACAATAACCTTGCACTAGAAATCATAATGGTCATATACTACAGTCCATCAATCATCATCATCATCATCATCATCATCATCATCAATCAAATAGACAGATGAGTGTAGTGTGCTTTGGTATTAAGTGTCAGGATTCCCAAGTCACTGGCAGTTTGCTCCCTGAAATCATGTTTTCCCATCTGTATAATGGGGCAAATATTTCTTACTTCAGTTCACATTTACTCTAATACTCACCATCGTTATTGTGGATTTTAGTTGTGCAAATTTTGGGGGGGACTGGGAATGGAGAGGTACCTCCCCTGTATTTTGGGTGTAAGGGAATAGTCTTTTCTTAATTTTGGCCTACTCAATAACTGCAGGAATGGCAAAATGGAGGCTAGGCCTTTGGTGGGGATAAGGGAGTTTAAGACTGTCCCCATCCATGTCTGACTTGTTATTTTTCTAGGTTCTAGACACAGTTCTGCACTGGGGTGGATGGTATAGAGCACTGGGGTGGGTAGTATGGTGCCTTTGATCACCTAGTCAGGAGCACACACCAGTGGGCCTGCTATAAGTCAGTTTCGGAAGGAGCAGCAGTTATAATCCTGGGTTTTCTATTGGTGGTTTTGTAAAATTCAAGGGGTGGAGGGGAGAGAATATGGGCTTATGCTAAGGGTGAAGCAGCAGTTGCATAGCTGTATAACACCTTCTTTCTGGGCCTGTCACCATTTGGGTCTTCCAATTACCAAACAATGCTATCATCAGATAATAGCTAGACTTTCTGAGAGAATGAGTGTTTGTAAAAGGCCCTAAGATACTTGCAGAGGAAAGTGCCTAGAAGTGCCTATTATTATTATTATTATTATTATTATTATTATTATTATTATTATTATGTATTTGCAAGACTGATACTGCTAACAGCACAGACATGAACTCTAGAAAGAGAAGTCCGTAGGAATTAAAGGGCCCTACGCAAAGACACACGTGTGGCCGTTTCTAAGGCAAGGCCCATTGTGGGTCAATGCACTGAGACCCAAGGAGAAGAAGGCTGTTTTTCCACAGTCCATTGTGGCTACACTGGTTGCACAAACTTAAGGATTATCCTGTTTCTAGAAGGTCTGCTGCCCCCTCAAAGCGCATCCTGTCCCCCTCCCTCCCCACATTGAAGTAAACATTCACCAAAGGGAGAATGGATTTGTTTTACACTTGTGCTAACTTGGTTGTGTCCGTCCATGCTGGAAACCTCATAATGATGAAATTGAAGATCACTACCACCCTTGTTAATTTCACAGCAGTGTTGCCTAATCATCTTAATGAGCCTAGATCCAAATTTGTTTATCTGAACACCACTCGCCACCTCTACCCCACTATTTTGATGGCAATTTCCTTCTTTCTAACTTTGTTGTGCAAGCCTTGCAGTCCAGCAGCTTTTTCCTTTCAGGGAATATGAAGACTGCAGTTCCAAGTTTCTAAATCAAAGCTTGGTGCCCTTGAGTACAAGGTGTTCTGTGTGAGTAATTAAAAATGTAAGTAAATTTTATTAAGCTTTAGCTTCAAGCAGGCAACTGCAGTGTATGATGGAATTACGGTCTATGACCAGTTTATCATCTTGGATTGACACCACTAAGACTTTTGTATATCAGGAGCTTCACATTTCCTGGATTGTTATGACTTGCTATATATCCTATAGTAAACCACAAAATGGCAGTCTGCACTGAGCTTTCTCATAACATTTTACCTCAGTGCAACTCCATTGGTGGTATCTACACAGTGGGATAGTAAGAGTAGAAAATACTGACAGCTTCCATTAGCCATGTGTAGTGTACACTAACCCTCCTATTGTTACTCCTACTGATGGGAATTTTGAAGGAAACGCTCAGTGTAGACAAGAAGAAAAAGGTGCAGTCAAATTTTGGTGAACAGTCAGAATAGAGAAGATGATCGAACTAAAAAACATTGTTATAAGTGTGTGCTATTAAGTATTTAAATGTGTACGTTCTAGTGATTTCATTTCTGTGTGATTGGCAGAAAGCTGCTAGGAAATCCGAGGGCTGCAGCTCTTTCATGAAAACTCAAATGTTGGTAGCAGCGCAGAAAGGCACTGACTTGTTCCAAACAGCTCCCTTTTCTTGTCAAGAGTTCCAGTGGGGAAAAGAGGGTGTTTTGTACCACGATGACAGGTGACCCTTGTTTAGAATTGTCAACAAATATTATCAGGGCTTTTAAAAAGCATAAGCCCTAACGCAAGGGATTGGCTGCCTAAAGGGAGACTCGAGTGTTCACAAGCATTGGTGCAGCTATTACAGGATGTCAGAAGATGTGGTTAATTGGTAATGATTAGAGCTGTCTGAAAGCTGATTCCTTGAATTTTTAGAACACATAATTGTTCTATGTAATCCAGAGCGGCATTGCTCTTTCATCTATATGAAGAGATCAGAAAAGAGAGATTTACAGCTTACTTTGCCCCAAGCCACACATAGCTGGCTTAATTTTCCTTTCCAAGGGAATTTGAAGATTGTTGTTATGACTGGTTCTCTGTGGATTATGTGTTATTTTGAGGTCACCTGTGAGTTTTTGTTAAATAATTGATTGACTGAAATTAATTATTCTGTCAGTGCAGTAATGTAGGTAAGATTGAGGGCACTGATAAATACAAAATCAATTCTTATAAACATACTTATGTATTTTTCAATTTAAATAAATTGGCCAGAATGCATATATCCAGCATGGTGTTATATGTCCTTACATATTTCCCTTCTCAACCAGCGTGTATTTTCTTTTGGGGTCTTGGAGCTTTGAAGTGCGAGACACAATTCAGCTCTCTCTCATATCCTATGAAACACCCATATCTATGCAAATCTTTTGTTCTCATTTAGAGGCTGATCTCAGTAAAAACTGTGGAGTAAGTCAACAGTGTGCAGACAAAATGCATGGAGCTGACTAAATCCTGAAAACAAAACTGTAGGGCAGGAAATTGAGAATCTCTTTCTCAATTTATTTATTTATTTATTTTTAAAAATTATACTCCGCCCCTCCTGCCACAGGTAGCCAGGGGCGGCTAACAAAATTGATCAATAAAATATATAAAACAGCAAAAATTACAATAAAAATGAGGAGAAAAAACCCATACCACCCACCAACCCATCCACCCCTCACCCTTCTCCCTTGCCAAATGCCTGATGGAACAGCCAGGTCTTACAATTCCTGTGGAAAACTGGGAGGTCTGGGGCCAGACAAGTCCCCACTGGGAAGGAGTTCCAGAGGAGCGGCGCGGCCACCGAGAACGCCCTGTCCTGCATGCCCCCCCCCCCGGGAAACCCAGAGGACATCCAACAGGGTGCCCCCAGATGACCTATGGGGCCGATCCAGAACGCGAGGAGTGAGGCGATCTCACAAATAGGCAGGGCCCAGACCATGTAAGTCTTTATAGTTCAAAACCAACACTTTGAATCAAGCCCAGAAGACTATTGGCAGCCAGTGCAGAGATTGGAGCACTGGTGTAATGTGCTCTCGGTGGCCCAGCCCCACCAGGAACCGGGCTGCTGCATTCTGCACCAGCTGCAGCTTCCAAGCTGTCACCATAGGTAGCCCCACGTAGAGTGTGTTACTATAGTCTAACCGAGAGGTGATAAAAGCATGGATGATTGTGGCCAGATCCGGAACTGAAACCAGCAGCCGAAGCCGCCGCACCAGATGTAACTGGTGAAAGGCACTCCTCGCCACAGCCTGCACCTGGAGATCCATGCGGAGCTGCGCATCGAGGAGCACCCCCAGGTTCCGCACCTTGGAAGTCAGTGGAGGACAAACCCCCTCAATCGAGGGGGGTCATCATCTTCACTGACTTACCCACTAACATCACCTGTGTCTTGTCAGGATTCAGTTGCAGTCGATTCGCCCTCATCCAGTCCCCCACAGCTCCAAACACTGGGTAAGCACTGAGACAGCTGGGCCAGGGTAGGTTGAAAATGAGAGGTACAGTTCGCACCTCACCCCTCACCCCCTGATCACCTTGCGAGCGGCTGCATGTACACATTGAACAAGAGAGGGGTCAGAACAGAACCCTGTGGGACCCCACACAAGAGGTCTCGGCGAGATGAAAAATAATCACCGAGCACCAGCTGAGTTTTCCCGGTCAGGAATGAGCGGAATCATTCAAGAACGATCCCGCCCACCCCTGCACTGTCCCGCAGGCGCGTCACCAACATCTTGTGGTCAACAGTATCAAATGCAGCCGACAGAGCTAATAGGACCAAAGGGTTGAATGATCCCTATCCTTTTCCCGGCGCAGATCATCAACCAATGCTGTCTCAGTGCCATGCCGCGGACAAAAGCCAGACTGCGAGGGATCCAGATAACCAACGTGGTCGAGATGCCCTTGGAGCTGCTGAGCCACTACCCATTCAATAACCTTCCCTAAAAAGGGAAGGTTAGAGACAGGCCGGTAGCTGGCAGGGGAGTCAACGTCAAGTGATGGTTTCTTGAGCAGAGGTCGTACCACCGCCTCCTTGAAGCAGCCCGGCACTCTGCCCTCCCGCAGATTCTCTCTTGATTTTAAAACAAGGTACTGGTAGTGGAGCATTCTCAGTGACAGTCCTTAGTAGGGGTGAAATGAGCAGCTATATTCCTGCTTGTCAGCATTTCATGTTATGTTGAGTACCGGGACCAAGATCTCAGTCCTGGTACAAGTTCTCAGCAAGATTTTTTAAAAATTGTTCCATGCAAAATGGCCACCACCCTTAACCAAAATAGTGGTGATAGCATCACTGCCATTTTCATTAAGGGCAGTGGATTCTACATGTGCAAAATGGCCACTGCCCTTCATTGAGGGCAGTGGCCATTTTGTGCATGTGCAGTGATATTATTTAATTTTTTTCTCCCTGAGAACTTGGTGAAGACATCCTGGTGCTCAGTTTGTCCCAGGACGGATCGAGCACTGGGATTTCAATGAGATATTGAGTAATCTCAGTATCTCATTTCAGTCCTAGTACTTAGCTCTTGCTCAAACTCCCACCCACAGTCACAGTTGGAGCTGGTCGGCTGTTGACCTTTGAGGTATGCTGCACGGCATATCTATTTGCATGTGCTGCCTTCATTTCTTGTGCTTGTAGCAGCCTCTGCTCAGTGGCACCAGAGTTCTCCCTGTCCCCAGGAGGGAGAGGAGTGCATGATGAAGCTTGGGGTCGCTGACAGCCAGTGGGAAGAGGAGAGCTTGAGTGCAATTGTGCTCTCCTCTCCCTATCAGCTGTCAGTGGCCCTGGAAGTGATTGTGCTCCTCTGTCCCCACTGGGTGTCAGCAGCCCTGGACATGCTAGGCTCTGTGATGCTGGCAGACCTGGATGTGGCGGTGGGCGAACCTAACTGATGGGATGCGGCCACGTGCGTGCCCATCAGCCTGGATTTGCCTGCACAGTGGGCCCGCGATTTCCCTGAACTCCACTATGGGTGTGGCCACATGGCGGATGTGGGCCAGGGCTAACACCTGGTGGCCGCCTATTAAACGAGTGGGGAAAGGACCATGCACATGATGTGAGCTAATGTGGACTATCGTCTCATTTGAAAACACCCATAGTGCTGCCAAGCACTGCCAAGATGGCAAATAATCACATACCCATTATCTCTCTTAATAAACCTGTTTTGTATCTGGATAAATAAAAGCTTAAAGGGTAGTAAAATATTTTCTTACGGATGTTTTTTATGATTAGCGAGCAAACTTCTTTTCCCCCTTTTAATGTATGTGTGGACAATGACTCATTAAACACAGCAGCAATCATACTTTGGAGGTACCAAACTTTTCTTCAGTTCAGTTTCTAGGGGGAAGTGCAGGGGATTATCCCACTAAATGCTTTGGTTCTTGAAAACGCAAACGCTTGCATTTGACACATAATGCTTGCCCATTTTTTAGTTATTATTTATCCCAGCTGCCTAGATCACATCTCTCCACCAACTCCCACCCATGAAATAGCAATACTGAAATGGCATGCAAGAGAATAGTGTGCTCCTAAAGTTTTGCAGATGCCTTTGTAGGAAAAAATTGCAATATTGATATTGGGTGACATTTTAAACCACCTAAATGATTTTCAGTGGCACCAGGGTTCATAAAATGCAGA
The DNA here is from genome assembly GCA_003113815.1 of Sphenodon punctatus. Classification (NCBI taxonomy): domain Eukaryota; kingdom Metazoa; phylum Chordata; class Lepidosauria; order Sphenodontia; family Sphenodontidae; genus Sphenodon; species Sphenodon punctatus. Next base: position 5,092,699 of record QEPC01014420.1, on the reverse strand, counting down.
CATATTTGAAAATCCTATCCACTTCTATTCCTCTTCCTTTAATACACAATTCTCGATTTCTCTACAACCAATTATCTATTCTTCTCTCTTTATGATCATAGTTTTTAATCTCCTGAACCTCTTTTAAAAATTTTATTGTCCATTGAAGTACATTATCTTTATAAAACTAATCCACTATTTTGTTTGTATATATTTATTTACCCCAGTATTATTTAAATATGCCTTCTAATGTAGCAGAAGACCTCCCAAGTTGGGATTTGTAGATTTCATTTATAGACTATACAGTGAATCTAAAATAACATGTATAGAAAGATAATCTGATGCAAAATATATTAGGTTTGCATTGAAACTGATCTATAGTTTGGACAGAACACAATATTGTGGTGTTTATTTTAATTTCAAAAGTGTTGCAAACTTTTTGAAGGATTAAGTACCAAAATCCAGTGTAAATGTCCCATTATTTTGTGACCTTTCGTGCCCCAACATATATTTGGAAGGAAATCAAAGGCTTTTTAAAATCTTATTTTAAACTGTGGGTTATTCCTGAACATTTATTGTGGCTATATATGTCTTATAAAAACTTTGTAGAATGCTCATTGTCAGTGTTAGGCCTAGATTGCATAAATATTTAGCTCTAGATAAGACTGTGTTTCTTGAAATCGTGCATGTGTCTTAGTTTAATTAGTTGTTTAAGGATCTATTTAAAAATACATTGAAAATACGTTCAAAACACTCCACAACCAAGCTCCTCCTTACCTCTCGGACCGAATCTCCCTACGCACTCTTGCACGCGCTCTCCGCTCTTCCTCTGTCCCATCCCTCACTCTCCCTCATTTCTCCTGCTCACCTAACCGCCTTCAACCCTTCTCCCTTGCTGCCCCCCATGCCTGGAACTCCCTCCCTACCCACATCAACCTTGCCCCCTCCCTCCGCTCCTTCAAATCCCTCCTCAAGAACCACTTTTTCCTCACCGCCTTTCCCAATGCCTGCTAGTCGTTCCCCGTATACTTACTGTCTGCCCTCCTCGACAGACTGCTGCAACCAACCTGACTGTAACCAAGCCAAGCACACACACCTGAGATTTCGCATCCCCCTAATGTTTGTTTGTCCTCTCCCCTGTCTCTTCCACTGTCCCCTCTCCCTGTCTCCCCCTCCTTGTCTTTTAGATTGTAAGCCACAGGCAGGGACCACATCTATTTCTATATTCTGTACAGCGCCAGGCACATGGTAGCGCTATATAAATGTTTATAATAATAATAATATACAATAGTCCAAAACCTAGCTTTGATAGCTTTGTTTTTAAAATGCAAGCTTGGTATTATGATTAAGAGGGGGTGGTCCTAAGTTTAACCCTTGTCAACTGATGCAACGTGTCTCATGTCCGTGATTTGGAATGGATTAGGTAATTTTAAATATCTCTATATTATTAATTGTAGTGACTCAGAATTTTAATTCTTCCATTGCCAGTATCCTTTGCAACTTTTTTATTAGTTTAATATTTTCATAGTGTCAACAAGTGGTCACTTTGCAGCGTCTTAGTTTTCTAGCAGTAACACAAAATTCCATGCAGCAAGCACCACCCAAGCGAACGATGTCTAGCACCACCCAAACTAATGGTGCCTAGTTTCTTATGGACCAGGGTTTTTAAATTGCTTGACTTGATAGCTAATCCTACAATTATCTTTATTTACCTGTGATTCTATTTCTAATGTAATGGATTTCAAGTGAATCAAGTCTTGTCTCTCTTCTCAAACTGATGCGCAGAAAATTTGTTACAGATTTGGGAACCCTCTTAACTTTGGGTTTTCTGCTAAATGTATTTTTAGGCTGTTTTTACACAATCACAGTTCATCCAAAATAGCTTTTAATCCAGATCCATTAATTTAGGATTATTATTCAGGAGTTACTGTTTACATGATCATTTTAAATCAGGAATAAGAATGAATCCTCTTTTGCAGTGTGAACAGGTTTATCGGAATTAGGAGTCACAAAGAAGACTGCAAAATCCCATGGTGTAGCACAACCAGATTCCAGTGTTCTCTTCCAAAATATCACCTTGCAAAATGTAGGGGTCTTCACCTTGGTGTACTGGATTTTAAATTTGGCATGCCAAGCAGAGCCTGATGGAAAAACAGGGATACCGCAGACAGCTAGAGGGGACACATGTCTTTCTGCAGCACTCTATGGTGCCTAGGACTCAGTCTGGATTAACTGTTCACATGATCACTAATTTGGACTGATCTTAATCTGCATTAAAATAAATCCTTGAAAATTAGGTTTCTAGAAGCCAGTTTAAATTTTGAATCCAGGGTCATTAATTTAGACTAAAAAGTCTGAATCAACTTAACCTGCATTAACAACCACTTAATTTGGATTAATGCTCATAAAAACAGCCTTATTGTTACAAAATGTTGGATCCATACCTACTTTTTGATCCTCTATCCCTCAACCAAATCTGGTTGAAATCAGGCTGCAGGATCAAAGGTTATTAAAGGGCGACAGACACAGGCTGATTTAAACAGCCTTGTTTTCATATAAAAGCAGGTTAAAAGTGGATAGAAGAGAATTAATATTGTAGTTGGTGGTGAGGGGAAGAAATTTGCATTAATAGAGCAATTTAACACATCATATTATACCTGTAGTCCATCTTGTCTGTTCAGTCTTGGACTGCGGTCAGCAACAGATGCCTCAAAGGAAGTTGAAAGAAATTCTATTCTGGACAGTTATGAAATCTCCTGCCTGGAGGGGAAGTCTCTTCCCAACAATAATATTTTATTGATGCCCTGAAGCATAGAAGTTTATGTTCCTTATGAATTTTGTATCCTGCCTAATGCAGATATAGATCCTTCTAGTCTGTTGGGATAGCTGGTAAGCGGTGTTGACTATTGAGCGTGTAAATTTGAAAGAGAAACCAGTTCTTAATAGAATTTGTAGGGTAAGAACTGATATTTTCTAGAATTGTATCTATATTTTAAATATGAACTGTAATAGGGCATAGGCCTGCAGGACCAGGGTAATGTAGCTCAATTATCTATATATTTATAAGAACCTGAAGAGCAGCCAGGTGATAGCTGGCTCCAGGAGGGACTGTGCCTGGCCAGCTGGGTCTGACTCTGACTGAAAGAGACCCAATAATATGGAGGGGATGGACTTTGAATAAGAAAACTAGATGGTGTTGCCTGGTGCACCCAGCTGACCAAATCTCTCTCTCTAATAGAGTTCTTCACCAATTCACAGTTATACAGTTTCTACTCAAGGCACTATTATACTCAGGGAGCCATGTCCACAGACGGTGTTCTTAGCGCCTCCCCACCTATTACCCACCTGTCACACACCCAGCATGCATGGGGCCACGCTGGCAACCTATCCAGCCCTGAAATGTGCCTGATGGGTGGGGAGACGCTTGTCTAAAAAACCCTGTGTTTTCCCCATCAATACCAATAGGGAAATGCACTATTATAAAGCCCACTGTGGATATGAGACCTGGCCACTTTAAATAATAATAATAAGACTAATAAGAACAATAAGAATAATAAAGGAAAAAAATAAAGTGCTGAGATGAATTTGGGGGGCAGTGGGGGAGAATCACATATACTTACTATAGTGAAATCACATCGTCTTCAGTGGGCTGGGTATGTTGTCACTGTGTTGAAAGATGGTCCAGTCAAGTGTATCATGGAAGGATGTACTTACGGGGTCCACCTCAGTGACTGGTGTAGCAGAAGATGATATTGGGGGGGATATAATGAGAAGATGATAATGAGGAAGATCAAAAGGCTCTAACATGGTGGCTCACCCATTAACTGAACAAATAGTCTCAGGACAGCAAAAAGTGGAAACAAATTATTTATTTATTTATATTTCTTAGCCACCCTCCCACCCTCCCAATGCCCATGGCATCTCGGGGCAGCTTACAACATAAAACATAACAATCGTTTAAAACAGCAATGGAACACAAATATTAAAACATCTAAAACTCCTTCTAAGAACACCCAACCCCCCAAGTTTTATCCCATCCCACCCTCCCCTCCTCCGAAGGCCTGGGAAAACAGCCAGATTTTGCAGACCCGGCGGAAAGCCAACAAACCTGGGGCCAGACGGGCTTCCTCCAGGAAGGAGTTCCATAGTCGCGGAATGGCCACCGAGAAAGCCCTCTCCATTGTGGCCCCCCGTTTTACACGGGGGACCTCCAAGAAGGCACCCCTGGCGGACTGAAGGGCTCACTCTGGGGTGCGGAGGGTGAAGCGGTCCCTGAGATATGAAGGGTCAAGACCATGTAGGACTTTATAGGCCAGGACCAGCACCTTGAATCTGACTCGGTACACTATAGGCAGTCAGTGCAGCACGCAGAGCATGGGAGTAATATGGTCCCGTCGGCTCGTCCCCGTAAGGAGACAAGCCGCCGTGTTCTGCACCAGCTGCAGCCTCCAAACCAATGTCAAGGGAAGCCCCACGTATAGCGCATTGCAGTAGTCCAGTTAATGATGAGCCTAGTTAATGACCTCAAAGGTATATAGACCTAGGGGAATGTAGTGGATTAGTGGTAAGTTTACAAAATGAACTAAACTGGAACTGTGTTATATTGTCAAAGCCTGAGGGCAGTGTGCATAATAGAAGGAAGGAAGTGTTTTTACATAAACAGAATATTTTCTTTCTCTTGATGTCCTTAGGGAGAGTCACTATTAGTTTTATAATCTTACTGGAATTGTTCATGTATTGTACTGTTAATGTGCCTGAGGACTAAACCAGTTCCCCTGCACGGGAGATGTCATACTGCTTCTGTCTCTTATTGCTGTAGGGGAAACTGAGATGGCTTCTCCTTTCACCAGGTAACTCTGTGGGAGGTAGCAAGTTCCTCTTCTCTGCTGAAAACAAAGCTAGGTGCAGTGTTGGCAGATGTTGCTGAGAGAATCCATATGGGATGTCAGCAGTTCCATTAGGCTACTGCCCTCTAGTGTGTGTGAATGCCTGGAAAATAGTGAGTGCAAATCTAATTTTCTTGTGTTGTTGCAACAAGATGACATCTGCGAGCTGCTTTCCAGTCATGGATGCCTTGCTATACAGCAGTATGGCTGTGACTACACCAGACTTTTCATCTTAAAATGTATCACCAGTGCATCCAAAGCAGTACGTAGTAGTAATGGTGGGACCATTAATATAAGGCAGGCACCCAACATTTAACCACTGTGTTACTTCACATGATATAAGCAAGGCACATGTTATTTTTTAAAAACCAAAACCAGACAAAACAACCTTTCAAGACTAACACATTTTTAACTCTATGGTGATGAGCATTGTGCATCTGAGTTTAGAAACTAGTTCTGTGTATCTGTCATAGGGCTTTTCACTTAGGCTTGCCTCTTGCCTACTTCCTCAGTCCTGTTTTCTATGATTCTTGCCACAAGGGATGCCATAAATTCTCAGTCTGCAGCTGTACGTTTGTCATTCTTTTCCTGAAATAAGACCAGAGCACTGTTATAAACAACAGAAGGCTGCATGCAAGAGCAAACAGCATAATGTTGACTGATTCATTTGAGGCATTTAGTTCTACAAAATGAAAAGAAAAAAAAAGCACAAAAAAACAAAAAAACAAAAATCATCACAGCACCCTAAGAGCAAACACAGTAAATGAAAGGAATACTATTCTGTGAAACAAGCAGCTGTTTTAATACATGCTTGGTAGATTTGTATGACCCATTTATTTTAGAATAAAATACAACTTTCTCAAAGGTGTCGTTGAATACATATGGATGGGGAAATTTACTTTAATCTCACTATCACTGTTACACTACATAAAAATGCCATTTAAAATTTGTTTTACATCCACCATGTGGATGAAAAGATATCTAATCATACTCATGTGATGTCAATTAGTGTTTTGCTAAGAAAACCTTGTGATCTGTGCCCTGAGGTGTAAATTACAAGAGTCACTCAAGTGGTAGGTGATGGGAAGTGTGTTACAAACTGGGCCTTCAGGGTGAGTGCAGTTGATGTGAAAGAATACATTTGATAAGTGCTGCAAAGTGTGTTTTTGTTTTTCCTGCTGGTTCTCCAACCAAAGGAACTGGTAGAACCAAAGTGTGGTATTCTTCAAAGGCACTACCAGCACATATCTGAGTGTCTAGTTTGTTGTTGCCTTAGTTTGCATCCATGACAAAGCATTAGAGAGATGAAAAGATTTTTACATCTTTTCAGGAAACAAAACTAAGATTGCTCAAGCTTGTACCTACTACCTACTGAACTTTAAAGGAGATTTTTTTTAGTGTTCCACTAGTGGAGAAGACTCAGAATCACATTCTATAATAAGCTGGTAGTGTAAATTTTTTATTTTGGTCCATACATTTTTCTATCTGTTTTGATCTGTTTATTAAAAGTATTTTTTTCCTTTGTTTAATCTGACACATATCCTTTTAAAGCCTGTACTATTTTGAGCTTGTATTCTTATGGAAGGAAGGTTTATGCAGTCATTCATATATATTTATTATTATTAGTAGTAGTAGTATTTTTATTATTCTTTATTAACAATGTGTCTGCTGCTAAACAGTCATGATTGGAGATAGGTTCCTGCCCAGGGGGGCTTAGAGTCTAGAATGGACAAGGGGAGGAGGCACATAAGGAGTGACAGGAATACATTTGTGAAGCTGAGAAGTTGCAGGTACATGTGCTTAACTTATTTGCTAACGGGGGGCGTGTGGGATCCTGAAGGATGAGGCAGCATAAGGAGAAGTAGAAACCAATAATCTAAGGGGGGTGGGTGGGTGAGGTGTTAAGGAAAAACTAGACAGAAGAGCTAGGTTTTCAGAAAGGATTTGTGTAGGTTGGAAGGGAAGGCGCAGAGTCTATGTGTTCAGAGAGATAGTTCCTGTTGTAGGAGGCATCGTAAGTGAAGAGAAAGGGTGACTATAGTTCAGCGAGCTGGAGACTCTGGGGCAGATGAGGGTGATGGGAGAGGAGTAGTAAAGTTCCTGGGAGGAAACATAGCTGGAAATGAAGGAAGAAAAATGGGGAAGAGCAAGGCCATGATAAGCCTTGACAGTAAGGCCAAGGCGTTTGTGTTGGATGCAAAGGGGAAGAGGGAGCCAGTGGGGCAAGGAGAGAAGGGGTTGAACATGATCAGAGCAGTGGGCAAGATGGATGATCTTGGCAGGTGACTGCTGAACAGAAATGACAAGTAGGGCTGAAATGAGATCTCACAAAAGTGAGCAATCTTGTCGAAATTCCAGTTCTGAGTTCGCCAAGAACCAGGATTGTTTTGCCAAGTTCTTGGTGACAAAATAAAATTTAATAAATAAATAAAATCGTTGCTCATGTACAAAATGGCTGTCAGACTGTTCTGCTCATTTGCAAAATGACTGCTGCCCTTAAGCAAAACAGTGACAATAGCATTGCCATCATTTTGGTTAAGGACAGCAGTAACTGCACATGCGCAAAACAGTCCAGTGACCATTTTGTGCATGTGCAACACTGCCCTTAACTAAGAGGATGGCAATGCTATTGCCGCCATTTTGGTTTAAGGGCAGTGGCCATTTTGCCCATGCATACAACCGTCCTGTGGCAATTTTGCACATGCACAATGATTTTTTTAAATTTTATTTTCTCACCCAAGAACTCATTCCGGGACCAAGATCTCATGAAATCTCTGTCCCCATTATTGAAATCGTGAGTTTACTTGTGAGAAAAAAAATGTTTCTCATTTAGCCCTAGTGATGGGTTCATGGTGAGAGCAGCAAAGACCAGTAGGAGGAGGTTGCAGTAGTCAAGGTGAGACATGATAGCACGGACTAGTCTTGACAGCAGAAACTCTAAGGAAAGGTCAATTTTTAGAGATATTGTTCAGGGAGGAATGACAGGCTTTTAACAACAGACTGAGGGTGCGTTCTCACCTGTGGATGCAATGGCGGCAGCAGAAGGGGCGAGGGAAGACGCGGCAGTGCCGAGGAGCCAGCTGACGGGAAAAGAGCTGGTGCGAACGGGGATCTGCCGTGGCTTCTCTTGTGCATGTCAGGGTAGGATTTTGCCCCCTGACGTGTGTGAGAAGCCGTAGCAGATCCCCGTTCACACCGACTTTTTTCCCGTCGGCCGGCTCCTTGGCGCTGCCGCGTCTTCCCTCCCACTGCCGCTAGAGGTGGGAATGCAGCCTACATATGATATGTAAAGAGGAGGAGGGAGTCAAAAATTAATTCCAGTCTACATAGAATCTATCTGTATCTGTAGCTTTAGCTTTAGCTTTCTTTTCTATAACTAATGATCATAAGCTCCAGATACATTGAGGATAGTGAGTGAAGAGGGAGGATGGGTTAGTGGAGGAGAAATCAGAAGTTCATTCTTTGAAATATTAAGTTTCAATTGCTGGTGAGACATCTAGGTGAGGGTGTCAAATAGACAGTGAGTTGAAAGTGTACAGAGGAGAAGAGAATACAGGTGGGAAAATCCCATTGATGTACATTGAATATTGTCCTCCTCCATTAGTAACTTTGGATCCGGTAGGCTGATTTTAACCATATTTGGTATGGGGACAGAGGGCCCCCAAAAAGTAAGTGATCAAGTATTGTCCTCCTTAATAACTTTAGATTCCTCTTGCCAGTTTCAACCAAATTTAGCAGAAGTGCCAAAGAAAAGCAGGATGTCATAACTGCATAAGAATAAGTTTCTTGCAAATCAGTACAAGAACAGGAATAAAAATGGATTCATTCATTTGAAAACCATTCTGTTTTCTATGACTTAAGAACATAAGAGGTGCCATACTGGGTCAGACCAATGGTCCATCGAGCCCAGCATCCTGTCTCAGACAGTGGCCAATCACGGGGGCCCGGGAGAAGCACCCAACAGGTCACCATGCTATCCATTCCCTGTGGGTCATCCCCAGGCTCCCGACAGTAAAGGGTTTTGTTCCCCAAGCCTATCTGGCTAATAGCTGCTAATGGAATTATCTTCCAGAAACTTGTCCAAACCTCTTTTAAACTCAGCTATACTGCTGGCTGTGATCACCTCTTCTGGCAGTAAATTCCACAACCTAATTGTACGGTGAGTGAAAATTAAATATAAATAACAACAGGTAAAATAATAATAATAATAATAATAATAATAATAATAAATAATTAATAACAGGTAAAAGAAACACTTTTTAGAATTCAGTTAAGGAGTCACATAATCATAAAACAGAAATCCATGGGAAACATATTTTGTTCTTAGGGATTTCTTTTTAAAACAGAAAAAGAAAGAATGAAACCATCCCCCCCCGATGCTTTTGGACTGTCAGGCTTCAGGCCTTGTTTCCAAGTGGTGGCTATCAAGGTCTTGCCCCATTTTGATCTGTCTGCATGATTAAAGGTAACGTGACTTACCTTAGTGGAAGCTAGTTAGGCACATTATGGTCAAGTATTCTTCAGCACCATCTATTTCTACTGAGCTGCTGCTCTGAATTATGGTGTATAATAATAGACGTTTGCCCTTCAATAACATAGCAAGATAGCTTCAAAAGTTCATGCACCAAAGTGTGTGTGTGTTCCTTTGCAAATGTCACACCTAATAAAAATCTATTTATCCTGCAGTAAAGCTTTATGACCCTAAAATGAAAGATTCAATATACAAATGTTACAGTTTTCATATATACAACATGAGGTATATTTTCAGTGCATGAATTACTACATTATTTATCTTGCATGCAAGAATTTGGTAGTCCCATTGAGTCTTCCCTTCCTTAAAATTCGGATGATTGCCTGTAACATGTGTTCAGTGGGTATTTTGCGAAGGTTTGAACCTAATAATGAAAATATTCTTTTGAAACATTGCCCAATCTACTGTAATTTGCTTCCAAAATAACCAGATCCTCTCAGATGTTAATCTATCTTAAAGGAATCTTATACGTATAATAGACTGAAAACTGCCTGGCTGGCTGTGGAGCCACGATAGCAATTGATTGAGCTTCTGTGGTATCACAGGCTGTTCAGAATCATTTCAAAAGTTGTACGGGAAAGGAGAAGTTGCAATAAGATAACAGAACGTTCAGATTTATTTCAAGATAACAGAACGTTCAGATTCATTTCAACTGCTCTGAAAGAAGTGAAAAGTGGATAAGAATGTAGATACTACTCTTTTAAAATAGCTGGCTAAATCGTTGGTCGTATATCACTGCTACAAGAGAATCCAGTTTTAAAAAAGCATACTTGTATGTCTTTCTGAACTTAAAAAAACCATGTTTAAAACCATGTTTGAAAGTAACTTGTGAACTGTAATAACAAACACCTGAGCAAAAATAATTTTGATTCAGGAAAAGTGCTTTAATTCAAGATTGTTTCTACATCTGTTATTCACTCCCAATGAAGTCAAGCCTGTGTCTTTGACCCAATGGGATTTTTTCCCTTTGCTTTTGCATTCTGTTCAATAACTTGTAGCATCTTCCCCTCTTGCCTATAGTCCAAGCTTGAGACAATGGATATAGCTGCATCCACATCTTAAATATTCTGTGTATCGCTGGTGGTTGCCCTATCCAAAAAAAGGATTAGTAGAACTGGAAAAGATACAGAGAAAAGCAGCAGTGATGATCAAGGATATAGAGCAGCTTCCATATAAGAAGAGGCTAGAAAGATTAGTGCACCTCAGCTTAGAGAAATGATGACTTGGAGATATGACGAGAGGTCTATAGAATCGTGCAGAGAAAGTGAATAGGGAACCGTTTTTTTAATCCTTTATCATAAAGAAGTCCATTTAAAGTATCTGACAGCAGATTTAAAATCTCCCCCACTTCATGCAGAAACAGTGCAAAATTAGTCTGTGAAACCCATTGTTGTAGAGTGTTGTGAAAGCCAGTAACATAACTGGGTTCAGAAAAGCATTAGCTGACTTCATGGATGTGATAGGTTCATCAATGGCAATTAGCCAGGATTATCAGTGGAAGCAAACTTGTGCTCACGGTGTCAACTGACTGCTACAAAATGGGAGTGAATGATAAGGGATGATTAATCCATACAGGCCTTGTTTTATACACCTCTTTGGCAGTACGGCAGTCTTGGAGGCAGGATAGTGAGCTAGATGAACCATTGGGCTGACCCAGAATGGCAGTTCTTATGTGGCAGGCTATATATCATGAACAGGCTGTGTAAATTAAGGAAAAAGTCCCCAGAGTTTAGGTCTTCTTCTCTCTTAAATGGAGTTTTCTGCTTGTATATGTCTGCCTGCCTTTTTGCAAGAGAGAAATGTGGGAAATGTAGAGATTCACTTTATAGAACTCAACCAGGTCTTCTCAGTGTTCATCCATAGATCTTCCAGTTACAGAAGCAATACTTCATCTAGGGCCCCCTCCTTTCTCACCATTGGCCTGCACATACCTGTGCTAATCCAGAAATCCAAAGTTCAGAAGAAGAGCGGGCTTTTGAGCTGGCTGGCAGATTAATTCAGGGATGAAGGCCAAAATCATTTCACTAATTTTGGAGTTAAGAAATTTCTCTTCATTCTATTTTCCTACTTTCACTCAGTTCCTTTGAAACCTACCCTATTGTCCTCTTGCATGGTTTAACACCCTAAGTGAAATGGACAGTCTTTTGGGGTTTATACCATCTGCATTCCTTGGCACAAGAGAGATGTGCATTAATTGGACATCCCTGAAGTGGTTAATGTATTTTAGTAACATCAGTTGTTATTTAATTATAAAAATATACCTATACAAATAGTTTCCACAAAAGAAGTTATTTCCACTTGATTTGAAACTTCCTCCTATAATTTTTTTGTATCTCACTTTTTGTCACTTGTCACACACATCAAAAGGCTCTTCCTTACATTGAGAGAAGAAGGAGAAGGATCAATCCAGGAACAAAAAAAAAAAGCCACACAATTACTTAAACTTAAAAAGGATTATTTTTTTGTCATCTTCATCTGAATTTTAAAAAGTAAGCTTCAGAACTTTTCAAGAACAGGGGTTTAGTGTTCAAAAATTGTTTCAGTGGGGAGTCGGGACCACTTAACACAATTTTTTAGTTCCTAAATCTGAATTTTTAGTACTACCTGTGTTGCACATTTTTGTAGAGTGTTGTGAAGGCCAGTAACACACAGGGGTTCAGAAAAGGATTAGCTGAATTCATGGGTCAATGGACTGTGTTGGAGTACTGTAAAGGCAGCACATTCATACCTTTGTTGCCATTTCTTGAACCTAAGCTTGTGTTCATGCAACATAATTTTCAAAGGTCCATAAAGTAATGTGAAATGTTACTATATTTACAGCATATAGGAGACAGAGAGATGTCTCCTATCTCTCTGTAGGAGAGAGATGACAACTCCAATCCCATCCAGGTGAGAGGTGTGTTGGATCTAGTGTAGTGTTGGAATTGTAGGTATGATGAGCAGTTCTGTGTAGGTATCACTATTAGAACTTGACTCCATGGTCATAAGACACCTGAAAGATTAGTATAGGAGGCCATAGACATTTGGAACCTGGAAACCGTGATGTTTTAGGTGGCTTTGTTGTCTTTATCTGGAGATAAATACCTAGGCTTTCTGCTGCATTAAATTCCTGAAAGGGTTTCGTGATGCTTTTGAAATTTGAGGATGCTGGATCTGGTTGCATGACTTAACTTGACAAGGTCAATCCCTGCTCTGATAATGAGATTTATTACTGCTACATTATGGATGCCAGAAGGCTGATTTGAGAATGTTTATCTTTATAACGTCATCCTGAGGTTTAACGTAAGAATTTAAGGACTGGTAGCACCTTGGAGTCCATCTCTTCTATGCGCTTGTGGGCAGTAAAACTTAACTTTTCAAATTATATATATCATAGTACTAGTAGACACCTTTTCCTGAATAAATCTGTGTGTAAGGTTCTATGCAGTGTCATTGAAAGTGCATTGGTGCACTTAATGTAATTATGTGTAAAACTTCATCTTGAAGCCTTGTAAATTGGCCACTATGGCTTGTTGGGACAGCCAATTTAAGACACAGCCAATTTGTGGTACAATAGGGACAATAACTGACTAGTTTTGACTTTCTCTAGTTCAACAGGTAAGGCACTCATTCACAGCTGGGTGGACTGAATGATTGGTACAACATCAGACTGAGTAGAAGGTTGAACCTGCAGCCTTCATGGGTGTTGATTGCCTTTACACATGAGACCTCCACCTTCCACCGCTAACAGGCAAACTGATAAAACCAAAACAAGTTAATTAAAATAAGTCTTGGGTAAACTTGGAAGGATTTGGATGTTCAGCTTTTAAATGTGCAGACACTGGATGTTTTCTGAATCTTTTGGAGTTTAGCTGGATCGGGCAATCAATTGGTGTCTTTATATTTCCATTTCTAGCCCCCACCTGAGAGCCAGGACATCCAGAGAATGTACTTTTATTTTTAATGGTTCATCCAACTGGAATTTTAATCAAAGAACTGGTTGAATTTTGGTTTAGGTTGAGGTAAAGGTTCCACTCTTCTCTCCTTTTGTTCCCACTGGTTTAGACATCTGCAGTTAGAATGTGTCTCTGCCTACCACGGCACCTTGTTCAGTACAGTTTTAGGTGGAAATCAGCCCTTTCTTTTATAGAGCTATGATGAGCAATTTTTTTTGTTTACTTTTAGAAAGGCAGTGCACCTCTGAGATGGATTAATGACAGACCAGTCTTTAAGCCATGGGGTGTACGTCTGGGTAGTCATTTATGCATTAGTGCAACCAAAGCGCTACCACCCATGATGGATCCAGAATAGTGATGCTCAGCCCCTGGTGTCACAGAGCTATGTGACTGGAGGCAATTTTATTTAATTACAGCACTGCTCTTACAAATAAAACGTCCTTTTGATGTACGAGGCACTGTAACTGGAAAACAACAACATCTCCATAATTGAGAACCAAAAGGGAAAACCTTCTAATCACAGGCTGAAGGAATGTAATTTACACCTGTATGTTGCTTTATACATCCTTTGTATTTATGAATCATTCTAGGCATTCCTTTTCTTCCCATCACTCTCAAATTGGTGTATTATCTTTTGCCCCTGTTACAGATTTCATGGTTGATGTGCTTTCATAAATCAGGTCACTTTCTACCACTGTACACTAGGACTCTTTAATGAGTCCTTTGAATTAATGCAATCAGATGGTTATATTCTTACATCTGTCACTATGTTTATAGCTCTATTGCACTTTATCATTGATCCAAAAGCAGGAATTTCTTTAATCACAAGGGTTAAGCCATAATATAGATACACATGTTAAAGATACAGTCCACTGGCAATACCCCGCTACCTCAGCTGCTGGGCTTCTTGTTTCCCACCGGATAGCTGACAAGCAGGGAACAGGGAACCCCACCGGCGAAGAAGGTGTAGGTTTCTGACCAAGGACATGGACAGGGGACCCAGTATCCCCAATACAGGTCTGAGCCAAACCCCACTGATGTCAATGGGAGTCTTTCCATTAACTTTTGAGAAAGTAGTTAAGATGATTTTATTTGGCCAACTTCAGTTGGTATGTGTAAGCTTTCCACACAGAGCCCTTCTTCCGATGAAAACTTTCACACACGCACATGAACAGAGGATGGTCCAATAGAAGGTATCAACTGAACTACTTTTGTCTCTTGTCTGTATCAAATTTTAGACCAATACTTTGGGTACAGATTATCCAAAATTTATTTAGCACAGGATTCTTACACCTCCTCTAGATTACTAGGTGTTGGCCACAGTCAGATGCAGGATACTGGAATAGATGATCTGATCCAGCGTGACAAGTTTTGTTGTTAATTTATATAGCACAAACAATGTACCTGGAGCTTATGAACATTAGTTACAGACAGGTATATAGTTATACCCCAGTGGGCTTACAATTTAGGAGATGAAGGCTGGAAGTACAGAGTGGAAGACAAGATAGGGATACATTCATGAAGTTGCGAAATTAGCTTAGTTATAGAGCGGAAGGGAACCTTGAGTAAATCATGGGGACTAAGATTATGAGCTAGGGAAAGTCTGATGGAAGAGGTAGGTTTTCAGGAGGGATTTGAAGGTTGGTAGGGAGGAAGGAATGAAGACGAATGCATTCATATTCCTGTGACTTGGAAAATACTATTTTTATGTTATGCCAACTGGCACTTTTAGTCTGTGAAAATTATGGAACTCCCTCCTCTTGGTGGTTCATCTAAGCCTTTGTCTGCTCATCTTCTGGAAACAACGTAAGACGTTTCTATTTGATTAGGCATTGGCAGGCAGGGATAGGGATGTGTGAGATTGGGTGGGGGGAGGTGTAGGGATGGTTTGGGGGAGGGCTAAGGGGATTTTAGATGTTTTATTGATCGTAAGCCACCCTGAGCCCTAATGGGACGGGTGGCATACAAATATTATTAAATAAATAAATACATTCTGAAAAACTTCCTTGTGGATTTCAAGGATGCGCTATTAAATGTCCTGTTTTATGGGATCAGTTTCAGTAGGTGTTATCTGCTGATGCGAGTGCTGTCCTTGGAGCGGTGAGAGCCACCTGTTGTGAACTGGACCTATGCCCGTCCTCGCTGGTCAAGGCCAGCTGGGGGAGAAACTGGGGCCATTGCTGGCGTGGGTGGTCAATGCCTCCCTTCGGGAGGGCAGAGTGCTGAGCTGCCTCAAGGAGGTGGTGGTGTGGCCTCTGCTCAAGAAACCACCGCTTGACATTGACTCCCTGACCAGCTATTGGCCAGTCTCTAACCTTCCCTTTTTAGGGAAGGTTATTGAATGGGTGGTGGCTCAGCAGCTTCGGGACATTTGGGCCGTGTCAGCTTTCTGGATTCCCTACAGTTCAGCTTTCCTCCAGGTTTTGGCACTGCGACTGCGCTTTTGGCCTTGGTTGTTGACCTCCACCGTGAGCTGGACTGGGGTTGATCAATCCTGTTGATCCTGTTAGACCTCGGCTGCTTTTGATACTGTTGACCACAAGATGTTGGTGACCTGCTTTGCGGCCCGAGCCAGGGTGGGCGGGACTGTTCTTGAATGCTTCTGTTCCTTCCTGGCGAGGAGAACTCAGCATGTGGTTCTGGAGAATTGCTCATCATCTCCCCAGGACCTAATGTGTGGAGTCCCACAAGGTTCTATTCTATCCCCTCTCCTGTTCAATGTGCACATGCAGCCTTTGGGCGAGGTCATCAGAGGGTTTGGTGTGCGGTGTCATTTATTGATGACACCCAGCTTTACCTCTCATTTTCAGCTGACCCGATCCTGGCAGTCTTGGTGCTTACATGGTGTCTGGTGGCTGTGAGGAACAGGATGAGGGCAAGCCATCTAAAGCTGAATCCCAATAAGATGCAGATGATGCTGGTGAGTGAGGCTGAGGGAGTGGTGGCACCTCTCATTGATGGGGTTCTCCCTCCATTGCTCTGTAGTCTGGGGGTGCTCCTCGATTCACAGCTCCGCTTGGATGCCCAGGTCATGGCTGTGGCGAGGAGTGCGTTCCACCAACTACATCTGGCGTGACAGCTTCAGTCATATGTTTCGGACTGTGACCTGACCACCATCATCCATGCTTTCATCACCTTGAGACTATTGCAACATGCTCTAAGTGGGGCTACCCATGGTGATGATCCAGAGACTGCAGCTGATGCAGAACATGGCAGCCTGTCTCCTTACGGGGACGGGTTGCCATGAGCACATTACACCAGTGCTCCGTTCTTTGAACTAGCTGCCTATGTACTTCCGGGCCTGATTCAAGGTGTTGGTGTTGACCTATATAGCCCTACATGGCTTAGACCCTGCCTACTTGCAGGACCGCCTCACTTCCCATGTCCTGGATCGACCCCTATGGTTGTCTGGGAGCACCCGTCTCAAGGACCCCTGAGTATCTTGGGGGGCAACTATGGAGAGGGCATTCTCAGTGGCCACACCTTTGCTGTGGAACTCCCTCCCGACGGAGGTCCGCTTGGCCCTGGACCTTCCCTCTTTCTGAAGACTGCTGTTCCATCAGGCTTTCACTGAGGGGGATGGATGTGGGGGTTGGGAGGGGGGAGGTAGAGTTTTAGCTCTACTTTGGGGGTTTTTTGCTGTGATTTTATGTGATTAATTGTAACGTCTAAGCGTTCGCCTGCTCATATATATATATGCTAAAAATCCCTTTAGTCCTCCCTCAACTGGATGGGACTGTTCTTGAATGGTTCCTTTCATTCCTCTTGGGGAGAAGCCAGCGGGTCATGCTGGGGGAGGAAACATCTTGCCCCCGCGCCTTATCATGCGGCGTTCCGCAGGGTTCCATTCTGTCTCCATTATTGTTTAATGTATATATGAAGCCCTTGGGGGAGGTCGTGAGAGGGTTCGGGGTGCGTTGTCACCAATATGCTGATGATACTCAGCTGTACCTCTCTTTTTCAACAGACCCAGACCCTGCAGTCTCGATGCTATCCCAGTGTTTGGAGGCTGTGGCGGAATGGATGTGGCAGAGCAGACTGAAGCTCAACCCCGATAAGACAGAGGTGATGGTGGTGGGGAGAGCGAGGGAGGTGTCGGCCCCCCTGATTGGGGGGGTTCGCCCTCCCATAGCTCACCAGGTCCGGAGTCTGGGGGTAGTGCTGGACGCAGATCTCCGCCTGGAGTGGCAGGTGGAGGCAGTCCCAAAGGCTGCCTTTCGCCAGTTGCATCTGGTGCGGAGGCTGTGTCAGTTCGTCTCCGGCCCGAACCTGGCCTCCCTCATCCATGCCTTCGTCACCTCGAGGCTGGACTACTGCAACGTGCTCTACATGGGGCTTCCCTTGTGCCTGGTTCGGAGGCTGCAGCTAGTGCAGAATGCGCCAGCCCGTCTCCTTTTGGAAATGGGTCATCGGGAGCACATAACACCTGTGCTCCGGGCTCTGCACTGGTTGCCGATAGCATGCCGAGACAGGTTCAAGGTGTTGGTATTGATTTATAAAAGCCCTTCACTGTCTCGGCCCCTCATACCTCAGGGACTGCCTCACCCTCCGCTCCCCGGAGCGGACCCTTCGGTCTGCCAGGGGTGCCTTCTTGGAGGTCCCCCACATTAAGCGAGGGGCCACAATGGAGAGGGCATTCTCGGTGGCTGGGCCGCATCTTTGGAACTTCCTACCGGAGGAAGCTCACCTGGCCCCAAGTCTCTTGATATTCTGACGAAAGTGTAAAACCTGGCTGTTTGCCCAGGCCTTTGGGGATGGGGGGAGGGTTTAGTGGGTTTTGTCTTCCCTCCCCTATTGATTTTTGTATCCTGGGCAGTGCACTTAATATTTTAATATTGGATATTGTATTTTTATATGTTTTATACTGTTTTTATTGTTGGAAGCCGCCCCGAGGAGGGGCGGGGTATAAATTCAATAAATTCAATAAATAAATAAATAAATAAATAAACCCATCCCTACACCTCCCCCCACCCAATCCCACACACCCCTAGTCCTGCCTGCTAAATGCCTGATCAAATAGAAACGTCTTACATGGTTTCCGGAAGATGAGCAGGTGAAGGCTTAGATGAGCCACCAATGTATGTATTTTAACTGTTTTTGTGAGCTTCCTGGGCTGCTGTAGCAGGAGGGTGCTGTTTAAGAAATCTAAATAAATAAATACTTTTAATTAGATATAGAAATTAAAAGCACCCCGAAAGACACGAAAAAATGCTTTTATTTTCACTCATAATCTACGATTGTTTCCTCTTTTGGCCTCAGCTTTGCCAATTCTAATTTTTAGCACAGGATTAAATATATGGAAAATGTGTTTGTTTTATTTTATTTGATGAGAGAGGTTGTTAGAAGCATTTCCATAAGCTCTTGGAGTTAAGAGTCCTCTGGTCATTGACATCAGTGGCAATTGGAAGTGTTCAAGGTTAAGGACATAAGCAGAAGGAGGATGGGGCGGGGGGAGGAAATCCTAGATTTCCTCAACCCAGGAATTCTTCCTCCCCATCTCCTTTATTTTGGGCTAACAGCAGCAAAATCCTAGCTTCTCTGCCTCCAGCTATTGGAGGAGTTTAAAATGACGGTGGCTCTGATCACTTACAGCAACAGGATTTCTGATTGGCAGCACACAGTTGAGTCAGGGGATGGCAGGAGTGGAATTGGATGACTGTGGGTGGCCATGCTTTAACCTGGGTGGCCACCCGGGGTGCCATCATGTTTGAAAAGACCCACCAGATGTTACCCCGCACCAGATCTGGAGTTTCTCTGAACTGGCAGTTTTAGCCCAGGCTGTAACTCGGGCCCATTGCCAAGTCACATCCCGGGCAAAGCACTGCTGCGACCTTGGGAATTCATCTCCGAACCAGGGTATAGTGGGCCGTCATGTTTGATGGCCCACTCTACCTGACCCCAGTTCAGGTCTGGGGCTGTTCCAGGTGGGCGTGTCGATCTCTTAGGCTGCCCTGCGTACCTGTCAGGGAAGGGGGCGGGCTGAGCTCCGCAGCGTGGGGGGGTGGGGCGATGCAGACCCACGTTTGTATATTGTCCAGCCCTCTCCCTGCCCCACTCAGGCCCTGACACATCTGTTCGGCAGTCGGGCCAGATCCTGCCTCACCCTGGCCAAGATCAAAGTGTGATAGCACAATATACTGTCACGTTTAAAAATACCCCTAGTGTGCAGGGCATTTCCACTTTGCTCATAGCTCTGGTTATGGAGCAGTGGCATCCACGGACATTTTGGAGACCTAGAACATGTTCTTAAATTAGTACACTCCCCCCAAAGCTTTTCAATGACTTCTTTTTTGAAGGAAGAGAGAAAGAAAGTTAAGTTCAGACCAGACCTCCCTGGAACGTCTGAGCCTGGCACAAAATCCTAGTTGTCTCCTGTTGTGTGGGTGGCTCTGTTTGGGATTATTCAAGATCAGGCATTAAATCTATGAATTACATGTAGATAGCAGCTGAAAGAGTGCGGTACCCCTATCCATAAGATGTGACTGTGCTATCCTGCTTCTTAGATGCAGGACTGTACTGCGTTAATTAATGGAAATATTGCACTTACTCTGTGGTTTTCCTCCTTTTTAATGGCCTGCTTTGCTTTTTTTCTTGTCAGCTTTCTTGTTAGGGATTTGCATAGCTGTTTTGAATATAGAACATAGAAAGTTTTAGAAACGAGGGAATGGAATTTTATCAGGTTTGTTAGCTGAACTGAAGGGCTCTTTGTACAAAAGAAAAGCTAGCTGGCAGTCAAAACTCACTAAAACTACTGCTAAATAAAAGAAATATAAACACCTATTTAATGACTCCTTTCTTTTCTTTGCATGATAGTTTGTCAGGAAGTTTAGCTTGTATAAGGGAACTGTTAATGATGTGGAAGCTGGAGGTGGAGAGGAGTATTAGCTGATAATTTCTAAATAGATGAAAAAGAATGTTTCAGACTCCTGAGATGCATGTGACTTTCTTGGATGCAGCTAACAGATAAGCTGACAGTTGTAACAAGTAACAACTTCACACCTTGAGGAAAAATAACTTACTTCACAGTTTGTAATGGCAAGGTATTATTGCCATGTTTCCCCTAAACTAATTGGAAAGAGGGATATAACTTTTTACAAATGATGTTGAAATACTTAATCCCTTATAAACAGTAATCATTTACCTCCACCAACCTATATTATGAAATTTTCCTGTACTGTAAGAGAGCATGTTGGGTCATGATTGTTGCTTTCTGCAGCTAGAGTAACATGTTGCCACATCTCTAAAGCCTTAGTGTTTAAAATAAATAAATAAAAATCTTTGCATTATGTGTATGCAGTCGTAAACCTGTCTTAGATTGATTAGCATAATACATCCTGTTCCTATAGACGTGTGTGTATACATATGCATAGGCTCTCTAAGTGGAGGTGACATTCATATTATAAAACACACAGATTGGTGTTAAATTTAGCTCTTGGCTGCAATTTCTCACATGCCTCTGATTCATGTCACTTTCTCATTAATCCATGTCGTCAAGATTTATTCTAATGTTCTAAATTTCTTAGAAGATTCAAATAGGTGCCATTTTTGAAAACTGGCAGGCATGTTTCCTCTTTCTACTTCCTCTTTCCAAATATGGAGGCTACCAACCTGCTGCCAAAATTAGACATTTCTTTCTAATGACTAATTTTCTGTATTTAAAAGATGTCCCCACCAGAATTCAACACCGGGCGCCATTCAGGACTGAAAATGAGAGCTTTATCCCAGTGTAGTGGAGGCCCAGATCAACCTGGAAGGTGTACAGTTTTAGGCCTTGAAAAGTGTTGTCATTTTTAGCGGTTTTCACAGCCCCTACTGAGCTCAGCCCCTTATAGGAAAGGCAAGAAACCATGGTCATCTTTGACACAGCTCTCTCTGCTTTTGTCAGTTCCATGTTTGATTGCTGCAGTGTGGTTTATTTGGGGCCATATGTGAAGAAAAACTCATTGTGCCTGGTTTTATCATGGTTCTTAAGGTGCCATCACAGAATCAAGGCACTGAAACAGCAACAGAAAGGTGGATGATCTCACAATAATAATACATTTTATTTATAAAGTGCCCATCCATTGGATGGCATTTGGAGCACTTCACAACATAAAAAATGCAATAAAACACCATAACTTACAATCATATAAATCCATTTAAAAAAAAATAAAAAAAAATAAAAATTGGAGGAAAAAATATAGTAAGGAGTACCAGCAATGGATCCTCTAAAAGATGTGGAGAACAAGAAGCTTGAATGCGCTTTTTGAAGAGGAGGGAGGAAATTAAACAAACATCTGGAGGAAGCAAGTTCCACAATGCATTGTCCACCAACTTAAGGTGGAATGGCGAGATCCCCATCAGGGGTGACATCTGAGCCAGTAATGTGAGGTTCCAGAAGCAGATCTTGAATATAGCCCAGGTCTATGCCATTCAGGGACTTAAAAATCAGCAGCACAATCTTAATATGATCATGGCTGCCCAAACCAGCAAGTAGCCATGCTTCAGCATTCTGAATAAGCTGCAAGCGATGGAGAAGCACTGCTAAAAGCCCACAGAAGAGGGAATTAGAGAAATCAAGTCTTGTGGTCAAGAGGGCATGGGTTGCTGTGGCAAGACCAGCCTGGGATAAGTATGGGTGTAACTTACACAAATTGTGCAACTGGAAAAACCATCTCTGAATCATCTCCAATACCTGCATTTTCATGGACAGTTGTGGTCAAAAATGGTGCCCAGGTTCTTTACCTGGTTTTCTGTCTCCACCTGAACCCCTCCACAACAAGGAGGGGCCACAGACAGGCACAGGCATCTTTATATCGATTGCCCCTCCCCATTACATCTGTCTTCCCCGGATTTAACACAAGGTAGATCTGATGCATCCAGCTGGCTATATTTTTCAAGCATTCCTTCAAGTCAGAGGCTGAACTGACAGGGTTCCTGGGGCAAGAAATATATAGTTGTGTATAATCAGAATAATTATGGTACTCGACCCCATACTTGGTAGTAACATCCCCAAAGGGTTGCATGTATAACACTGTATGACATGGACAAAAGGATAATACATTGGGGAATGCCACATTTCAAGTCTCTCATAGGGCTGAGACGAGAGCAAAAGTTCCCATTCTGAAGGGAAATACCAGCCTTTAGGGAGTGCTTGTGAGTGTCCATCGGTACTTTGTCAGTTTCCAGCGATTTTGTGCTTCCACCATTTTTTCTATTGTTTTCGTCACTTTCCAGGACTTTTCGTCACTTTTCTGGAATTTTGCGACAGTTTTACGGTAGTTTTGCAGCACTTTAATGGCAATTTCAAGCACTTCCCCGGCAATCTTTTGTCACAGACCCACAGCAGCTGGGTTGCATGGCTGCCTCCCGGAGAGATGCCCTTACCTTAGGGACCGCCTCGCCCTTCGCGCCCCGGAACAGCTCCTGCGGTCCGCCGGGGGTGCCCTCCTGGAGGTCCCCCGTGTTAAGCGGGGGGCCACGATGGAGCGAGCATTCTCGGTGGTAGGGCCGCGGCTGTGGAACTCCCTTCCGGAGGAAGCTCGCCTGGCCCCAAGCCTTTTGACATTTCGGCGGAACTGTAAGACCTGGCTGTTTGCCCAGGCCTTTGGGAGGGAGGGTGGGGGGGTGATTTTAATCCCCCGCCCATTTATTTATTTATTACTGTCCTTTAGCCTTGTTTTATTGATGTATTTTATATTTATGTTTTAATTGATTTTAACTGTTTTTATTATTGCTGTTAGCCACCCAGAGCTGCATTGCAGGAGGGGGCGGGATACAAATCTATAAAATAAATAAAAATAAATAAAATATGTGGTTTTGGATAACAGTGTTATATACTGCATTTTCACAAGGAGACTGAATTAGTGTTTCACAGACAACCCTGAGTCTGCTGTACCCTGCTTTTGACTGACTTGGCAGCTTTTTTTAAAAAAAAAATTGTCTTCTGTATGTGTGCGTGTCTGTGTGTGTGTGTGCGCGGGTGTGCGCGCATGCGTGTATATATACACACGATATATATATTGTGTGTTTGTTTTTTACATCTACATAAACTTATACAGTAAAAAAATAATGAACCCAGCCATATATAGTTATTCCTTACACTAACAGCAGTTTTTGCAGGGTATAATTCAAACTGTAATTCTTCCATAAGCAAGCCTTTGCAGCCACGATTCAGTATTTTCTTTGAAAACAAAAACTTCCAGAGCCATCTGTATCTTACTCAGTGTCACATGGATGTTGTTACAGGGCAAGAGAGAAATTCAAACATGTCACCAATGTATGACATGGAACAGAATTGCAGATTACACTGGAAAAAACAACAAGCACAAGTGTGCCATCTTCCAAGTTAGGAATGGCTACTGAACAATAATTTCTTGGTAGCATACACCGATTGCATGGTAGTGGTTTGTTTATTAATAGAGAGACTGTGTGTTTTGTTTATTATTCAGGCTGAGTTGGCAAGTTATGATTCTAGACCAAACCGAAATCAAAAGAAATTTGTTTTACAGCAAGACATATTTATATATTATCCAACACCAGTTTACTGCCCAAAAGTTCAACCAAGGTTCCAGCTCCAGCCATCATCTGTCAACCAAATATCTTACAGAGAGATGTCCACTTCCACCTGCTGCCGTGGAAACTTCTTTCTTTGTTCTTCTCTATCTGCTGTTTCATAGATTCTATGAGTCTGTGATCTAGGCACTGTCCTGCATTCCCTCTCTCCATGGCCAATTGGCAGTGGCAGCTGGTGGGTTTCAAGGCTGGTGGGGTGCAGGGCAGGGCTAGAAGTGGGAGGGGCCAATGGTAGGCGGGGCCAGCCCAACGGTAGGTGGGGCCTGGCCAACGGTAGGTGGGACGAGCAGTGCATATGCAAACTCAGAGCGAGCAAAGCAAACAATATTATGTGAAGTCTTTAGCACACCACAAAAGCATCAGCATGGAGTTCCACTTGTCTCCAAAACATGCTACACAGTTTTTTGCAATGTAAAAGGCATCTGCTGCAACCAGAAAGGGAACAATGATGCAAAGACTAGCCATTAGTGAACCCCTTTCCCTCTTTCGAGGCTCACTCTGTGCGTCTCTACTCCCCCCTTCACCTTTGTGTTGCTGTCATCTACCTCCCCCATAGCTCCCTTTCCTCTTTTCTCCCAGACTTTGAATCCTGGCTTACCTTCTTCCTCTCTGATGATACCCCTGCTCTCATTCTTGGTGACTTCAACATCCATGTTGACGCACCTTCTCAGCCCTCTATCTCCCGCTTTCTCTCCCTAGCCTCCTCCTTTGATCTCCGCCTCTGGACTGACTCCCCCCACCCACACAGGTGGCCACTCACTCAACCTCATCTTCTCCAGGAACTGTCCTGTTGCTGACCTCTCCTTTGACCTTTGTCCCCTGTCTGACCATCACCTCACTTCCTTCAACCTCTCCCACTGACCCTCATCTTCTTCCCCTGCTCCACGCCCCTTCCATGATTTGCAGGCTATCAACCCTGTAGACTTTGTGTCCTCCCTCTCCCCCCTCCTCCTTCCTGTCTTCTCCTCCTCTTCCCCTGACACTGCCATCTCTTCTCTTAACACCTCTCTCGCCACGACCCTCGACTCTCTTGCCCCCATCTCCTCCTGTCCCATTCGACCTCCAAACCCCCCGTTCTTGGCTCACCCCTACTATCCGCTACCTCCACTCCTGAGCCCGGGATGCTGAACGCCTCTGGCACAAATCCCGCTCCCACCCTGACTTCCTCCACTATAAATTCTCCCTCTCCTCCCTCTCTTCCGCTATCTCCCTGGCGAGGCAACACTACTATGCCTCCCGGGTTGAATCCTACTCTCATGACCCCCACCGCCTCTTCTCCACCTTCGATTTCCTTCTCAAGCCCCCCTGCCCCCCTCTTTCCTTCCTGCCCAGGAACTCACCTCATTTTTCACCTCAAAGATTGAAAAGATCTGCCAGGACATTGCTTCCCACCTGTCTCCTCTCCCTGCTCCCTCACCACCCCTCCCCCCTCTCTCCTCTCCTCCTGTCTCCCTTGAGAAAATTTCCTCTTTGCTCTCTTCCTCCAACCCCTCCACCTTCCCTCTCGACCCAATCCCCTCTCTCTCCCTCTTCACTGGCTCCTTCCCCTCCGCCCTCAAGCATGCCACTGTCTCTCCCATCCTCAAAAAATCCACCCTTGACCCCTCTAACCCCTCTAGTTACCGGCCGGTCTCCCTCCTACCCTTCGCCTCTAAGCTTCTGGAACGTGTTGTCTACTCCCACTGCCTGGACCTCCTCTCTGCCAACTCCTCCCTGGACCCTCTCCAATCTGGCTTCCACACCCTTCATTCCACTGAAACTGCCTTTGTCAAGATCACCAATGATCTACTTGCCGCTAAATCTAAGCACCTTTACTCCATTCTTGTCCTCCTTGACCTCTCTGCTGCCTTTGACACTGTTGACCACTCACTCCTACTGGACTCTCTTCACTCCCTAGGCTTCTGCGGCTCTGTCCTTGACTGGTTCTCCTCCTCCCTCTCTGATCGCTCCTTTAAGGTGTCTCTTCCCAATGCCAACTCCTCCTCCCTCCCCCTCTCCGTTGGGGTTCCCCAAGGCTCTGTCTTGGGCTCTCTCCCCTTCTCTGTCTACACCCTGTCCCTTGGCAAACTCATTGGCTCACGGCTTCCAATATCACCTTTATGCTGACTGCACTCAACTCTCTCTCTCCATCCCTTCTCTCTCCCCTTCTGTCCAAGCTCACCTCATTAACCGTCTCTCTGATATCTCCGCCTGGATGTCCCGACGTCAGCTCAAGCTCAACATGGCTAAGGCTGAGCTCCTTATCTTTCCTCCCTTCCCTTCCTCTCCCTCTCCCCTGTCCATCCTTATCGATGGGGTCACCATCTGCCCCGTTCCACAAGCCCGTAGCTTGGGCTTTGTCTTTGACACTCACCTTTCCTTTAAACCCTACATCGACTCTGTTGCCAAGTCCTGTCGCTTCGCCCTCCACAACTTTGCTCGGATTCTCCCCTTTCTCTCTGTCTCCTCAGTCAAAACCCTTGTTCATGCCATGGTCATCTCTCGCCTTGACTACTGCAACCTCCTCCTTACTGGCCTCCCCCCGCTCTCACCTGTCCCGCCTTATCTCTATCCAAAACTCCGCTGCTAGGGTCATCCACTCAGCCCATCGCTTTGACCACGTGCAGCCTCTCCTCTCCTCGCTTCACTGGCTCCCCCTTCCTGAATGCATCCTTCACAAACTCCTGGTGTTCACTTACAAATCCCTTCACAACCTGGTTCCCCCTTACCTCTCAGCCCTAGTCTCCTTGCACACTCCTGCACGCACTCTCCACTCCTCCTCTACCCCCTCCCTCGCTCTCCCTCGTCTCCCATGCTCCCCTAACCACCTTCGTCCAGTCTCCCTTGCTGCCCCCCGTGCCTGGAATGCCCTCCCTGCCCACATC
>QEPC01014420.1:5049849-5063887 GCA_003113815.1 Sphenodon punctatus | reverse complement strand
TTTTAAAATAAAAAAAAAAAAAAAAAAAAAAAAAAAGGGTGGGGAGAACTCTCTCTCTCTCTTCCCTCCAGTGAACCTAAGGAGGAAGGAGCAAGGATGAGTGAGCTCTTTCCCTCCCTCCTCCCACTCTGGTAGAGAAGAGGCCAGGGGGAGAAAAAGGAGCTATGAGGTGGCCAGAGCATTTTGAAAAGGCACCCTGACACACCCCCTAGGCCTTGCTGATTGGCTGGGTTTCTCCATAGGAACCCAATCAAGGAGCACATGGCACCTCCACCACTCTCTCCTCAATCCCCCAGAAAGCACTGCTTTTCTGGGCTGACGCCCAGTGCATGCTTTCTGAGGGCTTGGGGGAGATCCTCTAAGTCTCCGCCTTCCTTTAGCTCTCTGGCCAATGAGTGGAAAGCTAGAGGGAGGGCGGAGCAGCAGCAAGAGGAGGATGTTTGTCCCCTCTCCCTCCTCCCCTTGCAGAGTTCTCATCGCTCTCTAGGAAGAGAGTTAAAATGTAAACAAAGCCTTCAGACAAGCAGGCAAACTGACAGCGTTGCCACTGGATCAACTGAGGAGCAGCTTCTGGCTCCCCAGCAAGTATGGGGGGGGGGACCCCTGAGGGGCTTGGGGGTGGTGGTGTCTTCCCCAAAGCCCTGGGGGAGGGGCCGCCTCTGTCAATAGTGCAACTCTGGTAGTCAGAGGTACGTGATCCAATCACTACTACTTTCTATGCCATTTGCATTAAACAGTTGTATTGTTTGTAGCGCATTAGCGGTGTGGAAGAGTGACTAGGCATATATGTAAATGTTCATGTGGGAAGAGCCATTTCAGGTTTTTCTGATTTCTGTCAAAATCAGTAGGATTCTTCTGCACATTGAGACCTAGAACGTTTCTTGAAATTTTAGAGTTGATCAGATGTGGTTTTCAAAATGATCACATTTCAAACACAAACAGAAAAATGTCATATAACAGAGCATAGGGCCTCGCTCAGTTGAATAGATCCCATAGTCCATATGATGTGATAGGTGCAGTACAGAAAAAATAAATAAAGCCAGACACATGCCTTTGAAGAGCATGCAAATCTAAATAAATACCACGTTAAAAGAGGAACTTGGCTGAACTCCAAAGT
The DNA here is from genome assembly GCA_003113815.1 of Sphenodon punctatus. Taxonomy (NCBI): domain Eukaryota; kingdom Metazoa; phylum Chordata; class Lepidosauria; order Sphenodontia; family Sphenodontidae; genus Sphenodon; species Sphenodon punctatus. Next base: position 5,062,770 of record QEPC01014420.1, on the reverse strand, counting down.
AGGAAGCTTTTCTTTGAATAACATTGCCTATTTCAAAGGAATGTCTATGGTACTTAATTTAGTTGTTAATTAAAGTTTGTAAACCATCTTTTAAGTTATTTTGTGAAATGAGTAGAAGTGTAATAGATTGATTTTATTTTATAAAACTCAAAGTATCTTTTTGTTACTTCATCACCCTAGTCCTGCAGGTCAGTCCTTTTAGTGTACTACAAGAACCTTGTCTGCTACCTCGTTATCAAGCTGGTGGTAATGACTGTGCCAATGTGAAGGTAGTGCTTGCTTTCCTTGTTGATACAGTGGAGGAGACAGCAGGGAAGAGCTGGTGTTGCAAAGCTTGAAGAAAATTCAAGTTTTAAAAACCTTACTCATGAGACAGGAACAACTCATGTGGGAGTAGTTCTCGAATGCCTTCTTTCTTTTCCTGTCAAACTATTGCTCAGGCTTTGGGACTGCTCTGTCTCAGTTCCACTGCTTTAAACATAACTTATTAAAATGTATTCCACTAGACAATGACATTTATTTTAAGAAAACTGACTTCGTGCAGCTTAAATGAAGAAACAACACTGGCGATTTTTGAAGGAAGTGCTTATTGTTATCCTGCAATATTTAGGTAGTTTAATTTTTACTAATTTTAACTCTTTCTTTAATTATTCCTGTCACTAAATTATAATCTGGCTTCTGTAAAAGCCAGAGAGAAATCAAGGACCTCTCCAGCTGCTTTTATTGACCAGAATGCCTCATTAATCTTCAACAGAAAGCATTTGGGGTGGGGTAGGGGAGCTGGGAGGGAAGTTTTCAAGACCTGCAAAGGTTAATCTGTTTTTCCTGCACAGACATGGGTAGAGGTTATACTGGTTTGGGCCTTAGGAGAGAAGTCCATATAAGTTAAAGGTTTACTGTGGTTCTCAATCAAACAATACAGCATGTGCTGAAATTTGAGGCAGGTTTAATCATTTGAACCAGGTTCTCTACAAATGCCAAGCACTTCAGTTTGACCTGAATTATAGTTCAGGGAGGGAATCTGTTTGGGTATTGGGTTTTTAAATTAATAATATTGATTTTAAATGGTTTTTATAATACATTTTTAGAATGTTGTTAGCTGCCCCGAGATGCTTGTAAGCAGGAGGGGGCAGCATATAAATTTAATTATAAAATAAATAGTTTCCCAAATTGTAATGAGTTAAAATGCAAGGAAGCACATAATTAATCTCAAAATTGGGGTACAGATAGTAGTGGGACAAAATTATGTGGCTGTTCCTCAACCCTCTGTTCTAATCTTGGAGAGGATTTGCCCTGACTCACCTGTGAGAGGGGGTGCTGGGAGGGAGTGCCCCAGCCCCCCTGTCGGGCGGGGGAGTTTGGGCAGGGTGGAACTGGGTGAAAGGGAGTGTCCCAGCCCCCCTGTGAGAGATATGGGCCTGAGGGAAATGGGTGCGGGGGAGAGGGTGGGAAGAAGTTCCCCTGTGAGAGGGGGGGAGTGCGTGCATGGGAAAGGAAGGTGGAGGTGTTTCCCTGTCTGCCGTCTTTGCCCCTCCGCCTCTGGGGATGCTCGGCTTGGAGGACCCTCTCTGACTACCCACTTCCTGGGGCTCTTGTGGGCCATTTTGGGGGGTGGAGTTTAAACATGTTATGCTGGAGGGGGAGGCCGGTCTGGGGGAAGGTTGGGAGTGGCACAGCTATTGGAGTTGTGTTGGACATGGGGAGGTATAGCATGGGGCGAATGGACTATCAGGGCTTCAGGGAGAGAGACTTGGTGTTTGTCCCCGTGTCCAACTCCCCCCACCTCCATTGAGGGATATTTTGGAGCTAAGGCCAATAAAGCCCCTAATCTAGCACTGATGCTGCTTTGCAACGTCAGTGGCTAATAAAGCATCTGCCATCTGTGATCTTATTCAGGATGCAGCCACCAACTTCAGCTGCATTGCAGAGATCTGTCTGGATGAGGTGTCTGAGCCAATTTTGTCCCAGATAGCACCAGTCGGGTACTCAGTGCAGCATCAGCCTAGGATCGGGGGCGGGGGGGAGAGCAGCTGTGATCTGGAAAGACAGCTTGACCTTTAAAAGGTATCTGGTACCTGACTCGCCCAATATGGAGTGTGTCCACCTCGTGCTGGATTTGGCGGGGGATAGATTAAGGATTCTGCTGGTGTACTGATCCTGACTACCCTGCTGCACTGCTGGCTCCCTGACTGCTCTAGCCGAGCTGGTCTCAGAGGTGATGTTGGGATCGCCCAGACTTATTGTCTTAGGTGGTTCAACATACATGCTGAGACCAGACTTTCAGGGGTGGAACAGTAGTTCATGGATGCCATGACAACCATGGGCCTCTCCCAGGTAATATCTGGCCCAACAATATGATGCAGGATACACATTGGACTTGATGTTTTGCACCACCCTAAGAATGGGGAGGTGGTGGTGGTGGTGATGAGTCATGACATTTTTGTCCTGGTCGGATCATTACCTTCTAAAGGCACAGATCCCTGACCTTTTATGTCCTCATTGGGGTGGTGGGCCTGTTAGGATGGTCCACATTCGGCGACTAATGAGTTCAGTTCGTTTCCAGAACTCTCTGTGGGATTTGCCTACTGACCTTAGTGGCTACTCTGTCGATGACCTGGCCGTTTTGTAGAATGACATCTTGATCATGGCCATTGACACGTTTTTACCCAGTTATCCACTCCCTCCACTGCACAGGTCCCCTGAGTATATGGGGGATCTGATGCGACTGAAGCAGGAAGATAGGTGGTTAGAGCACAGGTGGCATTTGACTCACGCTGAAGCTGACTGATTGCGGCATTTTTTGTACCATTTTTAATGGACTATGCCATGGATGTGATGGCAGCGAAGAAAGCTTTCTTCTCTGCTGTCATAGCATCTGCAAAGTCTCGTCCCACGGAGCTGTTCCAGGTGGTGAGGGACTGGTTAATCTGGTCTGCCTCTGCCCAGAAATGGAGTCATCTAATGCTCGCTGTGACATTTTTAGTAATTACTTTGCAGACAAAATCACTCTCATTCACTACAACGTGCCATTTTACCTGCAGAGTCAAAGTTTGAGGTTATGGTAGCTTAGTCTTGTCCTGTTTATTTTGATCAGTTTCAGTTGATATCACCCACAGATGTGGGGGACATGCTTGGGGTTGTGAGGGTAGCCAGTTGTCAACTAGATTCTTGCCTGTCCTGGCTGATGAAAACCAGCCGGGAGATGCTGAGGTTGTTAATATCTCCCTTTGGGAGGGTAGGGTGTTGGACATTATTAAAACTGCAGTTGTCCAGCCCCTGCTTAAGAAGCCATCTTTGAATGTTAGGTTGTGGAATTTACTGCCAGGGGAAGTGGTCAGGGCCAGCAGTATAGCTGAGTTTAAAAGAGGTTTGGACAAGTTTCTGGGAGATAGTTCCATTGGCAGCTATTAGCCAGATAGGATTCGGGAACAAAACCCTTTACTGTCAGGAGCCTGAGGATGACCCACAGGGAATGGATAGCATGGTGACCTGTTGAGTGCTTCTCCCAGGCCCCCGTGACTGGCCGCTGTCGGAGACAGGATGCTGGGCTTGATGGACCATTGGTCTGACACAGTATGGCACTTCTTATGTTCTTCTGATGTTGACTCCCCGGCCAGCTATTAGCCTGTCTCTAACCTTCCCTTTTTTGGAAAGATTATTGAATGGGTGGTTGCTCGATAGCTCCAGGCTCATCTCAGTATCATTGGATTATCACTCCTCCTTTGACCCCCTCCAATCTGGTTTTCGCCCCCGTCATTCTACTGAAACTGCTCTCGCTAAGATCACCAATGATCTTCTTGTGGCTAAGTCTAATCGCCTGTACTCCATTCTTGTCCTCCTTGATCTCTCTGCTGCCTTTGATACTGTTGACCACTCATTCTTGCTGGACTCATTTCACTCCCTTAGCTTCCATGGCTCTATCCTCGACTGGTTCTCCTCCTACCTCTCTGACTGCTCCTTCAATGTGTCTCTTACCAACTCCACCTCCTCCCCCCTTCCCCTCTCAGATGGTGTTCCCCAAGGCTCTGTCCTTGGCCCTCTCCTCTTCTCTCTCTGTACCCTGTCCCTAGGCAAACTCATTGCCTCCCATGGCTTCCAATATCACCTCTATGCTGATGACACTCAGCTCTATCTCTCTACTTCCTCTCTCTCTCCATCTATCCAAGCTCGCCTCACCAGCTGTCTCTCTGACATCTCTACCTGGATGTCTCAATGTCAACTCAAACTCAACATGGCTAAAACTGAACTCCTTATCTTCCCCCATCATCCTTCCTCTCCCTCTTCCCTGTCGGTCCACCATCCTTCCTGTCCCCTAAGCCCGTAGCTTAGGCTTCATCTTTGACTCACCCCTCTCTTTTAAACCCTACATTGACTCTGTTGCCAAATCCTGTCGCTTCTCCCTGCATAACATTGCTAAGATTCACCCTTTTCTCTGTCTCCTCTGCTCAAACCCTTATTCATGCCCTGGTCATCTCTCGCCTCAATTACTGTAACCTCCTCATTGGCCTCCCCCGCTCTCTCCTTTCTCCCCTTATCTCTGTCCAAAACTGTGCTGCCAGAGTTATCCACCTCGCCCGTCACATGCAGCCCCTCCTCTCCTCTCTTCACTGGCTCCCCCTTCCTGAACGAATACTGCACAAGCTCCTAGTCTTTACCCCTAAAACTCTTCACCACCTTGCTCCCCCCTACATCTCTGCACTAATTTCCCTTTGTACTCCAGTCCGTGAATTCCGCTCCTCCTCTGTCCCCTCCCTCGCCCTCCCACGCCTCCCCTGCTCCCCTAACCGCCTTCGTCTCTTCTCCCTAGCTGTCCCGCATGCCTGGAACTCTCTCCCTGCCCACATCCACCTTTCCCCCTCCCTTCGTACCTTCAAATCCCTCCTCAAGACCCACCTCTTCCACTCTGCCCTCCCCGACTCCTCGCTCCACTACCTAACTCCTGCTGATACCCTTCATCCAGTACAATCTGTTACCTGAGGTCTGTGTACTCATATCCTCACTGCATGGACCAACCAGCCATCATTCTTGATGTAATGAAGCCAAATGCGTGCACCTGGGACCTCGCATCTTTGTGAATGTTACACTCCTTGTTTATCCCTCTGTTCCCCTTCCTTCGCCCCGCTCCCCCCATCTCTCAGATTGTAAACCCTAGGGCAGGGACCGTGTTGAATTAATTTGTAAAGCATTAGGTACATTGCTCGCGCTATATAAATGCTTGTTGTTAATAATAACAATAACAATAACAATAATAATAATAATAATAATAAAAAATCAGATTCCTGGACACATTTCAGTCAGACTTTTGCCCTGGGTATGGCATGGATACTGCAATTGTGGTGTTGGTCGATGACTTGCACTTGGAGATTGACAGGCAGAATTCTGCCCTATTGATCCTTTTAGATCGTTTGGCGGCCTTTGATACTGTTGATCATGAGGTGGTGTTGATATGACTGTGGGACCTAGTGGGGGTGTGTGGGACTGCTCTTGAGTGGTTCTGCTCTTTTCTCTCAGGAAGGTCCCAGAGAGTAGTGATGGATGATTGCTTATTGTCATCTTGGGACCTCCCCTGTGGGGTTCTGCAGGGTTCTATTTTGTCTCCCCTCTTGTTCAACATGTATATGAGGTCGCTACGTGAGGTCTTTCGGAGGGTTGAAGTGAAATGCCATCAGTACGCTGATGACACCCCGATCTACCTCTTTTTTTCATCAGACCCAGGCCTGGCAGTTTCGGTGCTTACCCATTGCTAGGATGTTCGTGGGTACTGGATGAGGGTGAGCCAATTGAAGCTGAATCCAGACAAGACTAAGGGTGATTTCAGACATTACGAGATCACGCTCAACCACAGTGAACCACGGTCAATTCCGCGGCGGGGCCAAAGCACCCTGCATGTCTGTTCGACGGCCACCAGATGTTCACCACAGTCAATACCCACATGTGGTCAAAATCAACCGCACTTCCGGAGCTCCGGCCCGGACCATCTCTGAAAGCGTGGTCAAAGAGATTTCCAACGGGAAACAAACAAAAGTAATGTCTGAATGGCAACCACCGGCCGGAACCAAAGACAATGATTCCCAGCCAGGGACAAAGCGCGCAGCGTCGCTGCCAGGCAACCAGCAACAACACAGACCGGGGAGGGAGATTTAAAGGGCACACGACAGCAGCCGGGATAAGCCGCCCCGGCGCCTTCCGGGTGCTTTGACCACGGCCCGGCCTGGGATCGGCATAATGTCTGTTGCGCTGCCCCGGGCCATGGTACGGTAGTCTGATTCCCTGCTGTGGTCCCGGTCCCATCATGTCTGTTCGGGGCTTTCCTTGACCATGGGGGGTGGTTAATCTGTTCACCCCTGCTAGGAATCCACTGTGGTGAATCAGGACCGCGTAATGTCGGAAATCACCCTAAGATGATGATGGTTGGCCGGTCTTGTGGCCTGGAGGGGATTGGGACTCTTCTTATTGATGGAGTCTGGCCCCCTCTGGTCAGTTGGGTTCATAGCCTTGGAGTGCTCTGGACCCCTTGTTGTGCCTTAATTATCAGGTTGCAGCGGTGGCCAGAAGCACTTTTCACCAACTCCATCTGGTGAGAAGGTTGCAGTCTTTTCTTTCTGATTCAGATCTGGCCATTGTCATCCATGCTTTCATTAGCCAAAGGTAAGACCACTGCACAACGCTCTATGTGGGGCTGCCCTTGATGAGTGTTTGGAAGGTGCAGCTGGTTCAGAATGCGGTGGCTCACCTCCTGCCTGTGAGATGCCACAAGCACATCACACTGGTGCTCCGTAGTCTGCACTGGCTTCCTGTAGCTTTCCGGGCACAACAAAGATGCTGGTTTTGACGTTTAAAGCCCTAAATGGTCTGAGTCTCACACATCTGAGAGACCACCTGTCCTTCCATGCCTCATTGTGGCCCCGTGATCAGCCGGGAGCACTTCCCTGTGGGTACCATCGGTTCGTCTTGTTTGTACAACTAGGGCTCGCAGGGGGGCATTCTTGGTTGCTTCCCCGATGCTGTGAAACTCCCTTCCTTGGGAGGTTTGGTTGAGTCTGAGCCTCAGTGGCTTCTGGAGATGGTGTAAGACCTCTCTCTTTGTAAAGGCATTTGGTGGGCATAGATAGAGGATGGGGGTTTCCAGAACTGGGTGGGTTGGGGTACGGTTGTGAGGGGGGTTGGAGTGGAACATGGGGAGGTGATATTGAACCATTTTTTTTGAGGGGGGGCTGTGGAATCAGTTTTTTTGGGGGGGAGGTTGTATCTTGTTAACCCTGTTCCTGCCTGCAAAATGTCTGGCCAAACAAAAAGGTTTTATATCACCTACGGAAGATGAACAGGCTCGGTCTTAGGTAGACCTCCTATTCAAGGGCAGCCTCACATAGAGTGCATAACAGTAGTCTAGCCTCAAGGTTATGAAGGCATGGATGACAGTGGCCAGTTCGGAGTCTGATAGAAAAGGTGACAGCCTTCTCACTAGAAAAAGCACTTCTGACTACCACTGCAGCCTGACAATCCAGGCGCAGTAGTAGATCCAAGAGCACCCCAAGACTGGGAACCTGAGTGACCAAGGGAGGCTGGGCCCCATCAATGCAGAGCTGGCACCAGGGTTTGTGAGGCCATGTGCGAAGTCTTGGTGCAGGGCCTAATTTACATAATTAGGCACCACCTAATTATGCAAATGTATACATTTACATAAAACTTACTCCCTCTGGACAGGAGGATTCCCATTCTCCACCTCTCCGAGCAACCATGGAGAAGCATGGCCTCCTAATGCTTCCCCCCCTCCCCAGCCGAGTGTCTACCACCACTCCCCAGGAGTGGTTCCACTGCAGGGGCAGCCAAGCGGGCAGTGACACAGGCACAGAGAGACTGACTGCGTCCACTGCCTTACTGGAGGAGGGGCCAGGGGGTGAGCTTAGCCAGTCTGGCCTCCAGGGCCTGTTGCTTCTTGCTGCCAGTGCCGCCTGTGCCTTGTGCACGCATGCGATGTGACCAGTCCAGAGGTGCTGCTATCACACACACAAGACACCCAAAATGCAGCTAGCTTATTAAGCGCATTATGCCATGAAAAGAGACATATAACCAGTTCAGTTGTGCCCCCATAATCAGTTCATGCTGCCCCCACCCCATAACCAGTTCATTTCTGCCCCCGCCCCCATATAATCTATTCACGCTGCCCCCACCCATAACCATTTAATTTGTGCCCACGGGGCAGCGTGAATTGATTATATGGGGGTGCAAATGAACTGGTTATGGGGTGCGGGTTTAAAGACAGTATTCCTGTTAGCAATAACTTCATTAAGAAGAGTTAGTGAAATAGCAGCCATAATAATCTCAGAACCATATTTGCAGATTTATTTTCCAAGACAGAATAGATATTGCTTTACATCCTAAATTCCTACCTAAGATAGTATAAGTAAGACAGTTGTGAGAATGTGGCCCTTTTTACACGGGTCTCTCCTCCCAGCCGTAAACACGCAGATTTCTGTGTGTTCATGGGTGGGGGAACCCCATGTGAATGACGTGGTGCACGCGCCCATGGTGAGTGGGGGTGCGTGCGCGCTCGCCTAACACGCATCCCCACTCACCCCCCCACTCATCCCCACGCACGGAGCAACCGGGGGAAATGGTGGTTACTATGTGGGTGTGGATGAGTGGTGGGTGAGTGGGGATGTGTGTGCAGCTGTGTGCATGCCCCATCCATGCACTGGCGCGCCCACGGACTCCCCACCCGGCGGAGCCATGTAAAAATATCATGTGAGGAGCCACTCGAAGAAGAACAGAAGGTTGCTACCTTGCAAACAAGGTTCTTTGAGATGGCTCCGAACATTCTCACAACACCCACCCTTCCAGTCCCGCATAGAATTCTTTTCTTATATTTCTAGAAAGGGTTGAAAGGAACTGTCATTCAGAGGGGGAGGGTTCTTTTTATACCAGAGGCACTCAAGACCATCATGTGGTCTATTATTTGAACAGGGTGAGCGCGCACAACCCAGTTGTGAGAATGTTCGGAGCCATCTCAAAGAACCTTCTTTACAAGGTAGCAACCTTCTGATCAGCGTGGGGAGGAGCTGTTTGTAAACAGCCTTATCTCCCAGCCCGCCAGTGTCCCCGCTGCTGCTGCCCCTGCAGCACTACTAGAAGGCAGAGGCAGGTGAGGGATGGGGTCTGGAGCCAGGGAGGGGAGGAAGAATAACTTTATGGGGGAGAAGCTGACTGTAGCCTGCTGCCCAGCCAGGCAAGTGCGGGGCCCCAGCTGGCGGGGCCGGCCCTGCATCAATGACGGGTTCACACATCTCCATGGTCATAAGATCAGCCAATCATCATCACCTTGGTCTTGTCTGGACTTAGCTTCAATCCACTCGCCCACATCCAGTCCCCAATGGCAGCCAGGCACCGGGTAAGCACTGACACTTCAGGACTTGGGTCGGATGAAAAGGAGAGAGAGAGCTGGGTGTCATCCATGTATTGGTGGCACCTCACTCCAAATCTCTGAACGATTTCACCCAGGGGCCTCAGATACACACGTTGAACACAGGAGTGGAGTCATGCATGGTTCCAATGGAGTTTGAGGGGACGACGAGCCACTGCTCATCACCACCTTCTGGGTTCTCCAAGCCAGGAATGAGTGGAACCACTTGAGTGGTCCCGTGCACCCCAGCCAGGTCCCACAGCTCTGTCAACAACACTCCATGGCCAATGGTATCAAAGGCTGCTGAAATATCATCTTAACAAAATCAGCAGGGTACAATTTCCCCAGTTGATTTCCAAGTGGAGATCGTCAACCAACGACACAAGTGCAGTCTCAGTGCCATGCCCAGGACAAAAACCTGACTGACGTGGGTCCAGGAAACTGATAGCACTGAGATGTGCTTGGAGCTGCAAGGCAACCACCTGTTCAGTAACCTTTCCTAAAAAGGGGAGGTTAGAGGCAGGGTGATAGCTGGAAAGGGAGTCAAAATCAAGAGCTGGTTTCTTGAGCAGGGGGTGGAGTCCTTGAGGCCATCAGGCACCCTGCCCTCCCTAAGGGAGGCATTGACAACCCCAGCCAGCAATGCCTCCAGTGTCTCCTGACTGGCTTTAACCAGCAAGGACAGGCATGAATCCAGTTCACAACTGGTCGCCTGCACCCCTCCAAACACATCCCCTGCATTGGTGGGTGAGATTAATTGAAGCTGATCCACATAAACTGGACATGACTGGACCTCCTCAACCCCAAACTCTGACTTCACTCAAACTAGCAGCACTCAAGTTGAGCCAAATACAAGTGACTTTGTCTGCAAACTAGGTGGCAAACTCGTCACAGCAGGCAGCCAATGATTCTAGCTTTGGGTAGAGACAGCCAAGATTTAATAAGCTATTCACCACCCAGAAAACCTCCATCAGATGGCACTTTGCAGATGCTGTGGTGGCAGCGAAGAAAGCTTCCACGGCATAGTTTTTCAAAAACAGTCTGTGACGCAGTCGATTGGCTTTGACACATGTCGAGCACCACCTGCATTCTAACAACATACTCCCTTCCTTTAGCTGTCTCAGGTCCTCTGTATACCATGGAGACTTGGTATATAGATCTTTAAAATTTAATAATTTAAAAGTATAAAATTAAATTTAGTCTTTGTGTTTTGTGCTGATCTTTTATTTTACTAGAGCTAAAAGTGAGCGTATAGTGCAAGGTGTGGAAGATGGGCGGGGGTGGGGTGGGGGGGAAGCCTTGGGCATCATTCTTTCACTTAGAACACAGAACCCCTCCCTTTTTACTCTCTCTATACCAGCATCTGGTACAAGGGTTGTACATAGAAAGTCCTGGATGGAAATGTACATCTCTGGATAATACCTTACATTAATAATGATAATGAGAATAAATAATCTTATTGTTGTTGTTGCTGTTTGTTGTATTTATAGCACCAGCAATGTACCTGGTGTTTTACAACTGTTGAAAATAGATAGGGTCCCTGCCCTTGGGGGGGCTTACAATCTGAGGGAGGGGAGACTAGGGTGGGGGCAACAGAAGGAGAGACAAGGATACATTCATGAAGGTGTGAGGTTGCAGATAGACATAATTAGCTTAGTTAAAAAGGGGACGGTGGTGATAACCAGGTAGGGAGAGTAAGGAGATGAGGAGCTAGGGAAGGCCTGATGGAAGGTGGGTTTTCAGGAGGGATTTGAAGGTTGGGAGGGAGGGAGAGGCGTGAATGTATTCGCGGAAGGAGTTCCAAGCATGGGGACAGCAAGGGAGAATGGGCGAATACGCTTTGAGGATCAGCAGAGCTGTAAGCAAGCAAGGGTGCTGGTAGAGAAGGAGTGGAGCTTTCGGATGGGAGCAAAGCTGGAGACGAGTGTAGAGAGATAATTGGGGTGGGGGGGCAAAGCCATGAATAACCTTGTAGGTATAAATGAAAAGCTCGTGCTGAGTGTGTTCAGGTAGCAGGAGCCAGTGAAGAGAGGAGAGGAGGGTCTGCACACAATCAAAGCGGCAAGTGAGGTGGATGAACTTAGCAGCAGAGTTTTGAGTAGATGAGAGAGGGGCAAGGTGAGAGTGGGAAAGGCCAGTGAAAAGGAGGTTGCAGTAGTCAAGGTGAGAGATAACCAGAGCATGGACTAGGATTTAGCAGTGGAGACCGTGAAGAAAGGATGGATCTTAGCAATGTTACACAGGGAGAGTTGATGGGATTTAGCAACAGATTGGATTTGTGGTTTAAAGGAGAGGGAGGAGTCAACGATGAACCCCAGGTGATGTGCCTGAGGGATAGGCTGAAGACACAGAGGCACATACTGGTGGGGGGAACATGCAGCTGTCGAAGCTGCCGTCCTCCATGCCGTTGGTTCTTCCCTCGAGTGTCATTAGGGGCGTTTGTTGTGCTTTGAGCCACCATGGTGTCCTATTTCATGTGTGTGTCCTCTAAGAGCTCCCCACAGAGTTCCCAGCAGGGCTGTGGTGGGACCAGGGAGGTGACCGGCCGTGGACCTGTTTGCTGGTGCGGTGGGCACCCCAGTTCATACAGGCAGGGGATGCTTGGGCGCCTGAACCACAAACTTTTTTGACTTGCTCTACATGGTGCACTCTAGGTTTTTTTTAGCAATGCTTCATGAGTGGCCGTGAGCGGGTGCTGCATGGCTTATGGGAATGCAGATCCCCAAGCACCACCTTCAAATGCGCAGCTGAGCACGTCCATTCTGGCCTGAGCACGGCACCTGCAGGCGGTGTACACAGGCCATTGGATTTCCCCCCTAGTGATTCCGGGCAGTTCTTAGGGCCAACTTCAGAACTGGGTAATGCTATCTAGCATTAGCCATTTGTGTGAGGAGGAGGGGGAAAAAGGAAGGGGAGCTAGGGTAGGGTGGCTTAGAAATGATAGAATTTGGTTGAAAGGATAGACATACAACTGCCATTTCAGTGAGGGTTGGTTTTTGTTTTTGTTTTTAAAAACAGCAAATATTTAAATTAGTAAAGATCAAGAATATATTAGAAACAGCAGTTTATAAAAATAATTGAAATGTTTATGGTCTGGAGAGGCCCCATTTTTAAAAGGGATTAACATTAGGGATGGGCGAACGCAGTTCAGAAGTTTGGAGTTTGGCCCGAACTCAGCTTGTTCGGACGACCGAACACGGACCCGAACACGAACCCGAACGCGAACATACCGAACGAACCGAACACGGAATGGCGAAATGGCCGAACAGTTCGGTCAGTTCGGATCGCGTCTGGGTGAGTTCGGGTGGCAAAAAAAGCTTCACCGAAAGGTCAAACATGACAGGGAGGTGTCAGTCACTGAGGAGCAGACTTCCAGGCACCAGGGGTGGAGAGGCTTGAAAGAAACGAAACTAATTATCTGCCTCCCCCCTTCCCAACACCTTCTGAGCTAGTCACTGTTCCTGAACAGCAGGCATTGAGTAGGATTTTTAGATTGCTTTAAGTTTCATTTCAGTTTTGTA
>QEPC01014420.1:5015774-5049676 GCA_003113815.1 Sphenodon punctatus | reverse complement strand
TATATATATATATATATATATATATATATATATATGGATATGGGATGGGGGAGATAGATAGATAGATAGATAGATGTAGAGAGTTGTAGGAGTTAGCTTAGCGATAGAGATAGCATTAATGATTTAGTTTTAGTATTTGTAGGAATAGGTCTGTGTACTTATTAGATAATCCATTTAGTTCATAGCATTTAGAATAGTTAATAGCAGTTAGATTTAGTGTAGATAGATACATATAATATTAAATAAAACAAATAAATAAAAAAATCCCATATAAAAACAAAAAAAACAAATAAAAAACAAAAGAAAACCATATAAAACCCAATAAAAAACAAAAAAAACCATATAAAAAACAAAAAAAACACCCATAACAACATTTCCCAAACGGCCAACCCGAACGGCCGAATCGAACGGCCTGTTTGGATGACCGAACCGAACAGCTGAACCCGAACTCGGCGAACTAACCGAACGCAGCCGAACCGAACGCAGCCGAACCGAACGGCCGAACCCGAATCGCGATCTGTTCGCCCATCCGTAATTAACATCACGCTGATGCAGGGAAAGCAAAAGTAGATATCTGACTGTTTATTTTCTAAGACAACTTATCTTAAAATCTATTTACCTGCATTCAATTAAGTTAAAATGGTACAGAAATAATACTTGGGAATGATTAAAAGCAAGCTGTTTACCAAGCACTCAGTACAGACCAAGATTGCCTGGATGTGTCCCCGCATCCATCAAGCTTGTCTTAAATCCTGAAGAGCCTCTGGAGAATTCATAGTCGGTTTTTATAAACAGTTCAGAATAGCAAAATCTAGCTTTCTTTGAATACACAACATAAAACCGAGATGTGGGTGAGGAATTTAGGTAGCTATATCTGCCATCCTCCCAAAGTGGAAATATGTAGTGCAATAGATCAAGCTGAGAGTGTCTTCATTTGAAATATTCTCAAATCTGTTACCTGAGGTCTGTGTACTCATATTCTCACCACATGGACCAACCAGCCATCATTCTTAAAGTAACCAAGCCAAGCGCGTGCACCTGGGACCTTGCATCTTCGTGAATGTTATGCTCCTTGTCTCTCCCTCTGTTCCCCTTCCTTCGTCTCCCCCATCTCTCAGATTGTAAGCCCTAGGGCAGGGACCGTGTCTATTTAATTACTTTGTAAAGTGCCAGGTACATTGATGGCACTATATAAATGCTTGATGATAATAATAATAATAATAATAATAATAATGGTTAATGTGTGACCATGCGTGGTAGCGTCTCATTCAAAAAGCACCCTCAGTAAAGGCCATCTGTATTTTCCAAGAAGTTATATTTTTGTTATGGACATGGTATGCTGTCATGCATAAATGAATGACGTCTTCCTTCCAAATGAGAAGTCAAATAAGTGTTATCCATAAAACACATTTTGAGGTGTCATTGATGGCCAACTTACAGTTACCATCATGTGTCTTGGCAAGCCCAAAAGTCTCTTTAGTTTCTGCTTGTTTTGTCCCCACCCATCCTATAGCTATTAGGCCAGGTTGTAGGATTCTAATTTATTCAATGTCTTTCAAATGCATTGCACCATGTCTTTACAGTGTTGTCACTGAATGCATGCCCTCATTTCTTCCCCCTTACTCTGAGCTCAGTCTTTCAGTGCATAGGGATAGGAACCAGATCCAGGCGGGGCCATATCCAGGAACTTGAAAGGGACCAAATAAAAATTACCTAGGGACTGTATTTGACCCGCCCCTCCCCCCCCCCCACCAAAGCCTGATGTTCCTCATTACTGGCTTAAATGCGATAGGTTTGCCTTCAGCAACAAGCCCAACTGATCACACTAAAATGTCATCATTCTGGATGTAGTGTTGCTTGCTATCCTAGATTTCTCTACTTGAGATGGCTTGGGAAGTGGAACTAGAATTACATTTCATCAGGATCCCCAGAGATTCATTAAAATGATGGCAAAGCATCTATCTTGGCACTTGAAAATCAGAGTTTTACACTTATTGTAGATAGTATGGCAAGCAAAGGGGTTATGGAATTCAGTCCTAGCTCTTCCTTTAACAGAACACTGCAGCTTTCCTCAGTGAAATATGTTGTGTCCCCCACAGTATAAAATGTACACGCTCCAACAGCAGGGTTCAGAGTACAAGCTAGGACATTTTATTGCCAAGCACTGAAAGGCACTGCAAATTGAGTGGAACTGCAAAAGTGTCCATAACTGACGAGCACACCTTCAACTAATATAGGTTACGGTGCCACAGCTAAACTTTTAACTAGGCTTCTCAACTGGATACAAGCATATCCAGGGGTGCAGGGTAGAGATTAATCCTAAATCTTTTGTATAGAATCCACCTAGAACAAGAATATAAGGCAACTTATTTCTTCTCCAAGTACTTGTCGACAAGCAGGAGGGAGAAATTACCTGCGTCTCCAGTGTTTTGTGTTCCAACACAGAATACAGGAAATTATAATAGGATAGAAAACAGTTTCACACTGGTGTTCCGATTACCACAGCAACAGAATATCAATAAATTGCACTAGGGCAGGAGTTCATCCGTTTTGTTATTAGATAGATTCAGAGCATTTTATTTTTTCAGCATAATCATTTATTCTACATTACAAACTAATAGAAGAATTCAAAGTATGAATACGCTGGAACATGCAATCCATGAATAAAGAAAAATGTGAAAATATAACAGCCACAAAAGAGTGGGCAGATTTACCACCCACTAACCACAGCTATGAATTTGTCTGCCATCCTCTCTGGTTAAGAGAGAGACAGATCTCTGCTTTGGTTTAATTACACATAATTTGGGTGACAGCTGAAATGCAAACCTAAACAGTCAATCAGCTAAAGATACACAAAATTAAGCATTTCACACAGTGTCCAACCCCTTCAATCTTTATTAATACCTTAATTACATTAATTACACCATAGTTTAGAGCACTGCTATTACAAGGGGGGGGGGGGATGATAGACTCTCCTAAATAATGAGCTGAGTAGTGATTGTGTTACAATTAAGACTATTAGCAAAATGCAAAATAGCAGTGATTTGTAAATAAATAATTCAAGAGTTTACACTTCCTCTTATTCCGCCTACTAATTCGTTTCTTTAACAACATGCTTCAATATGCACTATTTCAATCTCTGCAAGCACTACAGTTTTGTTTTTTTGCTTTTTAAAAAAAATAGGGCTGTGCCATCAATTCAGTAGAAAAACGAATAAGCCTGAACATTTTTCAACATGTTCTTGTTACCCATGGTTGCCTTAAGGTATTGGGGAGCTTTATATGGGGCTTAAGGAACATGAGTTGGTTGCCTTGCTCCTATTTTTCTACTGAACTACAGGGAGACAAGGTCTCATTATCAGAGTTAGCATTTATTTATACACTGCTTTATGACCATTCGTCCTCACAATACCTATGAATTCTAGGCATGAGCATTGTTTTCTTTATTTTGTTTTTGGGGAGAATTAGTGAGAAATATCACATCTTTAAGACACCTAGCAAGACATGGGTCTTGAACGTGCATATGCTGGATCCTGAATAGACACCTTCACACTATGGTCATTCTAGAACGAGAGTCAAACACGAGGAAGTTAAACACCTGAGACTGCTTTGCCCCCTGATTGACTGCCACAGACTCTAATCCTTGATTTGACTCCAGAGTGGTATAAAAGTGGACCTCAAAACCCACCAGAAGATGATTGTGAAATGTGAGAATTGCCTGGCTTCTCTGCCATTCTAGACCTTGCTACATGGTCATGACTTCCTGACCTAGCCTTGCTACTGCCTCTCCCTTGCTTCATCTTATCCAGCATCCAGCCCATCCTGAGCCCTGACCTACCTATAGCTCTCCATAACTACTGGGTTCCTGTCATGGCTTCAGCTTTATGGTTTGTGATGCCTGGATCCTGAATGGGCTGTGGTCCTCAAACCTTTGGCCCTTGGTATTGACCCTGCAATGGCTCTGACCCCAATCCTTTGCTTGACACTCAGGGTAGTTTTATATGAGTGGGTCCCACAGGCCATTTTTCAAAATCCCACAAGGTGGGATTATATGTGACGATGGACGTGATCACGCGCATTCAAGGCGGTTGCGCATTGTTTGCCGACCGCAAACTAAATACCTCACACACGAGGTATTTAGTTCACGATCGGCAAACAATGCATGACCGCCTTGAATGCACATGATCGCGGCCATCGTCACGTATAATCCTGCCTTGTGGAATTGAGAAAAACCACGCGAGCGGGTGACATGACTGCAACCTGCTCATATAAGCAGTCTCAGACTCGGTGCTTCTCTGACTTGGAATATGCTGCTTACTGTAACTTCTCCTTATCTGTGCCTCATAGTTGAGCTCCTGATAGTAATTTCACCAAGGCAGTAGAAGACGACAATGGAAATGTCAGAATTAGGATTTGGGACTTGGATTCCTAACCGCTTGTTCATTTTTCTAGACCAAATGTTATCAGTGTGATGATGACAGATCCTAAGACTGCATCAGAATCCTTCTTAGACCGATGGCACAGACCACCTGGGTTGCAGTGAGTGGGGTGGTGGCAGGAGATGTTTTGAAGGGCTCTTTCCTCCTAGCTAGTGCTGGCTGTAGTGTATCACTAGGGGAGCTGTCTGCAGTAAGTCGGGAAAGGGTCTCAGTAGGGGTGGGGGTGGGGGCTCTCCCCTCACAGTCATTGCTGGAGCATGTACTTAAAGATCCTTGCTAAGTCTAGATGGGCTTGGGTGGGGGCTTTGCTGAATCAGAGTCAAAAGCAGGCTCTCTGAAAGAAAACCTTTGGCTTAGAGACAAAGGATTCCCATTTTCAGTACCCCTAATCTGGCTTTTCATTCTAGCACAGCACTGTTATTTTAAAGGCCATTTCCCCCCAAACAGCTAAATGCCTCTGCCAAGCCTTGAATTGGGCTGGTAACTGGTTGTATAGTCGGCTTGCACCTTTATCAGGTTCTTTTTGACTCCAGAATTTCAACCTTACTTTAAAAAAAAATTAACTTAGTTTCATTGATTAAGATATGTGTAGGTCAGTCGGCAGAAAGCTTGAAACAATGGCTCAAGAGGACCATTAACTTGTTCCATTTACTTCATTAAGATTGTTAATTCAGGTGCCTGGTGTTGAGAATATCAACATTGTTGACTTTTTCATTCCTCATGTAAAAAGTAGGGGGATAGTAGATCGCAGTTTGGTATCACAAATGAGTAGGGATGGGCAATCGTAATGAAAATCGGGATTGGTTCAAAATTGGACCAACCTGACTTAAAATGGACTCTTAGATTGTACTTATTGGAATCGATTCTGATTCCAAGCAGTATGAGCTAAATCCATGTATCCTCCCCCCAGCTCTACCTCCCCGTGGATCCCTGCCAGACTCCGAAGTCTGGCAAGTCAACCTGCATCACCCCAAATTTTGGGAAATGGCTGTGCATGTGCAGAATGAACATGATGGCCATTTTTGCATATGTGCAGTGATTTTGTTTCTAGTATTTCTACTTGGAGCAGCCCTGAGAAGGCTGCGCTGGGCACTGTGGGTTGACTTGCTGGACTTGGGAAAAGGGTTAGCTAACCGCCTACCCCCCCCTCCTCTCTCCGTGCTGGGGGTGGAGGGTGCTATGGAGGGATGTGGAGGGGGGATAGTGGTCTTCCAGGACCCCTTCCTGGCACATGCCTCCCCTGGACTCTTGCTCACCATAGCACTGATGCAGCAGGCAGGCATGGACTGGAGTCTGGGGGAGGCAGGTGCTGGACCAGGGGTCCTGGAAGACCACTATCCCCCCTCCACATTCCCAATTAGCACCCTCCACCCCCAGCTCTGTCTCCCCTGGACCCCCATGCCCAGGCTGGGCAGGGTGTCCAGGGGAAGCAGAGCTAGGGGCAGTTTGGCGCATGCAGAAATTAAAAGCTCCTTGGAACGGTGCCAGTGCCACTCCAGGGGCTTTTTAAAACATGCAGGATTTCTCCCTTGGTTTAAAACTATAGCTTGGGGAAACCCCTGCGGGCGTGGTTTAAATGCTCCTCTGTAAACTGGAAGTCACCAGGGTGCTGGATAACTCCTGGGTGTTTTGAGATGTGGTGTAGGCAATAGGCATGGGCAAACAGATCGCGGTTCGTGTTTGGCCGTTCGGTTCGGCCGCGATCGGTTCGTGTGTTCGCGTTTGGCCGTTCGGTTCGTGTGTTCGTGTTCGGTCGTACCTCGCATTCGTGTTCGCCCGTTCGGTTTGGCCGTTCGTGTGTCGGCCGTTCGTGTTCGGTTGTTCGGGCAGGTCGTACGTTCGTGTTCGGCCATTCGGTTCGTTCGCCATCGGGTTGTGCGTTCGTGTTCGGTCATTCGGTGTTCGGGTGGTTCGCGCGTTCGCGTTCGGCCATTCGGCCCGAAAAAAAATATGTTTTTTAATATAATATAATATAATATAATTTTTTAAAAAAATTTTATTGATTTTTTTTATCAAATATTTATATCTCTATATCTACACTAATAACTAACTAACTAATAAATGTATTCTAAATTTCTAAATGCTATGAATAACTCCAACAAACCCTAAAGCTGAATCACAGTAAACTCACTCTATCAGTAACCTTAAACTAAACTACTCAAACAAAAATGTATCGACCTAATCCTATCTATCTCTACCTATGAATTGAATATATGGGATGGGGGCTAGGGGGGCTCACAAACAAGACAAGGAGGGGTACAAAACTGAAATGAAACCTAAATCAATCTATAAATTAATAATATATACTACTACTCTAATGAATCAAAAAAACAGGGGAAGGGAATGGGGAGGGAATATTCAATGGAGGGGGGAGGGAAGGAGGAAGATTGAAGATTGAACACAGGGAGGGATAAAAACAAAAAATAACAACTAAATCTATCAAAGCTAATGTAAATAAATGAGAATATGGGGGTAGATGGGTTGGATGGGTGAAATAGGAGGAGGATGGCAATGGATTGGGGAGCTGGAAAATGCTGGGTGAGGGAGCCTTCTGAAACGCCTGCTGCTCAGGAACAGTGACTAGCTCAGAAGGTATTGGGAAGGGGGGAGGCAGACAGTTTTGTTTCTTGCTGCGCCCGCCTCAAATCAGCCCCATTGGCTCCGTGCAGCCTAGCCCGTGGCCAATCATAGACTGCCAAGCCAGTGGTCTGAGGCGAAAAGAGATGGTGATTCATCAGGCTGGCTGCTACTCCAAGCCACTCTCCACCCTCCACCCCTGGTGCCTGGAAGTCTGCTCCTAGCTGAGTCAAATGACTTCCCCCTCCCTGCTACATTTGGCCTTCCAGTGACCTGACAGAAGACCATGTTTTAGCCACCCGAACACAACCGAACGCGATTCGAATTGAACGAACTGTTCGGCCATTTCGTAGTTCGGTGTTCGGTTCCGTTCGGTGTGTTCGGCCATTTCGTAGTTCGGTGTTCGGTTCGGTTCGGTGTGTTCGCCATTTCGGTGTTCGGTGTTCGGTGTTCGGTCCGTTCGGTGCGTTCGTGTTCGTGTTCGTGTTCGGTTGTCCGAACAGGCCGAGTTCGGGCCGAACACCGAACTACCGAACCGCGTTCGCCCATCCCTAGTAGGCAAGACCTCAGTTATTGGGGGTCTTACCTAGTCTGCATCTCAAAACACTCAGGAGTCGCCCGGTGCCACTGTTTCTAATGGCGCCTGGGCGATTTCCAGTTCACGGAGGAGCGTCTAACACAAGCCGTATTTTTAAACTGCGAGAGAAATCGTGCACATTTAAAAAGGCCAAAGGCTATCGATAGACACTGTCAGGGGAACTTAACCTTTTGCATCATAACCCCTGGTAGGATTGGATTGCTTCAGATCAATTTGATTCATCCAGAATCAGACCAGTCATATTGATCTGATCCCAATGTTCTCATCACGACAAATGGGTGATGTATTAGGAGATACCAATACTTGCATGTTCCCCACGCAAGTATTACCATGAATTATAGCCATAACCCAGGAGCCTAGCTGAGCCCCTAAACATATTTAAGACTCTTGAAGAGAAGTCAATTCTGAAAGTCAGTAAAGCTCAGAGAACATGCATGAATATATGTTGAACATCTGCACAATAACCAGTGAGTAGGATCTCATTTTGCTGGTGTGACTGCAGCATATTGGAATTTGAAGTTACCTTTACCTATCTCTCAGTCCAACCCCAATATTAAAATTGTCCAAAGGCATGTATGCTTAGAATAAGAATATGCTATAATCAAGAAGGGGGTCCATTCAAACTTAGTTGGAGCAACCAAATGTGCTGGTAGATTAGCAGTCAACATCCCTGTGCATTAGCTCCATGCTACACTGTAGCAAAAATGTAGGGAAGTTTTAAATTATCATCTACTACATAATGTGGAATTAGAGCATATGTGTTTGACTATTCTTTGTTGTAAAAGGGTGACTGCTTTCTTCGTCATTTGATTGAAGATCTTGGTCATATCCATTTAATGAAATTAGAACAAGTATTATTTCAGAAAGAATAGTAATTATCTCTCCTAGCTGCAATCTTCTTTCAGTTCAAATGAATGACATCTAGATTTCTCCTTAATGGCAAAGTTATAGTCTTGATACTTAATTAAGCATCTTCTCTAATCAAATTAACTTTCACTTATTAAGTAGAGGTTTCTAACCTCAAAGTGGCTTTAAAGCATTGTTTCTTTCAGCCATTACCTTTTCAAGGGAAAGATAATGTCCCCTTCAAGTGATTCTCTTACAATGAGTTATTATTCACTGGTTGACTGCAAATACACATTCCTAAAATAACACATTCATAAAGTTTTATATATTACTTCCAGATGTGTTTAAAATCTTTAGAATTAGTTCTGCCTTTGCGAGGTTACTAGGAATAGTTTCCCTCCCCCCGGTAAAATTTAAAGCAAAAATGATTATTTTTTTTGGGGGGGGGGGAGAAGCAGGGAGACAATTGGAGTTAACCTGTTAACTGTAATGCATTAAAATTTAGATACATAGCAAAATATACGAGCTGCCTAGGCAGGAAAGGCGGGGTATAAATAATGAAAATAAATAAATAAATAAAATGGAAAGGTATTTAAGCATTTGTTGTGGAAGATGCTTAATAGGAGATTGATAGGAACTTGTTTTTTTCTAAGATTTTGGTGCCTTGCTGGTTGCTACTTTTGCAATGTCTCCATTAGAAACAGGAGCACCTGAATTGCAGAAGTGGTTGCCTGAAGTGGTTTGTCTGTTGTTTTACCTTCCATTTTGAGGCATAGTACCTTCCATTTTGAGGCTAAGTAATGAAGTTATATTACAAATCAATTGAGATCACAATCTCATCTGTAGATGCTTCAACACCACTTCCTGACCCACAGTTTGTGAACCTCTGTGTACAGTAATGGGACCTTTTTCTTCCCAAGGTCACATCTACATTTGTAGATCTATTTTAAAATGCTTTATTGTTGAAATTTTGTGTGTGTGTGTGGTGTTCACTGCCCCAAGATGCCTTTGGGCAGGAGTGGCGGGATATATGTTTTAAATAAATAAAATAAAATAAAATAAATAAATAAAAATAAATTGTGTGCCTGTCCATTTGAATCACTTTTACAGTTTCATCTTGCTGAATGATCACTTGTCATCAATTCCACCATTATAATCAATTAATGAATGCTTTCTGGTGATTTTTCTGATAAGTGTATACTTTACATTCTTAAGGTCTTCTGAAGTTTTAAATGCCTGCCTGCTGAGCTGTCAACAATGATACGTATGTACAGATGAATCATCAATAAGCAACAAGTCCACATTCCTTCAGAATTTCAATTAAACTGTGTTTGTACTTATTTATAGCAAGTTACATTAAAATCATGTTTGATAGACAATTTATCATATACTGGGGGCAATAAAAGAAGGCAAAATGGCTAACTTGTGTCTTTTGATTGTATCGTAATTCTACAAATTTGGATACGAGTGAGAAGTCAAAAAGTATCATTATGTTCAAACATATGCCTTTTCATTATTAGTCACAGATCTCAAGAATTTACAGGATTGAAATTATAAGATGCTTATGATGGATCTGGTATAGACTAGAAGTATGCATAGCAAAAGATTGTCTGTGTAGAAACTGTATCTGTATCCAGGATTATTTGTATAACCATTTAATACTTAATACGACCTGCTTAACAAACTTATCTGCTGGGTCTGAGTATGGTATACCAAATGTCTTTTCAAGTTGGTTAGGTCAATGTTAAATTTACTGTTCTCAGATTAGATGAAGAACAGGCACAAAGCCAACTCTGTGGATCAAAACCTACCACTTTAGATATATAGCTTAGTTTCATCGGATCCCCCGGTGAGGATAAAGCTCCTTCCAAAGTACCCATCTTGCTGCCAGCTCTGCCTTCCTCCAGGCCCCTGCCTGGTGCCTGCCCACCCCAGATCCCTGTCCATGCCTGCCCATCCCAGCTGGGCCAGGCGCCGGCGGTCAGGATTCCAGGAGAGGCAGATCTGGGGGTAGAAGGGATGAGGAGGGGAGAACAGCCATGGTGGTCATTTTACCTATGCACATTGCTTTTTTTGGTTAATTTCTTTCTGGCATGGCTCCTAGAAGGCCTTGCCCGTCACTGCAAGTTGCTAGAGCCTAGGAAAAAAAGGTAAGTAATCAAAATACCTGCCCTCCCCACACCTGTGTGGCCCCTCTACCCCCAGCTCTGCCTCCCCAGGACTTCTGTCTGACACCTGGGTCTGGCAGGGTCCGGTGGGGGCAGAGTTGGGGGTAGACATATGGATTAAGACTTTATTGCTCAAAATCAATACCAATTCTGATTAATATGATTTAAATCCAAATTTAAGTTGGGTAGGTCCAATACCGAACCAATCCTGATTTTATAAACAATTTCCCATCCCTAGTGAATATGAATACCACAGCTAGGGCTGTAGCGGAAAGTCGCAGCGATAGCTATTTCTGGTACGGCGTGGCAGAGGCTTTCATTCCGCTACTTCCGCTGTTCCACTAATTTCATTCCGCTATTTCCACAGGCTTCCCAAATAACAGAAACATGCCATTTTCGCTACTTCTGCCAGCGCCACAAAATAGCAGAACAGCGGTTTTCCGACAATTCTGCAAATTTTCCCCCGATAGTTTCCGAATTTGCAGAATGTCGGCGGAATTAGTGGAATGTCGGCAGAAAAGCCATAGTGTGGTGCGGACAATTCCGAAATTGGCGGAATGGAATTGCGGTGCGGTAACAGCTGTTGCTGCATCAGCCCTAATCACAGCAACTATATATTTGGGTGACCTTAACAGAGTAGAGAATTTATGGTGATCTGTTATAGTCTCACGATGCCAAACTGTGTCTGAAGTCAAAACTTGAAAAACAGAAGCTGGCTGCTGAAATATTTTGCATAATTCTGCACATACCATGTTTTCTGTTTCTGCTTAAGACATTTGCATGAGACTAGAACTCAGCACCTGTTGAGTCTTTCCCTCTAGTCTTGAAGACAAAAATTCTCTTATGTCATCACAGTAGATGCAGCAACCAGACTATCATGGTTTCTGGTGGAATTAATTGACACTTAAAATCTTAATAATAGAGAAAATGGAGGAAAAACTCTGCAAAGTATCACCAAGTCCTTTGATGACCTACCAGTTCAAGACAATATATGTCTTCTATCGGCTTGGGACTCAAATACAAACTGTCTGGATGCTGTTCATTTTAGGCCCCAAACCAGTTCTCATTGCTTTAGTTGGAAAGACTCCCATTACTTGTTCTCTGGATGTTTTGGAGAAAGCAGTGCTAGACACTGGGCATTTAGCTTTTAGCAACTGATAGTAGAAATCTATCTGGTTTTTCTGTTTTTTTCGACCATAAAAACTAGCATACAAGCTTTTTATGCATAGACGTCCTTAGGGTAGGCCCATGTGCAATGTGCTTACAGGGTGCAAATTCTTAATTCTGTTAGTCAATAGATCAGGTTGTCAGCTTCGTTGCCCTCCAGTGTTCCTTGCAGAGTACTCCCATATGGCAGTTTTAGTAGCTACCTACAGTCAAAGATTTGACTAGTTATTTTTAAGCAGAAAATGAAAAATCTGTAATGTGCAGAAAACTACAAGAGACAGCAAGGTAGAGCTGTATTTTGAAATACATTATTTAAAATATTTTGCCACAGATTTGTTTTAGATATCTTAAATCTAGTTTCCATAGGAAAGTAGTCTGGCTGTTTGTCACCATTGGGCTTTCATAACTTATTTCTGAAATGTGCATGATCATTAACCAGTGGCGTAGCAAGGCTGTGGTGCCCCCCCTACAGGAACAGCCTCCCCCCCGCCCCCGAGTCAGGGGGATGTAGGACCTCCAGGGTGGAGAGGCAGGGCTTCCCCATGAAAGCTTCTAGCAGTCCCTGTGGAGCACTTCACTCCCCACCCACTCTTACCAACTCTTTCTTGGAGGAGTCCTTTGCAAGTGTCCAAAGTACCACTGGGAAATGTTCAGAGTGGGCAGGGGTGGAGTGCTGGCTTCGTTCCCTCTCCTGTCCACTCTGAACAGGCCTGGGCTCCATTTAGCCCCCTTACTCCACGGTAGCTTCACCCCTGGCTTTTACAGTAAAACAGCAGGGAAATTGTCTGAGGAACACAGAATTATTTTCCTCTTTATCACTCTTTTTTTCCTTGTCTCCCTCCACTAAGCATGCCGGGATTTTTTAAAATTTTGTTACATTGTGGCAAACGTCCAAATTGTGAATGTTCAATTGTGTCCACAGTTAGAGCCATGCTGTTTGCCCACCCCTTAAAAAGTACCTGTGTTTGAAGTGGAGTCTGCTATTGTAATATTTAGTGAATAGGATTTCATTGGGAACTAATCTGTGAGCAGTGAGGAAAAAAGGTCTTTTTACACACTACTTGTAATGGAGTGGAAAATTACATTTCCCATTGCAAGAACAGCTCCATTAGTGGAAAAGCAGATTCTCTAGCAGAGAGCTGGAATGCACCTCAGGCAGTGACGGGGTGACAGCCCAAATAATGGGAGCTTGGAAAGAACTGGAAGATACTAAAATGAAAAAATGTTTTCCTTTATACATTATGGTTCTCTCATAAATGTTCTCCCCTGATACATCAGAAGCAATTGGATTTGAAGCACTGAGAAAAAACACAAATTTAAACAAGCATGCTTAAATTGTTTCAGAATGAAGGCTATACTTTTAAAAAGAAAATACTATAATATTCATCTTCAGTTATTGTCCTAACAGTGTAGTTCACAGTAGAGTTACAGCTGCGTTTTAAATCAAGACTGTAGCATATTGCTAAAGGGGGGATTTTTATAAAGTTTGGAGATTTAGTCAAATCCCTCCAAACTACATGCACAAATGCCACTGGAAATGCTTTTGAGGGTTCTTTCATATGGATGATAACCTTCAAGACAGGCAGGCTGCCATATCACGGTAGGTTCGGGGAACCCCAAATGTTCAAATCAGGAGGATTTTGTACAAAATCACAGGATTGGCTTAACATTATGAATTTTTTTAAAATGTATTTTGGAGTTCTTGTTTTTCCAGCTTCTGAGCCTTTTTGCGTCATTGCAATCACGTTTTCAAGTGTTTGTCTGCAACCAGGGTGGCTAGACATTTAAGAGAATGTTTAAAACCATCAGACTTGTGACAAAATTGTCAGAGTTGTTAAACTTGTCCCTGCAGTTGAAACCTCCTCACCAAAAATAGCTTCTTCAACCACAGGCTGAAGTATGAAAACCTGTTATGCCACCAGGGAATGCTGGGGGTTCTTGGAAGCTCAATGTGCAGTTTAGGATGTGAAAAACGGTGTCCTTGCTAGCAACAGATTGTTTATAAGTATCTGAACATGCAGGCAAACAGAAAATATGACAAAACAGTGCTGAATTATGGATAACCCAAGAGGACTGAAATGGTTTAATCTAACATTCACTTTGAAATGCAACATAAAACTATAACTTCATATTATTTAAGTGAACTTGAAACATTTAGGGTCCACATATTTGGATCTTGAAATATCCCCTGCTTTTAACGTTTTGATGGTCATAAAGAGACAATTGTTAGCATTTACTTCGTCTTTTGACTATTGTGAGCATCTACTCTGTCTTCTGGAGGATAGGTCCATTAGCAGCTATTAGCCAGGTAGGTTTGGGGAATGTAACTTCTTACTGTCAGAAGCTAGGAGCGAACAACAGGGAATGAATTGCCCCATTGTGACCTGTTGGGTACTTCTTCCAAGCGACTGAGATTGGCCACTGTCAGAGACAGGTGCTGGCCTTGGTGGACCGTTGGTGTGACCCAGTATGGCACTACT
The DNA here is from genome assembly GCA_003113815.1 of Sphenodon punctatus. Taxonomy (NCBI): domain Eukaryota; kingdom Metazoa; phylum Chordata; class Lepidosauria; order Sphenodontia; family Sphenodontidae; genus Sphenodon; species Sphenodon punctatus. Next base: position 5,035,401 of record QEPC01014420.1, on the reverse strand, counting down.
TATGTTCCTATACACCATTTACCATGGCATTTCGCTTAGTAATTCCTGGGTCAAACCCATAAGTTTTGGTTGAACTGGAAAATATTCTTTTTGGAAGATATAGAGCTTTGATTTTTAAAGACTACAAGACATGAGGAACCCATCACATATCTTGATGTTCCAATGGGTAGTTTATTTATTTATTTTTATTTAGTTAGTTTGCATTTTTATCCCACTCTTTCCGTTAAGGCTCAGGGTGGGTTACAATAAATAAAAACAGTAAAAAATACACAAAATAAAACCAAGTATTAAAACACTAAGTAAAATTCCCTAACATACTACTCTCCTACCCCCACCTGTCAAACACCTGGCTAAACAAAAAGGTCTTATGTTGCCTCTAGAAGATGATCAGGCTCAGGGTTCGACAAACCTCCAAAGAAAGGGTGCTTCATATTTGTGGGCCAACCACTGGAAACATGCCTATGCATGGTACGAGGGCACTCCTGCTTCACCTCAGAGGCCGTGAGGGAGGGGACATGAGGAAAGAGGCAGCCTTACCAATATTGATGCTGATATAATTTACCCTCACTGGGGCCGATCCCAATCCCTGTAGATCCCGCACACGTGCATGTGCGCAGTTTCCATTGGACACAATGTGCTCACAATAGAGAGCCGCGTGGTTTGTGTGCAGGATCTGCGGGGCTTGGGATCAGTCCCACTGTTTAAAAAATAATAGTGTAGCTTGTTTCTAGTCTTTGTCTAACTACACTGTGGCAGAAAGTTTCGAAACAGCGAGACAACTAGCAATTGTGAGACACATGCTGCCCTGCTCAAAAATTTTCTCACTGGCTTAGTTTCACAGGCTAGATCAACTTCATGTAAATTCAGTGATTTGTACCTCTGATCAAATTGGCAAGGGGAGTGTATATAGTTAACTCTGCAAAATGGGTTGGGCCATCTTTTACACATTCCATACCAAGTAGCCATCAGATAACTACATCATTCCTTGGTCCAATGTCTTGGAGATAAAACAGCTCTGAATTTCATCTGCATCTTAAGTTATCTGTGTTAAAATTATTGCTTTTATCCCCACTTGTGTGTAACTAAAATTTTAACTTTGAACATTTAACTTTAAACCACAAGGATTTATACAAACACTGGGGGTTTGAACTGAAGCCTAGTGGGATGGTCTCTGGATGGGACTAGCAGAAGGACTAGACTCTACTTTACTTGGGCCTTAGTACATTTATGGTGTCCACACTCCCTAGGATTCTTCTGCACACAAAATGTCATAGCAGATGGAGGAATTCTGTAGCCATGTCCCTTCCCCAGCCAAGATTAGCACATTTAAAGACCGAGCACATAGGCTGGAGATAGGTATTAAATTTTAGTATGGAATCATTCCAAGTTTGTTTTTCCTCTACCAGTTATGTGTTTGTGGCTGTCTGTTGTGGCTAGTATCTACCCTAGTGTGTTTTGTGTGTAGCTGATATTATTTGCTGAAGTGATCAAAGATCTTTACTTAGCGCCAAACTGGTTACAGCTCAATTTTTTTACCTTCCCCAAAGCTCAGTGTTACTTATGTGTTTCTCATGCTCATGTTCTGGCATGTGGCATGATACCAGTGTAATGGGCTGCTGACTTATCTAAACACTGAATAAAGTATTTAGGAATGTGTTAGGGCAAGATAGGAACCCAAGTATTGAGGTTAACACAAAACTAATCTTAACCTGAGTTCTCTTATGAGCAAATGGTTGTATCGGAAATGTCAGCATTGTCCCAAATTCCTGGTGGGCACAGCTGAGCTTAGATTTGTCCTGTTGGTCACCCTTGATACTGAATTAATGATACCACATTAGGTTGATGACTGCCACTGCAGTGCTAGGTAGTTCTTGGTGTGACTGCTCATCCTTACAGTTTTGATTAGTTGATTGAGCAGTTAAGAAAATTGTTGCCTATGATTAAATCATGTGCATTGTCTTATTTCTGGTGCAATCTTATTTCATGCTGGTGGTTATTTCATTACCCATTTATAATATCTACGATGCACGTGTATGTATAGTTCATCTCTGATAAAATATAGGTAATTTTGTATCCTAAATACACAGAACAATTCCATTTACAGTAAAAATTACTACACTAGAAATGTAACAAAAAGAACAAGCAAGGCCATTAAAGGAAGTATTTATCTTTGACTTAAAACTTCAAAAAGAAAAAAAAAATACTTAGAAATCATCCAGAAACTTTCAAATAAAATAATACATCTTGGTTTTTATTTTCCACTGCTAAGAGGCCACAAATTGTGTGCAGGAGAAATAAATATATATTTCTGGATGACACCATCTTGGCATTTCCAAGCATTCTTTTCTAAATATACTCTTTATCCGAGCTGTCTTGAAATACTTTTAATGTAATTAAAAGCACAGAATGAGTGCCAGACTTGTCAATTTCAACAACAAAGTGCTGAAATTCTCAGTAAAACGGAGAGATCCATCTCCCACACATTGTAATGAATAGGTTCATAAAAGGAAAATAGTTTAATTACATTTTTGTTCATGGATTGTTAATAGGCTGGAGTATCTAAATTGAATAATGTGATTCTGGTAATAATTATGTGTAAATGAACTTGTTTAAATGATATTTTACAGCTTCTTTATAAAATTACAGCTAGAGGCAATCCAGTGATAGACAGACAAAGGCCATGCAAAAATTATCATAAACTATTAGCTTGTTTGCAAAGGGTTTTATGTTAATCTTTTAGTACTTAAAGCACTCTGCAATTAACATATCACGGGGAGCTGCCTTACAGCAAAGGCATGCAAATTGAAGTACTCAGATAAAAAGCCATTCACATTAAAAAAAATCAAAGAAAGTGTGGCATAGTACTCAAAGGGTACTGGTTTTATATTTGAGATTAAGAAGGTGTAATGATTGTGTTATCTAACTGTTGTTTTAATTAAAGCTTTTCTCCTGCAGACATGACAATAGATACTGCATTGATTTTGGTGTTTTAATTGTGAAAGTCATTTTTTTTCAGGGCAGAAGATATGAATAGCCTAAATCAAAGGGCTAGAAGATTGCTTTGTTGATAGTACTTGTTCAACAGCTGCCTTGTTGCTTGATACACAGATGAGGAGACTGGTGAGAAAGATCTTGGGAGGTTCTCTGTATTGTAATTTTCCTGCTGGCTTCCTTTCCTTTTATGAAAAAGGCAAGCATCTGTGTGCTGATTGTAAACAAGCAGCCTTTTCATACATCACTGATGTTTTTCCTCCCTTAGCTTCCCTTCCACAAAAGAAGTCATAAAAGGCCTTCAACTAACTTTTACTGCTGCTCTTTCCAAACTACAAAAATTTATGTAATAAAACCATCATCTGTTCTCAGAGATATCACACTTTTAGTGGAGAACAGAAGTCTCCATGTGGCCGTAATTCCTGTTATCAGAAATGCCATTGTGACAAAAACAATGCACTGGGAAGAGATTGGTTGTTACATTTTATTTATGTTATATGTGGGAGACACAGAATCCCCTCATGGTAGGATTGCAGAGAGGTTTCAAAGCTGTAATTACGCTTTGAAAATTTATCAAGACAGTAAATGTGTTGCTGCATTCTTTGCTGACATAAGTGAGCGCTAGGGACAGTGGTGAGTTAACCTGCTTGAACCATTGCTGTAACTGACCCAGTAGTAGAGGCCTGCAACCTGAAGAGTCCTGTCAAGCCCAAAGTGGGTAGTACATAGAGTCCAGTGGGCTTGGGCACCACCCTAGATAGCTAGGTGTTCTGAATGGGCTGGGCCATCCCCTGTGGGAGTGCAGCCAGGTTAGGCATTGGTGGAGCTTGGGCCAGAAATCTAGCTCTACCATGTAGCCAAGTAGACTAATAGGAGAGGGCCTCCGGGTTAACAGAAAATGAATTGGTAAGTAGAAAATGTGTTTTCTCAATCTTTTACAAATCTAAACTAAGGGGTGGGTTCAATATCTTCTATATAATGGTTCTAAAGCTTGTCAGTCAAGCTTTAGAATCTTTTAGGTTCAAAAAAGGATTTTGTAGCAGGGGCAGACTGGTTAAGGAAGCTGGGACCCTGAAAAGAGGTAGTACCAGCTTCTGCTACGTCTTCTTGAGAAGTAGAAATCAGTCTAGTTGTTAAATAGGTTTTATAAAATCATTGAGAGCTTTATAAGCTTCTTTATTGTGTCCTTTTAACCATCTAATTCTAGAGGAGTTCAAGACACGATAGCCCCTTTCAGAGATTGCCTCAACACAGAAAGAAGCAGCTGCTTGATGAATGAAGAAGTTATGGGTTTTTATGTCTGTAAGATTAGTCATGCTTTAAAATTAGATATATATTAGATTCAGTTCCTTGCTGAATCAGGACCCTGTCTCAGACCCATATCCAAACCAAATATGCTTTCCAAATCCTATTTCAGATTAAGACCGCTTTCATACCTTCAGCGGCGGCCAGCCCCATGCAGATTTTAGCTTTGGGAGAGAATCTGAGAGCCAAAATATGTGCAGGGTTTGTCTGGTGTGAAAGCTGCCCCCCCCCGCCCCCTCCCCCCCCCGCGCATGGCTATGTCGGTGAACATCGACAAAAGTACAGAGCAGGGAAATCCAGCTCAGTACTTCTACGGGTATTCGCTGGCAAAGCCATGTGGTAGGGGGCTTTCACACCGGCCAAACCCCATGCATGTTTTAGCTCTCGGATTCTCTCTCGGAGCCAAAATCTGTGTGAGGCCGGCCGCTGCGGAAGGTGTGAAAGTGGTCTTTAGTCTCAGCTGTTCATACAAATCATCCATGCATGGAATGTAAGTGCATTTCTGCCTTTTCTGAAGAGTTGACCATGTAAGGGATAGGGCAAATGGACTCTCTCACCCTTTTCCAGTGAGGCCATGCCCCTTCAGAATATTGAGGCATCACAATGCTGTGCAGGGTGATGGGCCTTGCTAGAAAGGGGCATAGCAATTGGGTCTCCTGGGTAACTGGGGGAAATTGAGGCTTTACTTGCATATCATTTATAAGCACTTGGAGATTCCTTGTAAAACCATAGAGGGGTTGTAAACTCGGAGTGTAAAAGGGATGATAATTGTAACTTCTTATAATGGGGAGTTACCTGCAGCAGATGCCTCTCCTGGGATGAAGTCTTTATTCCTTCAAAGATATGGGGTTACAGCGTGTGTGGCACTGAGTCCTAAATTAACACAACCTGTGTGTTTCTATTCAGATTTCACTTTGTTTTTCTGAGCGTTCCAGAATGTTGGCTGGAAAGTGTGTTTTTAAAAAAATAAATAAAAAAAAGAATTCCCCGGTCAAATTGCTAATGACCATACTATATCTGTTGACTTTTGGCTCAATTTATGAGCAGCTAGAATGTCAGAAATATGAAATTGCTCAGGGTTGCGAGTGGGCACTTTCTTTAGTCCTGACACTGGGATTTGTTATCTAGCACCAGAAGCATGTGCCAACTTCATTAAAGTTTAGAAACCTCACCGCTGAAATATTACCTTTAATCTTATTTCCTAATCCTGGTGTGTCTCTTATTAATCCCTGCCACTTTTATTTTGCAATGCTGATGCAGCATAATTCTCTCTCCCCACCCCCCACCCCCTTTTCCTATTTTCCTCCTTCAAATATTTGAGAAGGATTTCTCCATCATTTCGTAATGGGAAACTTTCTAGGCTACATTTTTTTTTTCCAGTGTTGCTTTGTACTATTGGAAAAACTGCACTTTCTGATATGTGAATGGGTGGCGAGTGCGAGTGCTAATGAAAAGGAGCTTTTGCAAAGCAGCAGCTGCAAAATTGTGGAAACAATGTTTCTAACTGAAAGCATAAGATATGAGGAACTTTAAGACCAGCAGAATTAATGAGGTGATGCTGACTGGAAAAAGCAAATGTTTCATTGGACTGGCAAGCAACACCTTTGCCTTTCTATAACTATTGCCTTCGTATAGTCACAAAGATGCACATAAAACAGATGACATGGTTGAAATTAGCAGTCATACTAACCTATTGTGACTGGGAATTGGGGTGATTTTAACTGAAACCGCACTGCACCTCCGGAGAAACACATCTGTGACTCAATTTCTCCATTCATAATCTTCACAGGCTACTGCTCTCAAACTAGGAGCCTTGCAGGAGTGTTTTAGCCCAAACAGAAAAAGCCAGATTTTTAAGTGCGAACTCTTAGCCATCTGTAATTTGGGGTGTTCCCAGATCATAGAAAATTTATTTGGACTAGACTCGCCTCTGCATCTAACAGAGGACCATTCCAAAATTATATCCCCATTTCAGCAAATGCACATACACAAGCTTTATAGTAAAAAATAAATTAAAAATAAAGCTTTAGAAAAAAGAAATAAAGTTCAAGTTGAAATAAAAAAGGGATTTAGAGTTAGAGATAGTAATTGCTATAGAAAACAAAGGGTTAAAACAGTGCAAACTATATACACTTGAATAATTCATTCCTTCATTATTTATGGCTTTCACCAAATACAAATAAGTTAAAATACAAATATATAATAGAATTTAATAGAATACATTTAAATTTTATAAAATACAGTAAATGAAATATAAAAATGGTATTCATTCTCTCCCTTTGAGTTAAAAAAACAAATCAGCATGGTTATTAAGACTGAAGTGAGAAGCCCTTTTTTTCTCATGAGATATCTTGCAAGATTTCATGTTGGGCCTGAGATCTCACCAAGACCTTGGCCCCAGTACAAAGTCTCACAAAAGAGATCTTGTAAAAAACCAAAAATGGCTGCTAGGGCGATTCTGTGCATGCGTGGCCCTTTTTCAAAATGGTGCCAGCAGCATCGATGCCATTGTGTAAAAGGGACGCTGGTCTGATCATGTGTAAAATGGCAGCACGCATGTGCAGAATGGCTGCCCTTTTCCAAAATGGTGGTGATGCTGCTGATGTCATTTTGAAAATGGGCCACGTATGCGCAGAATGGCCTCAGCAGCCATTTTTCACAAGCACAGTTCTTTTTTTTTGTTTTTCTTTTCTCAAGATTCTCAGTGAGAATACAGTGAGACACTGCTGATTATCGGCTTGTTCTCATTTGTTAGAACCAACCGAGAACCGTGGTTGTTCCCCCACCCTGAATGAAGACACGTGACACCGTTTTTGTGGATTAAAATAAGGCCGCACCAATTTTATTAGCCTTGTCGGGGGGGAGGGGGCTATACCTCTCCGGTCCTGCCAAACCTACGTCTAACTTATAACTTGGGTAAGTAAACTAAAGGCGGTCTGATGTCTCTCAGTACCGCAACAACACTAACTATAGCTGCTGCAATGTCACACCTGTCGGGCCGCCCTCAGCCGGATCAGGATGCCCTTCCTTCCGTGACCCGAGGACACTGTGTGTCCTGTGTTGCTCTCCTCAACACTGCTGAGAATTGGAATCTCGTTACCCAGGCCCTGTTCTTATGTATGTACAGTTGACCTTGCCCTACAGGGCGAAGCTGCAAGTAATCTTCCAAAGCTACCACTGGGCACAGTTGATCGTCAACTAATCTTGCCAATCTCACTACTTGCCCTCTTCTGTACTTATCTGTCTTGGATCCCCTCAGCAAAACCTCCAGACCTTGCACCCCCACCTGGATGTCCTCTATGCTGACCACTGCCCCTCCTTGCTTCCTTGACGAATCAGCCGTGATTTCACTTACCCGGAACGCTCCGAAAAAAGCCATTTTAAACAAGCTCTTAAAGGTTACGCACTCGAAGGCCGAGAAACAGATCTCAGGAAGCTGGTTGCAAATTTGCTGCAATATCTTAGGGGTTATAGGCTGCCTAGCGTCGGGCCCCTGCGGGAATTCCCTTTGCCACCCTTCCAACATTTTCCTAACCAAAAAACCTTCACTGGGGGATGTAAAACCTGCCAACTTATTATAAAAAGCTAAAGCCGCCAATTTTCCAGAAATTGTTCGGGGTGCTAGTCCCTTCTTCTTTAGGCTAATTGCAAACTGTATTAATTGGGCCTCCGTAATAGGAAATTGGGCCGCCCAGCCTTTTTTCCCCCGGTAATTCTGGAATTCGCCCAGTGCCTGAGAATATGCAGCTCTAGTGCGGGGCGCCAGTGACCCTTGCACTGCCTGGAACATCTCTAGTATCCAATGTCCCAAATCGCTTGCGGGATTTTCTCCGGCTCCTGTCTGGCTTCCGGCGCCAACTGCCTGAACCGCTCCATCTGCTGGCGAGAGAGTGCGTCGGCAATCCCGTTGCTAATGCCAGGGACGTGCCTGGCCGTAAACAAAATGTTACTGCCCAGGCACTGCCGTACGAAGGCTCTCACCAGCCCCATAACCCTTATGGAGCGGGATGACATTGAATTTAGTACGTGGACCACTGCTAGGTTATCGCACCAAAACAGAATTGTTTTGTTTGCGAATTCCTTCTCCCAAATGTGGACTGCGACCACTATTGGGAACAGTTCCAGAAAGGTGAGGTCCCTTGTCACACCCTCCTTGGCCCATTGTATTGGCCATGGGGCGGCGCACCATCTGCCCGCCCAGTAAAGCCCGAAACCCAGCGAGCCGGCGGAGTCCGATTGTACCTGCATGCTCGCTTCTAACAACCACTTCTGCCTCCAAATACTAATACCATTAAAAGAATGGAGGAAGTGGCGCCATGTCTGAAGGTCTTCCTTCATCTCTGCCGTTATCCGGACATGGCAATGGCCCCTTAAATTGCTACCCACCTTGGCATATAGTCGTGACAAAAATGCTCGCCCGGGAGCGACAACCCTACAAGCGAAGTTTAGACTACCCAATAAGGACTGTAGCTGCCTTACAGTTGCTTTTGGTTTTCGTAAAATACCATCTATGTCATCGCCTAAGGCAGTTAACTTATCCTGGGGCAGGCGTGACACCTGCTCATTGGTATCCAGCTCTATACCCAGAAAAGTTAAAACTGATGCGGGGCCCTCCGTTTTTTCCGGGGCCAATGGGACACCCAACTCGCTGGCTAAACTTTTAAACGCTTCCAAGGCTGATTCACAATCTCTTGTCCCCGGTGCACCCACAAACATAAAATCATCGATATAGTGAATAATATATCGTGACCGCGACCTCTGGCGTACCAACCATTCCAGCAAGGAGCTAAAGCGCTCAAAGGCCGAACAAGAGATCGAGCACCCCATGGGCATCGCCTTGTCGTAATAAAACTGGCCTCTAAACTGGAAACCTAGAAGTTTATAACTCCCAGGGTGGACTGGCAAGAGCCGAAATGCTGATTTTATATCGCATTTTGCTAAGAGCGCCCCTTTCCCGCACTCCCTCGCCATCTCTATTGCCATGTCCAGGGAGGCGTACCGCACTGAGCAAAGCTCGTGCGGGATCGCGTCATTGACCGAGTATCCCTTCGGGTGGGACAGATGGTGAATGAGACGGAACTCCCCCGGTAGTTTCTTGGGTACCAACCCCAGAGGGGATACGTGCAGATCGGGAAAAGGGGGCGAAGCGAAAGGACCCGCTATACGGCCCTCTGCCCGCTCCTTGTGAAGTTTGGCGGCTACCAAATCCTCTTTCCCTCTTATTGATTGCAAGTTCCGTACCCTAGCCCTCGGATGTTTAAATTCCGAGGGGATCACAAAACCGTCTCGGAAACCGGCTACTACGTATTCCACCTCCTTTACTAGCGGGCATCCCCTCAAAGCCTGGGCCAGGGCCTTATGCCTGACTGGGGTTGGGGCCCTTGGTTCCTCCCTGCTGCTGCGGGCCCCGTGAGCTCGGCCTATTCTGTTGCCTGCCTCGAGGTGATGACCGCTGCCGGCTGCATTGGGTCGCTGAATGTCCCCCCCCGCATTGGGAACAGGCGTGCCGAAACCGGCACGGGGAGCGGGCGCAACCCCCAGACTCGTTGAAATCCCAACAAGTCCCCCCTTTTTGGTTGCCTCGGCGCCCTCCCGTCCGAAAGGGTTCGTTCATCGGGGCCACTCCTCCTCTGACTAGGGTGTGACCACTATCTGTCCTGTGGGCCCCTGCTGTGTTGGACATACATACCAACCACAGGTCCTGAGCATACACATCCCACCTTAACCCCGGTGTTATAGCCGCTCTCTTTCGAAACCCTTCGTCGTAGCAGAGCCATGCCCCCGGGTTACCAGAATCGTAGGCTCTGCGAACTATGTCTTGGTATTTGATAAGTTCGGCCGCCCGGTCGGGCGTTGCCTGGACCATCACTCCCAACAAGACAGAAAAGGAAGCTGACCAGTTCGCCCAATTCCTGTCTACCTTGGGGTGCTTAAACCGCTCCTTTTCTTTCTCTCTATCCGAAGCGCTGGGATCGAGCACCGGTTCGGTGTATAACAGGGAGAACACATCTACATATTCTCCCTTCCAGATTTTATCCCGGGTATGTTGGGCCAGGTGAGCTCCTATCGGTTCCCCTAGGGGGGCCCATGCCCCTGGCTCGGCTTGGGCCGCCACCGTTTGAGCCGCACTGGTGTGACCCCCCACGCAACTGTCCTTGTCCAGCCCCATTACCGCCCTGTTCTGACTTGTTCCACCCTCACTCCCAGGCGCTACATTTACGGCCCTTTGGGTTCCAGTGGGGTCGGGTTCCGGCCATGGGGCCCACGCTCCCGTCCAACCCAGCCTTCTTGGCGTCGGTGTGTTGGACTGGGCTGTTCTCTCACCCCCAGCACCCCCTTTCCACCCGCATTCACAGGGGTTGCATTGCCAACACCTACCCGGGTTTCCGTGACTTGTGCTGGCTCCTACGTTCTCCCTCGGCGCTGCTACCGGCCTCGCTCGCGATGGTTGTCCGCTTCCTCCTGCTTCCGCTGACGCCTGCTCTTCGGCCCGGTCTCGCCCATGCTGCTCCTGCGTCATCCCTGCTGGCTGGCGTCCCTCTGCGATCTCCGTCACCCTGCCTTCCAACGCGGTAACCCGACCCATGAACTCGTTGAGGGTGCGCAGAACGACCTCCAATTGATCCTCCCGCGCTCGCCGGCTTGGCGGTTCGTCCACTCGGTCCCTGTTAGGAGACAACTGCCGCCTTCCCCCCCGCCGGGGCGGGGAGGAAGGCCTTGGTGGGGTCCGCCCTCCTTGCCTCGCCCCACCATCATGCCCTTCGCCTCCGCCCCCCCCTATATCCACTGGGGGCTGGTCCACCTGCGGGGTCACCTCACCCCTGAAGCGGGCAGGCGGTTGCGCTCTGCGCGTGCTGCTCCTGACCCCTGTATTCGGGCTTTCCCCTACTTCGTGGCCAGGGTCCTCCTGGCTCCCATCTCGGTTCTCTCCTTCCCCTCCTACTTCTGCAACTTGCTCCCCCTGATTCGCACCGGCCCCGGCCCCCGGGCCCAGCCGCCCGGCGCTCGCAGGGCTCGGTGTTGCCGCCTCTCGTGGGGCCCGCTCAGTCTGAGCCTGACCTTGGCTGCCGCCTGCAAGCGGCTGAGCAAGGGCATCAAGGACCCCCTCACACCCCGCCATTCGCGCTTGAAGGGCCTCCAGCACCTCCTCCACTCTTTTGGCCAAGGCCTTTTTTGCCGGGCCTTTGCCTTTTTTATTGCCTCCACCCTTCATCTCCAGGTGCCCCTAGGGATCCGCTCTACTCAGCCGCGCAGAACTCGTTCAGGCACAGTGCCTTCGTTTCCCCCCCTTAAAAAAGGGGGTACTGGATGGGATAGGAATCACCCCGTGGCCTCCCGAGCCTGGGGCCCAGCCAACACGAAGGGTTCCCTACCCCCGTTAATTTCCCGTAGAAGGTGGGGGGGAGCCACCCAGAGCCCCCCAAACCGGTGGGGGGGGCGAGGCACTCACTGCCAAAGTCCGTCACACTTGCAGCCAAGCTGCTCCTGCGCCCGCAGCCTCAACCCGCTGCCTCTGCAATGCCCCCCAACCGCGCCTGAACCCTTTCACAGGCCGAAGCAAGCCTTGCTCTCGGCACGCTGCTTCTCCGTTGGTGCCTGGGCGCGAATGCCTAACCTCGCCCCAGGCACAAGATGGCGGCCGCGAGCTCCCGTTCTCGCAAGAGCTCGCTTCGCGCCGCTTTCCCCAGCCGTGCGCCCGCCCCCGCACATGCCTCCTTCAGCGCAGCGGGGGAGGAACAACAGCCGCCGCCCCCAAGCCGCTCCCCTGCGGGGAGAGCAGGTAAGGCGACGGGCATTCTTGACGAGATGAAAAATGGAACTTAATATCGAGTTTCAGCCCTAGTTGTTATGTTTCCTGTGATGAGTGATAGGAAAACATTACATTTTCTTTATCCTACTTGAATGATCCTTGCTCAAAAGCTCACTCTTAAGTTCAGTTCTTAGCGAAGTTCTTTTACAGCTCCAGGGTTCAGTTCTTCATTGCAGATGGTATCAGAGTCAATACAGGTTTTGTTTTTCTTCTTGGCTTATATATCTCAAAATCCTTTGATCAGTCCATTGTTAATTTGATTTTTAGCTTTGTTGACCAAAGCTTTGCTTGATGATGACACACTGCTAGCTCACTAGGCTAGGGAGTGTTTAATCAGTTTTAGTCTCCCAGTTTGTGTCAACACTCATTGGGTGAAATCAAATGAGATGGGGCTGAGGTGGCTCCCTAGGGAGGGCTACTGCAGTTTCCAGCCCTTGGGCTGACAGGGTGGGCAGTTCATATAAGACAAACAACCTCCCCCTCCCCCCCCCATTACTTCAGGCATGGGGGCTATCGTTACAGGTCCCTCCATGCCACAGGTTAGCTGAGGAACCATCCATACTGAAAAGTATGTATGGACCCCTGCTGTGCAGCATGATCACACTCCTGGAAGAGCTGCCACTAAACAGCTGATGAGGGGGGGAGGGCTGGAGGCATGCCCTCACTCGGCCAGGGTGCTCATGCCAAACAGCTGATCAGAGGCACTGCTTCACCCCCATCCATCCCTATCAGCTATTTGTCAGCAGGGGTGAGAGTGCTTCTCTAGGCCCAAGCCTCATACCGCACTTTGGGGCTGGGCGGGGCCTAACAGATAGGAGGGCAAGTGTTAGCTTAGGTGGCCAGGCCTTCACCTAGGCTGCACTGCGGACCACCACATGCATACCATAGCAGCCAGCCGCCTATTCTGAGGTGGATGTGGGTGAACATCTGGTGGCGCCCAAACTAGCGAGCAAGTGACTCCCAGGCTAACACTGGCTACTGCCTTGAGTTTTTTTAACCCATAGTCTCATACACTGGATTGTAGATTTAATTTATTTGAATATGTCTGGTTTCAAAATTGCTTTTGTGACTAATACAAAACTACATTAGTATCTTTTAAGTTTTTAAATCTGATTTAGATTTTTCTTGTATCATCCTACTCCTTGTTTTATGCGGAATAAAATGACACCAAACATGACTGGTTTATACATATTGGAATTACAGGAATATTAAATTTTGCATAATACATGGTATACTTCTGCTAATCATAACCATGTGATATTATATATTATATGCTATAATATTATGATATATAAATAACAGGTTGGTGCCTGTTCCCCACTTAGCCCCACCCCCGGGTCAAGTAACTGGGAGATCGTGGTCTCAGACGACCCTGGCCTGTTGCTGGTGCTGCTCAATGCAAGGTCAGTAGCCAGTAAATCAGCCACTATCTATGATTCTGTTCTGGAGTGGGCAGCCAGCCTCGTGTGTGTGACAGAGACCTGGCTGGACTAATTGTCGGGGCAAATTTTGGCTGACCTCATTCCAGCTGGGTACTCTGTCCAGCACCAGTCCAGGCTGGAGGGTTGGGGGTAGGTGTAGCCATTATTTTTAGGGAACGTTTGACCGCTCAGAGGTTTTCAGTGCAGACTGAGTCCGGAATAGAGGGCCTCCATCTTGTGTTTGATTTGGCTGGTAACAGACCTGGGGGTCCGTCTGGGGACAGGTTGGGGATTCTGCTAGTGTACCGTGCACCCCATTGCACAGAAGCATCCCTGACTGCTCTAGCTGTTCTGATCTCTGATTTGGTTTTGCAGTCTAGGCTTATTGTCTTGGGGGACTTCAATATCCATGCCGAGGTTGGATTACATGGGGTGGAGCAGAAATTCATGGCCTCCGTGGCAACCATGGGTCTGTCCCAGGTGGTAGTGGGCCTGACACATGAGGGGGGGGGCATACTCTGGATTTGGTGTTATGCACTGACCTTGAGGTGTGGTGCGGGGCTGATGATAGAGGGTGTTGTATGTTCACCTTTGCTGTGGTTGGACAGTTACCTCCTGCGGACTTGCATCCTGGAACGCCTACCTAACCATCGGAGTGGGGGACCGATAAGAATGGTCTGCCCCCATAGATTTATGGAACTGGAGAGATTCTGGAATGCTCTGGGGGATTTGACTGTTGACCTTGATGGCTGCTCCATCAGTAACCTCGTGGCCTTTTGGAATGATTGGCTAGCTTGGGGCCATTGATGGGTGGCTCCTAGGCATCTACTCCTAGCCTTTTGTTACTGCAGGTTCGTGGGATGAATTTCAGTTGGCGACACCTGCTGAGGCGACGGATGTGCTGGGGTCTGTTTGATCCTTGCTTGTCCTGGTTGGTAAAGGCCACCAGGAGATGATGGAGCTGGTGCTGGCAGGGGTGATCAACGCCTCCCTTTATGAGGGTAGGGTGCCGGGCTGCCTCAAAGGGGCTGTGGTCTGGCCGCTTCTCAAGAAACCATTGCTTGACATTGATGCCCCGGTGAATTACCAGCCTGCTAATCTTTCCTTTTTAGGGAAAGTTATTGAACGCGTGGTGGCCCGTCAGTTGGAGGTGCATCTAGACCACACCGGTTTTCTAGATCCCGCACAGTCTGGTTTTCAGCTGGGTTATGGCACAGAGACTGCACTTGTGGCTTTGATTGATGACCTCCTGTCAGGAGAGTAGGGGTGCGGGAACCTATAACTAAAGATCTGTCAGGGAAGTAGGGGTGAGGGAACCTATAACCAGGGATCTGTCAGGGAAGTAGGGGTAAGGGAGCCTATAACCAGGGGACAACCATAGAAAAGGCCCAGGGTACCCCGACAGAAAAAAACCTCTCAGCCGGTCTCGTGGTGTTTCGAGACTGCTCTCGTCTTTATCAGCTGGGGAACCCAACTTCAGAATGCACGGCTCATCATTGAGGATACAGAAACGAGAGAGTGAGAGAGAAACTCCAGGAGTGAAAGAGGGAAGGGAAGTTCTGAGGAGCCACAAGAGGGAATACTGGATAGAAGGAGGGAGGCTGGGGACAGGGCAAGAGGGAAGTGAGACACGGAGGGAACACAAGCTAAAGAGGAATAAGGTAAGGCAGGGCTACAGGGGGAATGCCAAGCATGGAGGCTGCTGGGGACGGCAAGTCCCTGGGGGTGGGAGGGAACAAGACCAAGCAGGGTTATAGGGGAACAAGGCAATGGGGAGGGTGAAGCCAAATGGGGCAACCAGGAACACAGGACTGCGGGAAGACAATGCACGGCTATAGGGGAAGTGAGACCAAATGGGGCAACAAAGAACACAAGACTACGGGGAAACAATACACGGATATAGGGGAACAAAGCTATGGGGGAAGTGAGACCAAACAGGGAAATGAGGGAACACAGAGTTAACCAGACAGCAACACGGACAACAGGGGAGACAACATTCAATCATAACAGGACACTTAACAGGTTGCACACAAAGGATGACAAGAACTATAATTATAACACAGACAACAAGAAAGGAAGGAGGTGCAGGGTCTATAGGGGTCACACATACGATACCAAACAAATACACGGGGAGAAAGAGGGACCCCCCTAGACCAAGGCACGAGACAGGTAGAGTGCATAAGTGTTCCACACCAATGTGCACTCAGGGGGTAAGAGCAGTTGCTCCCACAGCTTCCTGTGGCCACACTATGGTTTAAATGCTTCCTTGTGGCCAATCAGGAAGCTGGGAGGCAAGGCTAGGGGGAAAAGGGCACAGCTGGGGAAGGGCGTGGCAACACAGGGGCTGGAGACACGAAGGAAGACACAGGAAAGAATAGTGGACTGTTAACACAGCCCGAGATAGCAGTAGCCTTTAAGGCGATGCGCTTCAATCCTGCAGGGCTGGGGGTTCAAGACCCAGCCCTGACACCTCCTAGTGGAGCTGAGCGGGACAAAGGTCATATGACCCTGTTGGTTCTACTGGATCTATCAGCAGCTTTTGATACAGTGACTCATGAGATGTTGGTGACCTGCTTGCGGGACCTGACTGGGGTTGATAGTACCATCTTACGGTGGTTCCGTTCTTACCTAGCAGATAGGTCTTAGCGGGTGGTACTAGGGGACTGTACAGTGTCCCCTGGGGGCCTCCTGTGTGGGATCCCGCAGAGTTTCACTCTGTCCCCTCTCTTATTCAATGTATACATGCAGCTGCTTGGTGAGGTTGTACGTAGTTGGGGGGGCCCGTTGTCATCAGTATGCTGACAACACCCAACTGTATCTTTCTTTTTCAACTGACCCAGGCCCTGCAGTCTCATTGCTGTCCCAGTGCCTGACTGCTGTGGGGGATTATTCTTTTATCCCGCACCCTCCTGCTCACAGAGCAGCTCGGGGCAGCTTATAAAATATACAACAATAATAACAATAAAAGAAACACACAACATACAATTTAAAATCCATTAAAACGTTAAAAGTATACAAAAAGGGCAGGACCACCCCCCCACTCCCCAGCCACCCTCCCTGTCTCCCTTTCCAAAGGCCCGGCAGAACAGCCAGGTCTTACACTGTCTTCGGAAAGAGGGGAGGTCCAGAGCCAAGCGGGCCTTTGTCGGAAGGGAATTCCACAACCTGGGAGCGGCCACTCAGTACGTCCTCCCCATTGTCGCCACCTGGGAAACCTGGGGGACTTTGATTGGGCCCAGAAGATAATAGGCAGCCAGTGCAGAAAATGGAGTACTGGTGTAATGTGCTCACGGTGACCCATCCCCGTTAAGAGACGGGCCGCCGCATTCTGCACCAGCTGCAACCTCCGGACAATCTCCAAGGGCAGCCCTACATAGAGTGCATTACAGTAGTCTAATTAGATGAGGTAGAGTCAATTGAAACATAATCCTGACAAGACAGAGGTGATGCTGGTGGGCAGGGCCGGTGATCTGGAATGGGGGGGATACTCCCATTATTGGGGTGGGGTCCATCCTCCATTGGTTTCTCATGTACAGAGTCTGGGGGTGCTCTTGGATGCGCAGCTGTGCCTGGATTTCCAGATGTCGGCTGTGGCCAGGGGTGCCTTTTGCCAATTACATCTGGTGAAGAGGTTCTGCCCATATGTCTGGGACTCCAATCTCGCCACTATCATCCATGCATTCATCACCTCAAGGCTGGACTACACAAATGCGCTCTACATGGGGTTGCTCATGGTGGTGGTCTGGAGGTTGCAGCTGGTGCAAAATGCCAGGACAGGTTGCAAGGAGCACATCAAACTGGTGTTCTATGCATTGCACTTGCTGCCTATTGCCTTCTGGGTCCAGGGCACTGGTTTTGACCTATAAAGCCCTACACGACCTGGGCTCCGCTTATCTGAGGGACCACCTCAATTGCTCAGTCCCTGCGGTCATTCGGAAGCACCCTCCTGGAGGTCCTGCATTATCGGCAGGTTTGGACGGTCAGGCGGGCGTTCTCAGCGGCCGCTCCATCGCTGTGGAATGTGCTTCCAGTGGAGATATGCCTGAGATGGGATCTCCTTGCTTTACTCAGGCAATGTAAAACCTGGCTTTTCCATCAGTCATTTGGCAGAGGGGGAGAGGAGTTAGAGCCAGTGTGGTGTAATGGCTAAGTGTGCAGTATTTGTACGGGGGGGACCCCGGTTCAGATCTCGCCTTACCCAGAAACTCACTGGGCGACCTTGGGCCAGTCGCATTATGGGTGAGAGTGGTGGCTTATAAATGGAAATAATAAATATTATGCGATATTACAGAAATCATATGCTAATGTCACACCTGTGTACTAAAGTTGTAACAATCAGCAAAACTGTCGTGTTCTGTCTCCAACTTAACCAGTCATCTCTATTCAGTTCTTTTCTATGACCTGACCAAAATAGTTTATGTATGTATCACTCTTGGCTAGATTTCTGTGACTAAATAGCCTTTGGTTTGGATAGGTAGTTCACAAGGGAGCAAGAGGTGGGATACACAGAATAATAGGACATTTTTGAAGCAGATTAGGCTGGAATGAATATGTTACACTGCTTTGCAACTTGCACTAGGTCATTGCCAAGCACCTGATATCTGCCTCAATATGACCTTTAGGCCACTTTCAGACCTCCCCTCCCCCCCACACGCATATTTTGGCTGTGGAAGGGAATGCACATGCCAGGATACGTGCAGGGTTTGGCCGGTCTGAAAGCACACACACACACACACCCGTGCGGCTTTGCTGGCAAACATGCACAACGATACAGAGCTGGATTTCCTGCTTTGTATCACTTCAGGTGTTTGTCGGCAAAGCCGCGTGGAGGGGCTTTCAGACCGGCTAAACCCTGTGCATATCCTAGCATGCACGTTCCCTCCCGCATCCAAAATATGCACGGGGGGAGAGGTCTGAAATTGGCCCTAGAGCTAGGTTTTCAAGGAGGATACAAACCCTTCCAGCAGCGAATCCAAGGCTATGTGGAACTGTGCTTCAGAGGGTAGAAAAAAAATCCAAATTGGTATTAGCTACATTGGCCATCTGAACTCAATTGGTAATAAATTGATTGGCAACCTCCCTTGAAAAATTGTTAGAAAATTGAAAGACTTTGAATAGTCATGGGAACTAAACTGCCCTCTTGCCTTTCTCTGTCAGGATAGGGACGGATTTATGAGGAAATGAGGAGGAATTGTGCCCCGACATACTACACCTGTTCTGGGCACAGTGGATTTCCATGTTCATGAATATCATTCTGTCAATGTTCCCCAGCACTAAACGTTACATGAAAAAACAAACAAAAAACTGTGATCCAACTGAGGCTCAAGTTCAGGGATGACCAAATGTTTCCAGAAAGAAAAAGTTCACCAAGTACTTTTAAGCAGGAGAAACACAACTGTTCTCTGTGTTAACATCAACTTCTGTTTAGTCTGAGAGGAACAAAGCGATCATTTGAAAAGACAGACAATATCCTCCTCCACACTTAGCAACACAAAAGATGGGTGGCACCATAGTGGTGGAAAACCTGCTCAGCTTAGTTCCATATAACATGTCTCATTTAAACCATGTAGAATGGAATTCTCCTGTGTACACAGAAATGCACTTTCAAGTTAAATAGCAAAGCAGTACTCTGGGGCCGAGAATTCCAAGCCTCCCATTTATAACAGCAATAGCCTCAGGAGTCAACTGTTTATTTATCAATTGTTAATTGAGTTGATGTTTACTCATGATTGCAAACAGATGATTAATTTATAGCATAGTTTTACGACTATGATGGTGAAGAGATCATTAGAAAGAAGGATTATAATAGAGTTCTCTGCACTTATGAGCCTGGTAATAAAGATTGACTAATATAATTAGATATAGCTTTATAACAAATACTATTAACTTGAGTCTGGGTTTTATTTAAATGCACTGCCCTGTTATCTTAAACTTATTAGCAGGGTGTATGGGTTAAGTAGAACCCCTGCCTACACTGTTTACTGTCTCCTTCAGAGATTAAAGTGGCTCTGTACTTTGGTGGGTAAAATTGCAATATTATGCTGCACATAACAGTATTATTTCTGTTGAAAACCTCTTTACTTTTTTTTTTTTTTTTTTT
>QEPC01014420.1:4995703-5011525 GCA_003113815.1 Sphenodon punctatus | reverse complement strand
AGGCAGGGACCGCGTCTATTTCTTTGTTTTGTACAGCACCAGGTCACATGTCTGGCGCTATATAAATATTTACAATAATAACAATAATAATAATATTGAGGAATGGGACCATGTGATCTGTTCCCAAACTTTCTAGAACCTGCTCTTTGGGAGAGTGGTGTGCTTCCCTTTCGTTTTCCACTGATGGATTCTTTATAGGCAGAAGTCATTACACTGTTGATCTGTGTTAGACCAATTGTGTGTTGTTATAAACATAAACATAAACATAAACTTAACTTTAGAATTGGAATACCCTATTATGGAGATGTGAATAACATTTGGATTATGATAAGTAGTGATGGTCTTAATTAATGTGGCTGTGGTACAGTACCCTTTCTCTGTTATCACCAGTCTTGTGTTGCAATGCAAGGCATGGGACGGGAGCAACTTAATTTGTCAGTTTAGTGGATAAGTTGACCTTTGGGTCAACTTATCCATAGGAAATCATTAATACTAATTCAGAGCAGTAACAGATCACTGAATAAGTGCTTCCCAAACCAGAATCCTTCCTGAATTGGGAAAGGAAAGGGCAAAACCACGTGTCATTTACACATTCATTCTATTTGTTGTTTTTAGGAGTGGGACACCAGAGGAAATTCCGGTTTCATTTCCCCGCCCCTTCATTTTATTTTATTGGTTTTACAGATTTAATTATGGTTTTGTATTTCAACTCCATATTTAAATCTATTAAAATTATTAAAATGCTTAATTTTTTTTTTTAAAAACCCTGTGCATGTGTAAAATGGCCACCAGGTTATTCTGCGCATATGCACACTTTTCCAAAATGGTGCTAGCAGCATCGCCACCATTTTGAAAAAGGGCAGTCAGCCCAGAATTACTTCCCCCACCCCCATCCCCTGGGACTCCTATTTCCCCCCACCCAGTCCCCCAGGACCCTGGAGTGGACTTACCGGTCTTGGAAGGCTTGAATGAAGCACTGCATTTGCAGTGGGATCTACAGCAGGCTCTCTCACTATGGCATCCACCCTACTTCATATCGTGCATCTGCAAAATGGCCACTGGAGCCGTTTTGCACATGTGCAAAATGGCCGCTGCCATTAACCAAAAAGGCAACAGCCAAAATAATGTTGCCACCATTTTGGTTAAGGGCGGCTGCCATTTTGTGCATGCATGATCTGGAGCAAGGAGGACGCTGTGGTGAAAGTACTTGCCGGAGCCCCCACACCAGTGGTGGTGCTTCAGTCAAGCTCTCCAAGGCAGGTAAGTAACACTCCAAGGCCCTGGGGGATGGGAGTTAGGAAAAATACGAAACCACAACATGGGATCCGTAACTGGGAGTGCAATTTCAATTTCATTTTGCGTTAAACCTTAACAGCCCGTTTCAGGTAGTTACAGATTCATCCAAAACCAAAATTCCCATCCCTAGATGTTTTCAAGAATAGTAAACCACCTTGAAGTGCTTCAAATGAAATGCTTTCATTCATAGTGGTGGTACCTGTGGGGGATTGATCCCATTGAAAACAGTGGCAAATCTCCAGTTGATTTCAGAGAAAGGAACGTTGTATCTTGTTGCACTCTAAGGTTTCCCTGTAAATTTCACATCATTGTACCAACTACGCGTAGTGCAAGACCCTTTCCTTTCCTGGTCTTTTCAAAAATGGGCCTTGTCTTGAGAGCTTCTCAACCCCAGTTGACACCCAATGTAGTCATCTGGAACCATGGATTCTGAGTACTTGTCAGCATCAGACCCCAGATTGGTTAGAAACTGTTCATAGCAAAAAGATTAGGAAACCATTTTTATATTCATAATGTGGAATGAAAAGTTACTATCCCTGGAGTAGAAAGTGGTCCGGCAGTTCTATTCTCTTTGTGTGTACTTGCATGCACAATCAAAAACCAAACAGTCTGACGTCATGCAGCCATCCTTTCTCAATAACCATCTCTTGAATAATTATATCAGTTAGAAAATGAGCTGATGAAAATGTGTGCATTCACTGAACTTTTTCAGTAAAAGTAAAATGTGCATCTGTGCCTCTCGTGATCAGATTGGCAACACAAAGGGCTGCAGGATATATTTTGTTCATGACAGCATGCCAGAGAAGTATGGTCTTTGTCACCAAATGACTGAAGGTATTCACCACATAACTGGCACATGCCATATTCTTTCCAAGAAGTATGGAAACAGAGCATCCCAATGCTGTTCCTGGGCTCATAAATTGGCAGTTAGGCTATGACAAAAAATGAATAGAAAAAACGAATCCTTGGTAAATATACAAGCCTTTCCCTTTGCTAGGGAACAATTTCCAATTTTATTGGAACCAGGCTATTGATACTGACCATTTGCTACCACACAAGTCTCCTGACAGACATTTGGACAAAAATAATCAAAATGCATTACTTCTAAAAAAAATTCCTCTAGATGAGAGTGTGCAGAAAAAAACTAGTCAAAAAGTAGCTTTTTGGAAGCTGTGGAAGTTCAACCTATCTAGAGGTTGAAAAGTCATTGTGTTGTCCCTCATGGTGTCAGTAAGCTGAAACGTTCCAGTTATCACAGAGAAAGTATCTCAGATACTTGAAATTGGAGAGACATGCGCTCCAATTCAAAAGCATGGACTACCAAAGTGTGGACCTCTTTGTGTGAACTGGCTGATCTGGCTGGTTTTAGTAAAATTCATCTTCTTTCACAATTGCACTGACATCGAGCTGTAATCTTGAACATAATAATAATATATTGGGGGTGATCCCAGGCCACGTGCACACTGTGCATATTCTGTGCACGCCCACGTTCGTGAAAACAGCACGCATCTCCATAGATATTGCATTGTTCCATGCAGAACCCATGCGGGACCTGCGTGGATCCCACTTGGGATTGCAGCCATTGTCTCTAATCCAAAAAGAGTAGACTCCAGGCAGGCACAGGTGCTGAAGATCCCTGAAAATTAGGCCATTTGAATTTAGTTTGCCCAATGCTAGGCACCCAAATGTATCTAAAATAACCACTTTAAAAGTTGCAACACTGTTCTGTTTAAATATTCTGTAAAGTCTTTCAAGAATACACAATACTTCCTTTGCTGGCTATGTCTTTCAGTAAGGTATAAGAAGACAGAGAGAAAAGCATGATGCAGCTGGTGTTTTTAAAGCTGTTGGTTGAAAGCTATGCAGATATTATAATTGTGATTCATTGAACCAAGCTGTATACTGAGGCAGTTGAAGTCCCTCTTGGAGCTGCTCCACAGTTTCCCAGCTGTTGTCTGTTTTCGTCACATAAAGAGGGTTGGAATTGCATTCTAAATCTTTGAGAATGTACGGTGTGCTAGACATAATGTGCATTTTACCCTGTACTGGAAAATTAATCCAATGTAAACTTCTCTATTGTTGGATCTTTCCATTTCTCAGGCACAAGACATAAGAGGTCATAATTACTTATATCACATCGGAATTAGCAATAAAGATTTCAAAGACTTTAAAACATAGGTGTCTCAATTCAACTTTCCCAGGAATGGTTTGTTTCTAGTTGTAACCTGTAGCCTCATTTGTGCTTTTGTGACATTTCCGGATGGGGATAAGCATATGAAGATGAAAGCATCTGAAAGAAAATAGAGAACATCACTGGAAGTCCCAGGCCATTTGGACAGCACACATGTTGCTCGGTTTTCCATTGTTTCTGTGGTGGGTTTTTTCAACCATCTGGTACTTTTAGTCTGTTATGTATCTGACTAGTGGAGAATCATTGGAGTGTTTTGTTAAAACAGGAGTGAAGTTTGAAAGAATGTGTAGAGTGAAAGTCACTGTAATCCCAAAGACCACTGTGGAATTGTGATACGACTTGCTATGTCGATGCATCTTAGACTCATACAACTTACAAGTAGGGCAATACTAGCTGAGGATCATGAAGTCTGCAGAAGAATTTCAGAGCAAAGGATTAGTTAAACTGGTGTTCGTTCTTTCTAATGCTTTCTATTTATATTAGGGAAAGAGGGTTGTCAGTTGTATTTCGACTTCAGAAAGTGTGTGGGATTGAAACAAGATGGGCTTAAAGGAGCCAAATGCAGTTCAGAAGCTCAGATAATTTTCTCCCTTCAAAAATAGGAAAATAGAAGAAAGGTAGGGATCTAATTTACAAATAGTTTCTATTGAGAATTGTTGCTAAATTTGTATATGCTTAGTGATTTCTTCTCCAGCTGCATGAATAATGGGAAAATGTCAAATTATTTATTTGAAAGGTATAACGAAATTTGTCAAACATAATACCCTTCAATGCTGGTGCTAGGTATTCCCTTCTGTTAGCATGGAGTCTTTGTTCCAACTTTATCATCAAAACTTTGGAAGATATCCTAGAGCTATCAACGCTTGCTTTTCTTAATTTTCATCAAAGGGAAATATAAGACTTTTGTTTTTCTGTTTTAGAAGGAAAATTGGGTTATACACTGAAGGCTACTATTTTAATTTTACAAAACAATTTGCGGTTTAGTATACTTAGTATGAGACACATTCAATTATCCCATTGTTCAAAGTGTGCTGATTTTTAAGCTGTTTTTAAAAATCTGGCCCCTGTAAGATGCCTCAGGTTGGTCACCCAGAGATTGTGACACTCAAATATTTCTTACTCTCGAGAAATTTTGGTTGGTGATGCATCACACAACTCCATTCAGTGAATATATAACTGAATTGCTACTCCTAAATATTTCCATCTCTAAAAAGGCTGCGAAAACCTAGTCTCAAATGATGCTCCAGTTTTCAGTATTGATACAATTGCTAATTTTTCCACTTCTAAGTTCAAAAGATGTTTTGCTAGCTATCTTGATTGTTTTCTTATTCCTAAGTGTGCAGAAAAGAAATCTATTGTTCCAGGGGAGTACATGCTAGGATTTTACTCACCAAAGTCAAACAGCTGAATGTCTTGCATGTTTCTATATTTTGGGTCTCCTTAGGGAAAATAATCAGGGTTTGATCTCAGTGGAGCACTGTCTTTCACCTAATAATCACTTATAAATATACTGATGCTTAACGAGAATAAAGAGTGCACGTGCTGGAAAATACGTACTGGATTTCTCTAAATCCAAGATGCAGCAATGATGATTTTTCCTGCTTCTACAACTGGAAGATTAGGAGTTGTCTTAGACAAGTGTGGGTGATTTCAGATGTGACATGGTAAAATTCACCACAGTGAATCCCACCCCGGTGTCAATTGCTTCACCACGGGCCATGGTGAGCCGCACGGCCCCAACAGACATGACAGGGGCGGCACCACCGCCCGGGGCCAACCAGAGAGACCACGGGCCGGGGGAACCCAACAGACGTGCTGCGCTGGCGAGTACCGTGGTTAGACCCCCAGAAAGCACTGGGGGAATGAGGACGCAAACATGGCCGCTGCTTGCTGTTGGTTGCCTAGCAGCGACGCTGTGTGCCATTACCACAGCCCGTGGTCATTTTCTTTCACCGCGGCCGGGGGTTTCCCTTTAGACGTTACATTTTGTTCACCCCTGCCATGGTAAACATTGACCACACTTTTGGACCTCCTCCCGTCCGACCTCACGAAGCTTGGTTAGATTCACCCCGGGCCGTGTTTGACTCTGGTGAACATCTGGATGCGAGCAAACAGATGTGCACGGCTCTTTCTCACACACACACACACACGCACACACACACCGCGTTTGACTGAGGTTGACTGTGGTGAATGCCAAAAACGTAACATCTGAAATCACCTTGAATTAAGAAAGAAAGAAAAATATTAAGTTGGCTTGGCTTGAAATTTTGCTGTACTGGAAGGTGGGAGGTGCAGTTCTCATTCCATGTTCTTCTGTGGGTATCGCTGCCCAGAGAACTCTTGCTCACATCATACTTCCTGTGGCAAGTGTCTTACCATTTGGGGAAAAAATGTAATGAACCTAAAATTGATTATTTTCCTTTGAATCTTCTATTTTTAACAGGTTGTCTTAAATAACTGATCATTTTGGATTTCAAGCGGCAGCACTTCACACTGTGCTTTAGCTTAGGAGCTCATATGAATGGCAAGCCCACACATAAATTGCCCTGCATGGGAACATTGTTTTGTTAGCTGGTGATGGGTGACTCTGTATCAGTGTTAGCTTTGTGAACCTACTACTTAGTTTCTACTCCTGATATTCTTTGAACTCTGGATGAGTTTTTATTTGGCTTTAGACTAGGGCTCATGAAAACAGGAGAAGCTAATTTCATTGCCAGCTCTCACGTGGCCATGCTGTTGCTGCTTCTACTATTTTTGTAGGTGACTTGAAAAATATAGTTATTATCCAGCACTGAGGATTTGTGAAGGTGTTAAACCTAGAAGACCTGCGCTTGAAATAGTTCTGTAGGAAATAAACCAACAAACTCTGTAGTCAGCAATCTCAGGCAGGACCTTTAGTTATTGTGTTGCGACTGGAGCACCTCTGCCTGTCTCCAGGCTAACCACGACTTGGGAAATTTTCACACAAGACACTCTCTCCACCCACTACCTACCCATCACCCACCCACTATACGTATTGCAGGGCTGCAGTGTTACCCTATGGGTGCCTATGTATAGTGGGTGGGGAGCATCTTGTGTGAAAATGCCCTTACTTTCCTAACTTACTGGACCCAGAGCCCTCCAGAAGAGGTCACTCTACGTGCAACCATAACCCTGGAGTTTCTGGAAGCACAGAAATTAAGTTAAAGGTTCACTTGAGTTTCTAACCTAGGGATCCTCTCAACTCTTTCACCCAATGCCAGTACTACTCAAGCACACAAGACTTAGTTACAATCAAATTAAGTACAGTGCAAGATTGATTAATTACCTGTGAATTCCCTAAGCTAACGTGTAACCCTACTTGAGTTCATGTTTAATGTCCATATGCCTCAGCCAGATGTTAAGGCTGGGTGCCATCTTCTTTGTGTTGAGAAGCTTGTCCATAGTTCTTCCTTGAGTCTTGCAGAATGAGAAGACTTTCCCTTTGATGGCTTAAATACCTTTATGATGGCCCTTCCAGACATATCCAGAAGTTTCTGTGCTTATCTCATGTGCATAGGTCATGTCTAGATCATTAACGCTCCATTTACATTTCTATTTTCTTGTTTACATGCAACACTGTTGTTTTGGGGCTCACAATATACTGCTTAAAGTTATTTTCTCTACATAGTTTTACATACAAACTTTCATCCTGACTGTATTTATCTCTTAAATGTTCATGATACCTGAATACAGTGCACTCACACCAGGAACATGTATGTTACATGTGTTCTCTGTAAGTTGTTTTCACACGCCCTGTCACAGTCATAAAACATTACAGATGTTCTGCTCAGTTGTGACCAAGAATCTCCTTCAGAACTTTGCCTAAGATGATTGCTGTAGTAGCTACAATCCTATTCAGTGATAGATTCCTTTGGTTTAAATGTTCAGGAAGACAGGGATTTTCAAATACTCATTTATGGTTATAATAAATAATATTATACTACGACTACTACTAATAACCATCATACCACAGGCAAAGATCTGAAAGAGATTCTGGTCATCATCCTTTATTTATTTGTGATTATCAAAGCAGAACATTATTTCTGAATGCAGCTATACCACACTCTCCATCCACACACAACACACTTACAAGCTGTGGCTGAAATTAGGGATGGGCGATTGCTGTTCGGAGTTCGGACCAAACTCGACCAGTTCAGTCGACCGAACCAAACTTCCAAACCGAACTCGATTTTCTAACCGAACCGAATTTCCGAACTCGGTTCTTTTTGCCCATCCCTATAAGTTAATATTCCATTTAGTTCAATGGGGTTTGAATTTCTGAACTCTGTTTGGAAGTTCGGAGTTTGGACCGAACTCAGATAGTTCAGTCGACCGAACTGAGCTTCTGAACCGAACTCGATTTTCGAACCGAACCGAATTTCCAAACTCGGTTCTGTTCACCCATCCCTAGCTGAAATGTAACTGTGAGCACAAGTGGTGCACTTAGCCCCGGTGTGTAGCCTTATGATTTGTTCTGGTTTATTTAATTAAGGGACCAATTTCTATGCGTTTTCCCCATCGACACCAGTGGGGAAAATGTAGTGAACATGGATCCCTTTTATAGTAGAGAACGGTCCAAGTGAAGTTCAGGGTCCCTGAATTTTCATTATCACTACTTTACAGAGTGGAAACCTAAATACAGACATCCAGTGACTTACTCAAAGTCATTCAGGGAGACTGTGACAGATCTGGGTATTGAATTAGCAATGTCTGTTCACCACCTTAACCACAAGACAGACCTTTCTTTACAGGACAAACTGTTGACTAAAATGAAGAAAAGTTTTGCCCACAATTTAAGCATGAATAACTCTTGCTGAAAAAGTCAAAGTTAGGTTGCAGCCAGATGAGACAGACTGGGGAGGCTACCATGCTTCAGATAGCCTTACCCCTCCCTGAGGGGTAAGGCGAACCGTGCAATGCAGTGACTCGTGTGTCCAGGGCCTGCCAGATGTGGGGCAAGCAGATGACTGCTCCATGATGTGTCCTCTGAAAAATTACAAGGATGCGCCCAGGAGCAGCTTTACCCCAACTGGGGTAAGACTGTGCAATTCGTAACAGGGCACGCTTGCCCCGCTATGTAAGTTGCACTGTTGCGGGGCTGTGAGTGATTGGTACTAGCACCTGACTGGTCTGGTCTGGTTGGGGGAAGCCCAGAGGAGTGTGCGTGTAGCTCTCTCCCCACCCTACCAAACAGGTGATTGGATGGGAGGGGCAGGCCCAGAGGAGCACACATGTACACTCCTCTGAGCCCCTCCTCCTCTTATCACCTGTTTGTCAGGGTGGGGAGCGTAGCATTTGCGCACACCTCTGAGCTCCTCCATCGCTGTTTGTTGGGTGGATCGGGGGAGGAGGGAAGCCTGTGTTCTTCCCATGGCTCCCCTCTCCCTCAGTCCACCTGACTGACAGCTGATGGGGACAAGGGGTGCCTGGGAAGAGGACATGTGCTCTCCCCAGACTTCCTTTTCCCATCAGCTGCTAAGCTGGAGGGGGAGAGGGGGAAGCATGCACGCCCTGCTTCACCACCCCAACGGTGAAGCAGGCAGCAGGCCTGATTCTGAACCTCAGCAGTATTTGGAGCATCCAGTCGCTGGCGGCAGCTCTAACAGGGGTCAGCCTACCAGCTTCCCTGCCACCGAGTGGTCGGCTCCTCATACTTGCCCTGCATTGTGGCAGCAGCGATTGCCCGCAATGGGGTCATGCCCCTGCATTGGACCCCTGCTGTTTGTGTGGCTGCAACCATGAGTACAATTTGCCTTGGACTTGAATGTGACAAGGTACTAATTTTGAAGTTGACATTACTTGTGCTTTGTTTCAGTACCACGTGTGTCTTTAAAATGTTCAGTGCACTAGAAGTTTTTGTTATCAAAAATGGATGGGAAAATCTGCTCTGGCAACATTATTAAGGAATAAAAATGGAGACGTGTGCAATATAAAAGTTCTCATAAATAAAAAACAATCAAAACTTGTTTCTACTTTCAAAATATGCAACAAACATTCACCAAAAGCACATTCTGTGTTTTGGAGATTTTCTTTTTTTTTTACCTTTCTTTTTTGTAGGTAACATGGTAACACTATTGTAATGTATTTAGTTGTGATGTACTAACACAATTTTTATATCCTTTTAGAGCTTGTAAATAAGTGATTCTTAATGTTCCATATTGCTCCAAACTCAACTTCTTGTCTACTGTGAAACTGCAAGGAAATTCACTTAACTTTTTGTTTTCTGTTTTGCTTTTTTATCCACAGATGCATAATATTTATAACAATATTGGTATATAGGCATACACTGAAAGCGTTTTGAGATCCTCACATGAAAGGTACATAACACAGTCACCTCATTTTTTATGAGTAACTGCCATGCGATTTTGGGTAACAGCTTCTAGCGTAATAACCTTGATGTGCTTTAAAAGGAATCTAATAGCGACAGATGCTCCACACTACTAAAAATCAGGCTCACCCTCCTTCTCAGCCCCCAATATCATGAGTCACTTTTGAACATTTAGGGTAGCAGTTGATTGCAAGTATTATTGCAAATAAATTAAATCTGAAAAATAAAAGTGTTGACAGAATTAATATGAGTTTAAGGCTATTTTCACATGGACGCCCTCGCACATGTGTGCGGGGGTGGTGGTGGGGTCCCCATGTGAATGCTGCGGCGGGTGTGGGGGGGGATCGGTGGGCATCCATGGGAACATGTTGGGTGGGTAGGTGTGCATGCTCCTGCGCTTCACCCATCGCCCACACATGGAGCAATGGGTGCCAATGCCCGATGCTCTGTGTGTGGAGATGGGTGGAGGTCCATGGGTATGCATTCCCACACACCGCCTAAGCACTATACCTCCCACCCATCCCCCCACATACCCGCGCCCACTAGAAAAGGACCTAAGACTGAGCTGGATAGAGAAGTTCAGTCCCTTACCTCACACCATGGTAGGTAGGTTCAGTTTAACTCCAAGTACCCTGCTTACAGTTGTATTTTCATGTAGCTATTTACTTGACTCAACAAAAGAAAGGCAACACACCTTTTATCCTAGTGTAGAGAGGACATACATTCTGTTTGGTTCAGTTTCCACCAGGAACATTTGTGGTAATTAGGAATCAAACCTCCAACTAAATCAAACTGACCAGTAGAGCTGATTCTGTTTTTGAGTTAGGGCCTTCCTATTATATTAGCACTCATTATAGCACTCGCCCGGGGGTTGTTCACCTCCCTGCTTATTAGGTATTATCCCACGCACACCCCGCAGCCCCCACTCACTCGCTCTCTCGCACACGCTCCCTACTCATGGCGTTGTCCAAGGACATTACGGGGCCACCATGCGGACCGGTGCGTGCATCTGCCTCCTGTCTATCCGGTTAACCCATAGTCTCACCCGCATGGTCTGCCGGCACCATAGAGTCATGCCTAGCATGGCTGCTAGAAAGCAATGAGGTAGCTGCAAAAGTCCATGCTACAACCCTGCTAGCTCATGCTGTGAAGCTGCTGCAAGAGAAGAGCACTGCTTTTGATGGAAAGGGAGGTGTTATAGGGCCACTTCCCCAGTCCTGCTGTCAGTGCTCTGCCCTTAGTTACCACCCCCACCCCCATGTCCTCTTGGTAACTTATCAGGTGAGCTTTCCCTCAGCTTCCAGTCTGACACCACTGCTGAGCGCCTCCTTCTCTGGCTGGTTGCAGCTTTCATCTTGGGACCCAATCCTGTTTCTCGCTGCCAGGAACCAGTTGGGGTTACAACCCCCTAGCCACGCTCCAGCTCAAGACCCTATCGCAGGGATGAAATGAGAATCAATTTTTTCTTCTGAAAATTTTGTGAGAATTAGAATTGTTACCGAGATCTCTGGACAATCACAGTAATGGTTTGAGATCTCAATTGAGAATTTTTTTAAAATCAGTCGCAGGAAACTCATCAATATAAATACACAATAAAGGTTAAAACAGCAATATTCCACCCGGACAAAGGAAAATAAATATATACAACCCCAACCTACACACTCTCCAAATGGGTTTCTCTGAGCTGATAGTAAATTACCCTTGGGAGCCCTCAGACAAATCAGGGCCCCTTCCAACACCTTCTGAGTCCTGAGGTAGCAGGGCACCAAAACATCACTGGAGCGCAGCTCAGTACTCCGGCCCTTAATGAAAATAAGGTCGACGGATGCTCTGGATTGCCAACCCTAATTTTGCTACCGTCCTTGATTGTTCTGTGGCATTGGGACTGAGCAAGCCTTGCATATCTCTTACCACTGGCCTCTGTCCTACCTGGAACCTCCCCAGATATTTACATCTGGAACCCACTAAGGCAGGGCACTGAAAAAACATGTGCTCCAGGGTATCTACCGCCCCTAGTTGGCATAAGGGGCATACTCAGAGGGCCCACGGAGTTTTACTATAACGGCCCTCCAATACCGCTGAGGCAATCATGTTTATTCTCATTTTAAAGTATACTACACGCTCGGATGCATTTTCCCAAGTGAAAAGATAGTGAAAACCTGGGGCCAGGGGATTGTACAGCACATAGGCAGGGGCTACCTTCTGATACAACAGGAGCTCCCCCTCTAGTTGCAAAGTCTGGTCTTGGACTCTTCTTTTAATCAGAGTTCTCACGGCCGTCTTGCCTAGAGTGGTGAGACTCTCTGGGGAGAAACCTAGGTGACGGACTTCCCGCTCTCAGTTGAGAATGTCTCAATTTACCATTTGCTGTGATTTACCGTGTACCGCTTACTGTGTACCATGTTCACCCCAGTAATGCGAATGGCAAAATGGCCACCGCAGCTGTTCTGCACGTGCACAGCCCTCTTCCACGATGGCACCAGCAGCATCACTGCCATTTTGGAAAAGGGCATCTATTTTTGCGCATGCGCTTTACCAGGATGAACGCAGTACATGGTAAGTGGTACATGGTAAGTCACAGTAAATGGTAATCATGGTAAACAGTAAATCGTGAAAATTCTCAACTGAGAAAATGTAGAGAATGAGTGTTACTAAAAATGAGTTGAGAACCATGATTTTCAGCGAGAATCAAGAAAAAATCGAGTTCAAGTTTCAGCCCTTCCCTATTGTATTCTTGACAGCCCCATGTCAGTTTCCTCCACTACTCCTTAGATCTGGCGTTCGGATTCAAGTCAGGTTATTAATTTCACAGTGAAATAAAAACACTGCTTGAATGAGAACGCTGGAGCCAAGGAGCAGCAGAGGAAACTGACATAGGGCTGTAAGGAACACAGTGGGGTCCTGAGATAAAGCTGAAGTGTGGCTGGGGGGGGGGGGGGCATAGCCCCTAGCTGGGTCCCAGCAGTGAGGAACAGGATCGGGTTTTGAGATAAAAGCTACAACCAGCCAGAGAAGGAGGAGCTCAGTCGTGGTGTCAGGCTGGGAGCTCAGAGAGCGCTCGCCTAATAAGGTACTGAGGGGATATGGGGGGTTAATTAAGGGCAGAGCACTGACAGTGGGACTGAAGAAGTGGCCCCTATAACACCCGACTTTCCATCAGAGCCAGGTCTTGAGAAAGGGGAAGCACTCAGTAGCACCACCAGTGGCGGATAATGCTAGCACATGAAATGTGGGCAGGGGGCTGCCTGTTTATTAGCTCTAAACACTAAAACATATTGGGGGTGTGTGTGTGTGAGTGGGGAGTGATCAGACTGAACATGGACTCCAGAGAGCTAGTTGTCTTGTTTGAAAACACCCATAATATGAAACAGTATGCCAACCTAAAACCATTTCAAGTTGATACTGATGATCTTCGAAGGCTCTCCTCCGTTTCAGACACAAAGAGATTATTTGTGATCAAATGGGTTTGAGTTTGTTTTTTTTCCAGAGACATATTAGTGCCTTTAGTTCTTGATTTTCATGTTTGTCATCTTATGACTTAATTGTAAGAATAACACAATACAGGTTATTGGCATCTAACTCCTAGATGGGGTGTTTTACTTTACAAAGGCTGATTCTGGTCAAATTAGCCAGTACATTAATTTGCTTAAGTGTAAATAGAGGTTAATATTGTAACATACTATGTTCAGTCTCATTCTAAATATTTTTGTGCCTTTCCAGTTATTTGGTGTGTAATTAATACAGGAATAAATTGTCAGTCTCATGAATTCTGGGATTTGTCATCCTTCTGAATGGCAATTTGTAGTATGGAACGTTGACTTCGTGACAACATCTGTAATGCTGTTTTGCTTCAGAAATCCAAGAGAGAATACTGATATCTGAGCGTGCACATTTTACTTTACTATATCATTTCATATCTCACTTCATTTGGGTGATAAAACCACTGTAAGGCTTAATCCATTTGAAAACTAAACTAGGCATTTTGTATTTATTTATTTATTTTTTAAAAATTGAAAACTTTTCTTTGATCCATACACCATATAAGGGTTCTCAGTATGGGTTCGTTCTTCACTATACTGAAATATGTGAGAAGAAACATGGTAAGTTTCAACTCATTGGGTACAATCCTACGGGCCACTTACGCCGGCTTGTACTTGCACCACGAGCAGTGAACACATGCACAGCAAGCCACATGGGGCAACGCTGCGCCCGCTCCAATGCAACCCCCCCGATACAACCCCCCCAAACCCACATACCCCGCAGCCCAGTGGATGGAGCAGGAGCGTGACTGCTCCATCTCTTGGTCTGTGAGGTGTGTGGGCCCGGGGGGTCGAATCGGAGGGGATGCGCCGTTGCCCGACACGACTTGCTGTGTGCACGGGGTGCATGCGTACCTGAGCAAGTGCTACCCACTTGTATTGTGCGCCTGCTGCTGATGTAAATTGGCAGCAGGATTGCATCCCAAGAGTTTTCTATTCTTCCACATATGCAGAAAATGGTTTGTTGTATTGCAAAAGAAGCCAGGGATTAAGTTTTTGATTTTGCGGGATTTGCAAATGCTTCTCCCACTACATAGCTCGATATTCCCAGGGGTTTCCC
This sequence comes from Sphenodon punctatus, assembly GCA_003113815.1. Taxonomy (NCBI): domain Eukaryota; kingdom Metazoa; phylum Chordata; class Lepidosauria; order Sphenodontia; family Sphenodontidae; genus Sphenodon; species Sphenodon punctatus. Next base: position 4,997,090 of record QEPC01014420.1, on the reverse strand, counting down.
TGACTATTTATACCTCTAGAACCTTCCAAAGAATAGGTTTCATGGTGCGAAGGGAGAAACCGAATTTAATGAAGACTCTATTGGGGTTTGCTGCTACTGTTACAAGATCCGTGTGGACATCACTCAGCCCTTTGAAAAGGGAATGGAATTGCCCCACATTCCACAGCTGTGAGTAAGAGAGAGAGAGAGGGAGAGGATAGGGAATGCTAGGTAAGGAAAACTGTTTGCAAGTATTTTATCATTTCAGTTAAATGTAAAGAAAATGCCACTGGAAAAACAGTGCTGGGAATTGGTCACATGTTTGCATATTGTCATGAGTGCACTGTATTTAAATTAGGGGTCTTGTTTGAGTTCTGGCTGCAAGCTGTGGAAGGTTCTACTGTCTGATGGCCTACTCCACTAGTTGATATGCAACTCCCATTAATTGACATTTAGTTTCTAATTCCCCACACTTCAGTTGGGACAATGTGTTCTAGATTTGTCATTTAAAAAACAAAACAAATAAAAAAACACATTGGGCTATCTTTAGTTTAGGTGCTGTTGAAGCCAAGATGGGTCAATTTACTTTGCCAGTTGCAAAAGGTAGTATTTGTTTTTCTTATATTGCATCAGATGTCAAACTAAAAACCGCTATTGCCACTAGTAGAGATTTTCAGATATACACATTTAAAATGTTGTTCCAGGGAAAATGTCCCAAACAAATGCTATAATTTAAATATTAGCGTGAACATGCCAGGAATATGCAAGTGTACTTTTAATAGATGAAAGGTTTGGTTTATTATTTAACAAAGATGGGCATATAATCTTTCAAATTTGCAAGACATGTGAGCAAAGCATGATGTTCCTAAATATAAAATTTCTGATGTTCTTAGGCTATGTGGTTTTTCCATGTGATCGGGTGAAATACCACTAGTAACTTTCAATTTGACCTTGAAAAGACTAAAGCAACATTTGTATGCCCACACATTAAGTGAAATAGAAGTGTCTATTTTACAATCCTAAAGATATTTTAACTGTGCTTGTGTTAAGGTGTTAGAGGTACAAGATTGGATCCAAGTTTGAGTAGAGTCTGGTAATCTTTCCAATGAATACTGCATATGTTGAGATTTTCCAAGAAACTTTTTTCTGTTTGTCTTTTCTTTGGAACTAAAGGAGCATTTACAGTGAAAAATAGATATTGTTTCCTGTTGGAAAACCTGGATTACAAAGGTTGTCAAAGCAAAGCAAACTTAGCTGTGGGATTTAATACCTAGGATCAACAAAAGTAAAATTCTCACTATATTTTTTATCTGTGAGGACATGGGTTGGCAATGTAGAATCAAGCATTTAATGTCTTTAGCATACATGGTTTCAGTGCGGCCAGGGGGGGAGGGCGAGGGAGGACATG
>QEPC01014420.1:4965218-4977184 GCA_003113815.1 Sphenodon punctatus | reverse complement strand
AACTCCCCCAATCAGGGGGGCCACTACCTCCCTCGCTCTCCCCACCAACATCACCTCCATCTTATCGGGGTTGAGCTTCAGTCTGCTCTGCCGCATCCATTCCGCCACGGCCTCCAGACACTGGGATAGCAACGAGACAGCCGGGTCTGGGTCAGTTGAAAAGGAGAGGTACAGCTGAGTATCATCAGCATATTGGTGACAGAGGTGGTGATGGTTCTTGCCACAGCCTATTGGTTCACAGTGTGAATTTAATCCTATCTACTGGGTATAGCAGAAGCTTTATAGGTGTTTGAGATTTTCTAGTGGGGGATGCATCCAGGGTCATGGGGGCAGGGCATATGTTGATCCAGGAATGGCATGGGGATTTTTGCCACCCTAGGTGGCTCTGGCTCCCCTGCCTCTTCTGCCCCCAATCCAGTTGTGGCACTTACCACAGTGACTGCAGTTTTTGCAGCTCCCTTCAACTTGCCACCCTAGATGGTCACCTGTGCTACCTCTGTAGTAATGCCAGCCCTGTGTGGGTCAAGAGGATCCAGCATCCCCTACAAATTTTAGGCCACTGCCTCTGATGATGGTTGTATAGAATCCATTCAGTGTTTTTACAATTTTTATGGCTTAGACACACTTTGATGACATAGTACAATTGCTTTTTAAGGCATCAGCATCATCTTGGATTCCCTCTCTCAGTCCCATCCACTGCTTAAAATATTTAGATAAGGCATAGAAGTGCTGTAGGGGTGGAAAACTGCCTTCCAATCTGACATCTCCAGCTATGTCTCTCACCTTCTTCCATTTTCCTTCTGATGATTTCTTTCATTGCTGTTTTTCAGTTTTAAATTGTTCTTAAATTTATTATTTTGTTCCTCTGCACACTTTATGAGGGCTGATGTTTATGAGTTAGAGCTATGCTTTGAGGGAGACCAAGAGAAGAAAGAATACCGTACCTTCTGCCTCCACCTCTGTCTTCATGGGCCATTCCAATACATTAAATAAGTGCTAGTCAACCATATATAGAAACATCGCTAACCTTCCATCAAATAGACAGACATTAAGCTTTCAAAGCAGGAGTCAGACACCCTTCAAGAAGTGAAGGAATCTGTGGCAATTTTTAAACATTCAAACCTTATTAATTCCAATGACAGTTATCCTTTAAGTCACTTGAGACAGCTGCACACTTTTCAACTTTCACAGCTTTCATGTGATGATAATGATTTTTTCTGACTCGGAAACACACACAAACACACACACTAAAAATGTGTGTGTTTTCTGAGAGAGAAAAATTATTATATTATATATATATATTTATATATATAAAAACCAGGTATCATTTTTGATTCAGAAATATAGGCAACATATTAAATCATTACCAGGTCATTGAATGGAACTTCAAGTCAGTTTTAGATCTTTCACAGTGGGATTCATATGACATTTTAGTCATTCTCATTCAAACAGAATGTGATATGGCGATGTCAGCCTAACCTTCTACTCTGGAATCACTAATTATTTTATTTCTAAAGTAGACTTGTAACTAAATTTCCTGGTAAGCTCTTGAAAATCAAAGGGAAGCAAATAACTTTTTTTATGTTTTATTGGCTAAACTTGTTTTGCTGCAGTTACTGGGCTATTATGTTTCAATTCGTTAAATTAGGATGTATAAATTCAAGATTTTGTGAGCTCTGGATCTAAAAACCTGTCCTAAGACTGATTATCTGTACTAGTATTAAGTATGAGTGATTACAAAAACTGGAGTTTGTCTTCATCTGTTCCTATGACTAGATAATTGAAAGGGTGTGGGTTAAATGAGAACCTGTAGTGAGTTGAAAAAGATGAAAATACTAAATAACAGGGTTTGCTAGCTCTCCTGATTCGAGTGAGCAACTTACAATTTAAGGGGTTTGTAAATGGCCAAAATAATGAGTATTTCAGTTTTCATTTTTTTAAAAAGAAAAAAATATAATTCCAACCCTCCTGGTTATGTGCCAACTTAATGGGACGGATCCCATGCCCTGTGAGTACCACGCGGTATGCGCACACGTGTGCGCAAACAGCATGCACCCCCATTACGGGGGAATTGTGTTTGCACACGGAACACACATGCAAGCAGTTTGGGATTGCAGCCAATGTTCAGAAACCAGAAAGCAAATAAAAATAATCTCAAAGTTGTCGTTTAAAACTAAGCTCATGATTTAGGAGTTCAACTCAAGATTTTTGAACATTTGGGTAACTATAGATGCATATAGCCATTTTTTTCTGAGCCAGTGTTTTCAGTGACTATGGTATATAGATGATCTACACCTCGGAAGATTAGCATATTAGCCACTACAGTTTCCAGACTGTCTAGCTTTCCTTGTGCTGTGAATAATTTTGTCTTTTCTCCCCCCACCACACTGAGTTAAATCAAAACCATTTCTAATTATTTTTGTTTCTCTTTCTTAAACCTATATTATAGTGTGGGATCTGCATCAAGGGCATCACTTAGCTTCATTTAGAAGTATGGACACCTCGACTGTGTCCATTTCCAGCTGCCATAAAATGGCTATAAATAAGGGAAAATGCCATGCTACTTAAAGCTGCTGAAATGAGCTTTTGAGCGTTATGCTTACAGGAATGTCAACCTGTCACAGAGTAAATCAACAAAGTGTCCTTAAACCTTCATTGCATCAATGATATCTCTGGCTTCATGGGTTGGGGCTGGGTTATACACACTCTCTCTCTCTCCCTCTCTCTCATTTGATGGTTATTTTGTTTTGATACTGCATCATGCTTACTTTCAGCCTTTTTGCTGTTTACAGTACTTGCTGGTAACTGTAGGTTTTATTGGTTGCAACTGTTAGAGTTTGTCAGAGATTGTTAAATGAAACCTTGATGGCTTCCAGCCTCTAAGAGACCTTGGATTAACATTAATGCATTAGGAAGCCAAGAGTATAAATTACAACATGAATGGCCTGTAGGGTCACAGATTTTCTTTTTAATTTCTACTTCTCCCGCCTTTGTTATGTTATTTCTCTGTTCCTAGAGGTTATACTTGATGTGTCAGAAGTAATTATTATGAATGTAAGAGTTCCTCTGGAGAGATTGCCCTTCTACGCATTTAGGAAGACAGAATGTGCAGCAGATTATTTTTGCCAGTAGTTGTAATCTGGCCCACACTTGCTAGAGATGTTAATCTAGTTCTGTGTGAGTGTTTATTCTATGCAGTCAATTTATATAACTCCTGTTATATAAATGTGCTAGCTTAATATGATAGTGTATCTTCTACCCCTATTTTCAATTAAAACTCAGTTGCCAAAATCCAGTTTTTAATACGTATTTAATATGTATGGTGGACTTGATCCAATATCCCATGGCTTGTGTGAGCATGCGATCCGCAGAGCATGGGATTGCAGCCAGTGGTAATAAAATAAATTTTGCTGCAGAAATCCAACATGCAACCCTACCTAAGCCATTAACATTACATAGTTCTTGTTTGGGGCTTTCCTGGTGGGATAAATCTTGTTCTAATAGTGCTCCAAAAAGAGGTGGAAATTCCAAGTTATATTTTTGAAACTGAGATGTAACTGATATGCAGTACATACTTCAGAGCATTTTGAGCACCGTAACAATGTGTGATTGTTTATCATGGAGCACAGGACACTAGGAGGAAAGATAGAGAGCAAAGATATCAAATGTAGATTTTAATTGGGTGAAGTGGCTGATTGCTATACTGAATAATATGAGGCTGCTTGTTGATAGGCTAATTTAGAAATTTTGTGCCAATCACATAGAAAGGTGGACAATAAACAAAGCAGCGGAGGACCATAATTTGTGTCACTGAAACCCAGGATGTCCTGCTGAACTGAGTATTTACTGGTAGTGTCAGTATTCAGTGACAGCTGAGTATAAACTATTACTGTCTCAGCTAGACTAGAAAACTGCATATGTGGGCTGATAGACATTTTCAGTAAATGGACAGTATTCATGTCTAGAGATGGTCTTCGTTAATCTAAGTTACGACCAGTGATTTAAATATAACCACATAGCTAGGTGATAAAGGAAAGGTTTTGAGCAAATTTCTGTGGTACTGAAGTTTATACTTTGATGAGAATCCTTTCTTTACATATGTCATTCCTCTTGGAGGTCAGAAAACCTTGGAAGCAGAATGATACCCAGTGGTGGCAGGAAAACCTTAATGCTGTTCTGGTATCTGCAGTCTGTGCTACCAGCTACAGTAAATGTGTGACTGTCTCCCTCTAGCAAAAGGCTCCCATAAAAATCATACCTTGCTGCTGGTGCTGGTACTACTACTAACAGAGTTACTCTTGTAGCTAAGGTGGCAGAATCCTTCAGTTCTGGAATGAAGGCTTTGGAATTCCTACTGACAATCCACAATGAATGGACTTGTATTGGACTGCTGAGAAGATGGGAGTATTTTTCCTTAGAGGAATTCAGGGTGTGATATCATCAATTAGTGGCTGTTCTACAAAAAGAGTGGAGTTTTCAGAACTCAATCTGAATGCTTTAATGGAACTTTTGTCTCCTTAAAAGGATTTGTCCCAATCAGGGCCGACCTTAGAATTGGTGGGGCCCAGGGCAAAGATATAGGGCACAATCCTATACCCCGTGTGTGCTGAGTGCGCACGCGCAATACATGTGCACACGACTTGTGCATATGCAGGAGAGTTGCGCCCGGCGAGCATGCAGCCTGGCCCAACCTGACCCAGAACCCCCACGCCCTACACCCTGCCTGCTATGCACAGCACACTTATTGGGCGCAGGGCTTCAGGGACAGTACAGGCTGCATGCTAGCCGGGCGCAGATCTTCTGTGTGTGCGTGAGCCATGCGCATTATGCGCATGTATCCAGCACACGCAGGGCATAGGCTAGTGCCCATAATGAGGGGCATCTAGTAGCCCTTCCCTCATGGTGGCATCCTTCACGGAGCCCTAAAAGTGATCATGTTTGGGGCCCTGCTGGGATCTAGAAAGGGTACAGGGAAAGGTAACAAAAATTATAAGGGATATGGAATGACTCCCCTATGAAGAGAGGCTGGATAGGTTGGGACTGTTCAGCTTGGAGAAGAGATGGCTGAGAGGAGATAACCCAGAATGTCTTGCTAAACTGAGTATTAAGTATATAAAATCATGAGTGGTGTGGAACAAGTTAATAGGGAATGGTTATTCACCCTCTCAAATGTTACTAGAGCTAGGGGACACCCCATGAAACAAACTAGCAGAAGATTTAGCACAAATAAAAGGAAGTATTTTTTTCACTCAACACTCTTAACTTGTGGAATTTGTTGCCAGAGGATGTGGTCAAGGTCAGTAGAATAGCTGGGTTTACAAAAGGATTGGGCAAGTTCTTGGAAAGTAGGTCCGTTAAGAACTATTAACCAAGTAGGTTTAGGGGACATAACTTCTTACTGACTGGAGCTGTTGGCGACAGGATGCTGAGCTCAATGGACCATTGGTCTGACAGAGTATGGCGCTACTTATGTTTTTATATTCTCCTGTTAGGGAGTGGGGTCTCCACACCCTGCCCTGGTGAAAACAAGCCACTGTGGGGCCCCTGGAAAGAGTGGGGTCCAGGGTAGTTGTCTGCCCTGGGGCATTGCAGGACAGCTGAAAGCAGCCCACTCACTCGATTTCCCCCTGGCGGACGGACTGTCTGCCCTGCTCTCCTCAGTGGCCCCAAAGTGTGGTAGCTGCGACTGCCCACCCTAAGGCGCGCTGGTGATCAGTCTCACCCGGCTGGTGATCAGTCTCACCCGGCTCATCTGGCTGCACTCATGGTGTATTATGAATTCTCTTAAATTTATAAGTTGATTTACTTGTAGTTTGGTATTGTCTAAATGCATACGTATATTTGTTAGTTGGTTATATATAATGTCAAGCTCCCCCCTTTCCCCAACTTCTACTAAGTTTACACTATGTATGTTTAATTATCTATTTTGTAATACTTAGGTTTTTAATTATTATTTTATTGTTTTGTTTGTATTTTATTGTTATAATATAAAATCTAATATTAAAATTTTAAAAATGTAACAAATGTGTCATAGAATGATAGAAGGGTCTAAAAGGAATATTTTAGGTTCACTGAGATGAATCATTGTCCAAAACTTTGTATATAAATTGAGTCTAAATTATTTTAAAATCTTTTCCAATTCCCCAGAATAAGAATCTTTCTGTGCATATCATGAAGGAGTTTTTGAGTTCGTTTCTTTTAAAATATTTTCTACAGATGATTTTTAATCTTATCTTGACTTTTTCCACCTTTATTACTATATTAATCGAATGAAAAAGTGTCGAGTTTGTTTCAAGCTGTTTCCAAGATGGCACCTTCTTGCAATATCTTGTTTTGACTGGAGAATAGATTTAAGCTTATATGTAAAGCCACAAGATGCCTAAACAGCAATGTGTTATTTATGTAGGAGGACTTGAGTCTACAATTTCTTACAGCAGAAGTTGGACAAGAGGCTGGTTCCAAAGCAACGTTTAGCTTTTTACCTGCTGGCCCATGTCTCATTGATTTCAGTACACTTTGCCACCCCCATTGGTATAATTAAAACAGTATTTGTAACTATACTCTTGGCTAATTCAGTGTTTAGAATTGTATTTTACCAGTCTGTCAAATGTGGGGGGAATTGTACGAGTGATGTTTTATTTTGATTAAACAGACTGAATCCCCCCCACCCCCCCCCGCCTAAAATCCAGGGCATAATGTATTGCAAACATTTTAGTTTCAAGCATGATGCATAGCTTTATACACCAAAAGTGCTAAGTGAACAGGACAAAATAAAACTATATTTAAAATAGTTAACATTATGCTGTGATTTTGTCACTCTATTTGTCACTCTAGTTTTGGCATAAACTGTATGCTGCCATCTGCTTGAGAACACATTCCCAGCATCAGGAGCCTGCTGCAGGTGTTGGCTGTTTAAGTTCTAGCTTTTACTGAGATGGAGAGAACCTACTGCACATGCTGTTAGCAACAGCGTCCATCAAGAGACATTTCAGAGTGGAACTCAGACATCAAGCCTGCAAGAAGGAGTTACATAGAGCTCATACTAAAATACTCCATAGTTGTGCATGTGAGCCTAGATGGGCAATGTTTTGCATTGCATATATTTTCAAAGTTGGAAGACATGTAGACTTGCACGAGGAGACCAACATTATGTAATATAGTACTTTTATGTTACAGTCACAGGGGATAGAGTACTGGCCCTTGACACACTGTATTTAAGCACGTTTTACAAGAGTTCTGTTCTCTTTTTTGGTACAGTACTCATTACTTAACGTGACTTTTCCCCTGTCTAAATTTTCATATTGAAGTTTAAATCTTGTTGATTTTCCATAGATTTGAATATATGGGAGTCAGAGGACACCATTGATTTAGTTATTTTTATTTAAAACATTTATAACCCGCCCATCCTGCCACAGGCAGCTCTGGGCGGTGGACAACATTTCAAAATTATAACAATAAAACAATTTAAAAATATTAATCACCAGGAGGCATAAAAATATCCCCACCACCACCACCTTAACCCATTCCCCCCCACCCTCCTATCCTCTCCCCCTAAAAGCCAGGTGGAACAGGCATATTTTACAATGACGTCGAAATGAGGGGAGATGGCGACAGGAATGGGCATTCAGATTAAATTACAGATTCAGATCCATTACGGATTCAGATCTGTAATTTATGTATTAAATTGCGAATTCAGATTTACAGATTCAGATTTTTCCCACTGAAGTCAATGGGAAATTTTCCTATTGAAGTCAATGGGAAACTGATCCATAGTACTGAGTCTGACCTCCCCCTAGTACCTCAGAGGGATTGATTGAAGCTCAGCCAGCCCGCTGCTACTGTGTGTGGAGGGACCTTCCTGCAGGCTCCCTTGCCATGGCACAATGCCAAGGTCCCTGCTCCATAGAGCGCATGTGTAAAATGGCTGCCAGGGCTATTTTGCACATGCACAGTGTCTGCCATCCTTAGCCAAAATGACAGTGACCAAAATTACATGACCACCATTTTGGTTAAAGGTGACTTTTCTGTGCATGCAGAAAACAGCCTCAGTGGAGCATGTGCAAAATGGCCACCACCCTTAACCAAAGTGGCAGTGATGTTATTTTGGTGGCCACTGTTTTTGTTAAGGCTGGCCGCCATTTTGAGCATGCACAAAACTTCTCCGGCAGCCATTTTGCACATACGTGGTGTGGAGCAGGGAACTCAGCAGCGTGCTGTATAAAGGGAGCCTGCCAGGAAGCCCTGAAGGACTAGCAGTGAGCTAGCGGAGCTTCAGCAAAGCTCTCTGAGGCTGGTAAGTACATGTCAGGGCCCTGGGGGGTGGGGACCCATAACTGGTATGGACAGAGTTCAGATTGGTTCGGATTAATCCATAATGGCCCGTTACAGGCCATTACAGATTAATTTGAATCCGTATTGCCCATCCCTGGCAATCAGCTAATCTGATCTCCTGTGTACAAGAGGCCAATTGAACTTCCTCCAGTAGTAAGCCCATTAAGTTGTGGTGGTTTCCAAACTATGGTCCATGGATGAGACCAAGGTAAGTGATCCATCGCTTGACTGTGGTTCCAGCTGTATTACGGTGGAGAGGGCTTTAGTCTCACTGAAGGGAAGATAGTGGGTAACCATAATAGGCATGTGCTGAACATGACTTTCCCCATAGCTCTTGCTGATGAAAGCTCATGCCAAAATAAAGAGATTTTCTTGTTAGTCTTTAAGGTGCCACAAGACTCTCTTTTGTTGTTGTTGTTGTTGTTGTTGTTGCTGTTTTAGAGCTATAGACTAACACAGCTACTCTGCTGGAATATACATATTATGGAAATCTTCTCTACACTCCTTCCCAGTATAGATGTTTATAGAACATCGGGGACTAAAATCGTCATCCGTCCTAGCTTAGCCACAACCAACTCGCAATGAGCATGCATCTGGCTGTGACTATATCTGGTGGAAGAATAGTAGTCCAAAACATTGAGAGAATAGCAGCAGAAAAGTATGTATCCTAGAAGAGCATCTAGTCTTGAATTGACAATCAGTTCCAATGGTAAATTACCCTTGCTATTGGGGGGTATTTCTTCTTTGAATTTGAGCAGCTTTTAACTTTCGACCATAGGCTGCTGTTATGCTTTCTCCTGCTAGATCAAAGAGCCATTTAATATCCAAAACTTTCTCCCCATGAAGGTAAATTCACACTGCCATGATGTCACCTCTTAACTTTTTATGATAAATTAAACAAGAATGATCTCCTTAAATTGTCACTGGAAGGCTTTTTTTTCAGCTCTCAAATAATCCCTGCAGTTCTCTTTTGACATATCACAAAACAAACCCATCATTTTGGAGTGTGTGTAGTTTTAAATTAGATCATTCAAATGTTCAGGTTTTTTACCCAGCGTTGTGCTTATATGTATCTAGTTACTTTTTAAAGCAAAAAGATTTATTTAGATTTAGATGACAGTGGAACTGATTTTTGTGGAGTTCCACCTGGAACAAATTTGGTCCTATAATTGTAGAAGCAACTAAAATGTGCTGAGAGATGTGCATGTTCCAAACTGAATAATGAAGCAGTACAAGATTATTCTGACCACCGCATTGTCTTCAGAGGGATTGCTTTGTATTATGATACATTGCCTTATAATAGTGTTCTTTGGTCCTCTGTTATTTAAGGTATTGGTGCTCTGGCAACTCCTGATCTCTGATCTTTTAGTATGGGCTCTATTTCTCTGCTGGTGGATTTTTCTGTTGAGGAAGTTTAGCTATCGTGAATCCTGGCTAGGTGCAGGCATCTGGACTAGATGACCCTTGAGATCCCTCTAGCAGTGTGGCCCCATGAATTGCATATAAAAGCAGTATGTAAACATAGCTCCAGTTTATGTTCAGCAGTATCTTCTAATCCTGTGTAAAAGTAAAATATATTTGGTTTAGCAATGTGAAATTAGGCTCTTAGTTTTCTGCCCAACACTTTTAACCTGAATTGAAGATTACAAATTCATCATTGTCAGCCAATTACCCTGGTCCTCATCTTTCAGTCTGTGCACAGGAGGAGCCTTGCTTTAGCTCTTCGGGTGAATGGGTGAGCCATGTGTGCAGCAACTACTACAGTGGCTCCCAAACATTTTACTTGCATGACCCTATTTTGAGATTTAAATATAATCCTATGACTTTGGGCAACAACAAAGACATGGAAAGTATAGTAAGTATGACCTGGGATCATGGCCTCATCTGCAAGTGATGTGGGGTCCCAACCCACAATACAGGAACCGCTGAACTAGCAGAATGGGAACCCAAACTGTATTATACTTTTCTTACTTTATCTGCAATCCTGTCCCCCTTGAAGTCAATGGTAATATTCCCTATTAAATTTAAGGAATGAGAATTGCACCTTTCGTTTATATGGACCTAAATCCAAGGTCTGCGCTTGTGGACCAAAACTACAGTTGTGTGCCCCCAGGAATGTCTCCTGACTCCACTGCCACCCAGGAGAGGGAGAAAAGCAGAGCTGAAATGACTGCTGTGGTGGTGGCAGTTGTAAGGCAGGGGACTTTCCCAGGGGCATCCTGTGCGTGCGTACTGTGTGTGTGCACACAACATTAGTTTTGGTCCACACATGTGAACCTTGGATCAGGGCCATATTGATTTGTTGAAATGGGAAAGCTTGTAAATACCCTGTTTCAGTGGGTTACCTAAAAGAAGTCTACAGAGTCACTTTGTATTCCCCTCAGTATCAGTCTATAAACACACAATATCAAAATATGATGATTGCAAGGGTTTGGAGTACAAAACGTCTTGTAAATGTTCAGCACTACAGCCCTAGCTGTAACATCCATAAAGTTCAGAAACATAAAGAGGAAGGAAGACAGTCAAAATAAGGGATGGCTTAGGGAAATGATAATCAAATGCAGGTACGCTCACCTCTAAATAACCAGCTTAAATCCACAGTATTTTATTCATAGATGAGAATGACTACTGTCATACTACAGTATGGGTGGGAAAATATTTTCCTGTTGCAGGTCATGTTGAAACCTTTAGAACAGAATAAGATCGGCAGGCCAGATTGGAGTTGGGGGCAGAGGTGCTTAAAGCATGTGCTAAGTAGGGGTGGGACTCTGGGCAAAATTTCGGTTTTGGTTACTTTCGGTTTCGGTTCTCATGTATTTTGGTTCAGATCTTTTGCATTGATTTTTGTATCAGATTTTTAACACTGCAGTTTTCCCATTGAAGTCAAAGGGGACAAACTGCAATGTTAAAAATCCAGTACAAAAATCAATGCAAAAGATCAGATACAACCGATACAGAAAAAGAACCAAAATTTGAGATTAATTCGAAATAGCCATTATTGGGTACTTTCAGTTCTTTCTGAAACCAAAAGTACCATCCATGGTGCTAAGGATGGGAGAAGGAAGAAGAGGGTCCATATCATGGATTTATGCCCTCATCTCTGCTCTTTTACCTGAGCTCACTCTTTTAGTGCTTGATGGGAGGTACTGAATACATACTCATGCTAAGGGCAGTACAGATATAGACACTCCCATCATCTTCTCATTTTTAGGTGTATTCTTTAGGGGTGTACACCAGGCCTCCATGTCGTTTTCGTTGTTCGTTTTCATTTTCATTCAAAAATGTCATTTTCGTTATCATTATTAACAGTTGTTTTCATTTTTGTTGTCCTTATTGTTTTTGTTATCATTTTTAGTATCGTTTTTATCATATTGGTATCGTTTTTGTTATCAGTATCGATATTTGTTATTGTTATAGATATCATTATTGATGTCAGTACCATTTCAAAGAAAGATTTTATTTTTGGTATCGGTATCATTATTGATTCCTGTACATAACTAATATTTATCTAAATCTAAGGGAGAAGGGGAAAGGAAAACTATCTATTATATAACCAATTATCTATATAACTATTCTAATCTATATGTCTATTATATATATATATATATATATATATATATATATATATATATATA
>QEPC01014420.1:4936901-4949775 GCA_003113815.1 Sphenodon punctatus | reverse complement strand
TACTACTCGGATGGGATATGTCCAGCTATGTTGGATTTAGTTTCCATTGCCCAGATTAAATTTCCAAGGGCGGCCCTGTTTATTGGAGGCGACTTTAATGCTAGGCTCAGGCTGGGAAATCCTTCTAACTCCCAGGTGGACCAGAGCCTAGATGAAAGCAGTGACAATTTCCTTCTCCCTCCACGCAGCTCCAAAGATGTCCTGGTGGGTGACTGGCAGTGAGATATGGAACAATTTCTCCAAAACCTGGATCTTCTTGTGCTCAATGGGAGAACCCTGGGGGATGAGGAGGGGCAATTTACTTTCACTCCGTAGCCGGTTCCAGTGTAATTGATTACTACTTGACCAGCCACGATAACCTTGGGCTGGTCAAAAGTTTGGAGGTGGTCCCTAGACCGGAGACCGCCCACTTCCCACTGGCCCTAGAAATCCAGAGCCAGGAGGTTGCCAACTGCCCATTTGCCCATGACAAGATACAGGAGGGGGGACTTAAAACACGCACCAAGCGTTCGGAAGATCTTATTAGAGCATGTAATGACTTTATAAATTCCCCGGAAGTTAAGGAGATTCAGCTTATGCTGCCTCTTTCTGGAAGGGGGGATCTCACTTGGTATAATAAGCTTCTAGCTAGGTTAGAGTCAGCAATTACTTTCAGGGCCCCCTGAGTGCCATCCACGGGGGGTATAAGTGGGCTGCATGGTTTGATAAGACCTGTAGGGCTGAGAGGAGGAAGTTGAGAGCTTTGGTACGGAACCTTAAGGCCCATCCCTCCGGCCCCCTCTGTAGGCTTTTGCAGCTACAGCAGAAATATTATCAGACACTCCCGGCTAGGAAGAAAGAGCTTTATTGTAAGACTCAATGGCATGAACTATACAAAGCTACAACTGAAAAAATTCTCAAAAATTTTGGTCTTTGGTACGCTCCTTAAAAAAATCAAGGGGGGATGATTTTTCTCCTCCTTTAATCCCGGCCCACTGTTGGGAACAATTCTATGTAAAATTATATTCTAATTCGGTAGGGCCGGAAGATCACTTTAGTGGATACCCCCAGCATATATTCGAATCTTGGCCCCCAGTTTTGCCTGGAGAGGTGAAATCCCTCATTATGGGCCTAAGACTAGAGAAAGCCCCAGGCCCAGACCGGGTCACTTCTGAGATTCTTAAATTGCATTCAGACTGGTGGGCCTCGGTTTTGGCCCCCCTATTCTCAGAGGTAAATGAGTCAGGAGTCATTCCGGCATCATGGCTCAAGAGCATATTAGTCCCTGTCTTCAAGAAGGGTGACCCTGGCTTGCCATCTAATTACTGCCCGATAAGCCTGCTCAGTACAATTGGGAAATTATACACCCGTTTACTGCTGTTGAAGCTGGAATCCTGGATCAAGGAAGCGGAACTCATTGCACCTGAGCAGGCAGGCTTTATGGCAGGTAGGGCAACGGTAGACCATGTATTGGTCCTCTCAGCTCTAATAACTAAATCTGTGGCCAACAAGGGGAACCTTTTTGTGGGATTTATGGACCTGGAGAAAACGTTTGACTCCATTTCCAGAGAGCGCTTATGGGTTAAGCTGAGAGCGCTCCCCATTGACCCCCGCTTACTGTTTCTGCTAATCAAACTGCATTTGGGGAACTCATTGCAAATTAAGTTGGGCATATCAGGGGAGTTATCTGCTCCGGTTTGAGTCAAAGGGGGGGTCAGGCAGGGGGGTCTGCTGGCTCCCGTGTTGTTCAATCTCTACCTAAACAATGTCGTCCGGCATATGGGCACTAGGGATACGCATGTCCCTTTAGTGGGTCAGAGGCGTTTACCTATTGTTCTTTATGCAGACAATACCGTGCTGGTTTCTCAAACTCGAATCGGACTCAATAGACAGCTGGAACTTTTGGGGGAGTATTGTGTGAAGGAAAGTTTGAAGATCAACTATCCAAAGTCAAAAGTGTTAGTAGTAGGGTGGAGGAGGACTAAAAGCCCGTATTCTTGGAATGTTAAAGGGGAGCGTATCGCCCAGGTAAATCGATTGAAATACCCGGGGGTTATTTTTTCCTCCACTGCTAAATGGATCCTGCACTATGAGCATGTGAAAGTGCAAGCTAGTCACTCGGCTTCAGCAATATTGAAATTCTATTTTGTCCAGGGGGGGAAGATGGTAGTGCCTGCCCTGAAATTATTTGAGGCTAAGGTACTGAACCAAGCTTTATATGCTGCCCTAGCATGGTCCCTTGACATATTAGCTAAATTAGAGTGCTTTCAGAACCTTTTTCTGTCTTCACTGCTGGGCATCCCACGTGGTTCTCTGCAGGTTATAGTCAGGAAAGAGACGATCTTTCCAACAGTGAAGGCACGTGTCCTTCAGTCTATTATTAATTACCGGACAAAGGTGGTTGGCCCCTCTAGAGCTGGAAAATCCTTATTGGTTATGGCCCGAGATTCTGGCCTCCTGAACCCCTGGCTGTCTCAGGTTCTGCACCTGATCCAGCTATTAGGTTTCTCCCCTGAAGTCTGGGGAAGAATAGGTTCTAAAGCCTTTAAGAAACTTGTCCAGCAGCGAATCAAGGACCAACTACTCCAGACAGAGGGGGCCCTGCTTGACGTGCAGAGGTGGTTCTGGACTTTGTGCCTTATAGGGAGATCTGCCCGGCCCCCTTCTATCTTTTTAAGTGGATGGATTCAGTTAAATGGGTTGCATTCACTAGGATGCGCACTAATACTTTCCCATCAGTGCTGGTAGACGACAGACATCGGGGCACGTCTCATGACCAGAGGAAATGCCAGCTGTGTGAAATAGGCAAGGAAGACACGGTTGCCCATATTTTGCTTGACTGTTCCACCTTGGCCAACTTGAGAGCTAAATTTTTGGAACCAGTGCTTTGTGAGCTTCAGTAGATTTCTTGAGCAAGGCTGCTGGAGCGACTGCTATCTCCTTTTGATAACCCCCAGACCAGGGCAGTGTCAACCTTTGCCCGTCAGGTATTGATCCTGCTCAACCATGGGGTTTAGCCCCCCTCTACTCTTAAAGCTAGGCGTAACTCTGTTAGGCAACTGGCTGGGTTATAAACTGTGTATAGGTATAGAGTGAGGCCTGGGAAATCTCGATTGTAGGCAAGGCTATTATGGAGCTATCCCTGACCTGTGGGTTATAACCACTCCTTTGGTATAATTTTGGAGGGAATTGTTGGTTTACTGGGAATGAGATGGCAGTGTGTAAACAGTGGTTTGTAATATGGACACTGTACCTTAGAAATGTAAATGTATTTTGTATTGCTATTTAGTTTTAATATTGTAATAGCTATGGCTACACAATTAAATAAAAAACAAACAAATAAAAAACAAACAAACATAGATGATCCTCACTAGGACTGATGCGGCAGCAGCTGTTACCACACCGCAATTTCATTCTGCCATGTCGGAATTGCCCGCATCACACCGCAGCTTTTCTGTGGACATTCCGCTAATTCTGCTGGCAATCTGCAAATTGTGGAAAAATTGCGGAAACTGTCAGAAAACCACTGTTCCGCTATTTTGTGGCGCTGGCAGAATGGCGGAAGTAGCGAAAATGTCATGTTTCCACTATTTTGCGAAGCCTGTGGAATGAAATTAGAGGAACTGCGGAAGTAGCGGAATGAAACTAGCGGAATGAAAGCCTCTGCCATGCCATACCACTAATTGCAGAAACGCTGTTTCCGGTGGAAATAGCTACCGCTGCGACATTCCGCTACAGCCCTAATCCTCACCCATGTGCCGCCTTCCCTCAGAGTCTCCCATCCTTGCAACAGAACTATCCAGTATTAGACAAAAAGTTGCCTGCTATTAAAGATACCATAGCTGAATTGAGACACTCCTTACAGGGCTTATCACACCCCGTATGTATCATCACAGATCATAAAAACCTTAAATATTTTTGTACAGCACAACTTATAAACTGGGGCTGAAATGAGAATCGTTTTGGTTCACACCAGAATCATGAGTGAGATCTCAAAGAGATCTCACTTAACAGTTCAAGATCTAATGAGATTCTCCAAAAAAACTAAACAAAATTTAAAACATTCTGCGGAATGTGATTTGGGTTTCTCTCTGTGTTTTGTTGTTTTTTTTATTTTTCCTATGGGATCTTATCACTAAGGCTGAAATGCTAAATTGCTGCTTGTGAGAAATTTCACCACATTGGGAACCGGTATTGATTTCTTGACCATTTCTCAGTACTGATGCTCTAACAGGGTGCCCTGTGGGGGTGGGGTGGGGTTGGAGCTTGGGAAGGGTCGAGGCAGGGATAGGGAAGGTAATAGGTATCAGAATCCTCTCAGGTAAAGGAAGCCTCTCAACCATTATCCGACCGATACCAAGGAGACTAATTAGTCACCTACTTCACAGACAAGATTGCTCAGATCCGGAGCGACTTCGACACCAGATTGAAGGCAGTAAGTGAGGAGCGTGAGGTTGCAGAGGTCCCGCCTGGTCCATCTTCTTGGGTTGAGTTTCAGGAAGTAATGCCAGCTGATGCGGCGGATGTCCTGGGGTCTGTTAGGGCCACCAGTTGTCAATTCGATCCGTGCCCGTCCTGGTTGGTGAAAGCCTCCAGGGAGATCCTAGGGATGGTGCTGGCGAGGGTTATCAATGCATCCCTTCGGCAAGGTAGACTGGCACCCAGCCTTAAGCAGGCTGTGGTGTGTCCCCTGATGAAGAAGCCATCTCTAGATGTGGATGTGCTTGTCAGCTACCGCCTTGTCTCTAACCTTCCCTTTTTAGGGAAGGTTATTGAATGGGCGGTAGCACTGCAACTCCAGCGGCATCTTGATAACATCGGCTTCCTTGCCCCTTTTCAATCTGGGTTCCGCCCTGGATATGGTACTGAGACGGCTTGGTGAGTTTGGCCAACGATCTCCGCCGGGAGATGGATGCAGGACGGTCGACACTTCTGGTCCTGCTAGATCTCTCAGCCGCTTTTGATACCGTGGACCATGGGCTGCTGTTGAGACGGCTGTGAGATCTGGGGGGTCTGGACAAGACTGTTCTTGGATGGTTCTGCTCATTCCTCTCAGATAGAAGCTAGCGTGTGGTGCTGGGAGCTGAAACATCATGCCCCCGGGCCTTGACCTGTGGCGTTCCACAAGGTTCCATTCTGTCTCCACTGTTATTTAATGTGTATATGCAGCCCCTGGGGGAGATCATGAGATGGTTCGGGGTGTGTTGTCACCAATATGCTGATGACACACAGGTGTATTCTTTTTTGCAACGGACCCAGGTCCTGCCATCTCGATACTTTCCCATTGTTTGGAGGCCGTGGCGGATTGGATGAGGCAGAGCAGACTGAAGCTGAACCCAGATAAGATGGAGGTGATGGTAGTGGGGAGAGCNCCTGGATCAGCAGGTGGAGGTGGTGGCTAAAGCCGCCTTCCGCCAGCTGTATCTGGTGCGGAGGCTGCGCCCATACATCTCCAGACCCGACCTGGCCACTCTCATCCATGCCTTTGTTACCTCGAGGCTTGACTACTGCAACACGCTCTACGTGGGGCTTCCCTTGATATTGGTTCGGAGGCTGCAGCTGGTGCAGAATACGGCGGCCCCTCTCCTTATGGGGACGGGCTGCCGTGAGCACATTACTCCAGTGCTCCGTTCTCTGCACTGGCTGCCTATAGCGTACCGAGTCAAGTTCAAGGTGCGAGTATTGGTAGACAAAGCCCTATACGGTCTCGTCCCCTCTTATCTCGGGGACCGCCTCGCCTTCCGTGACTCAGGACGGACCCTCCGATCCACTGGGGGTGCCTATCTGGAGGTCCCCCGTGTAAGGTGGGGGGCCACCATGGAGAGGGCGTTCTTGGTGGTCGGGCCACGGTTGTGGAGCTCCCTTCCGAAGGATGCCCGCCTGAGCCCGGGTCTGCTCGCCTTTCGGCAGGCATGCAAGACTTGGCTGTTCGCCCAGGCCTTTGGAGGGGAGGGGGGGAGCGAGGGGTAAATGGGGGAGATTGGTGGGGGAATTGGAGGGTAGGGTTAGGGTTGGGGGTTTTCAATTTTTTAAAAGTGATGTTGGTTTTTAATGTATTTCACTGTTTTGCTGTATTGTTAGCCACCCCAAGATGCTGTGGGCATGAGGGGGTGGCATAAAAATGCTAAGAAAATGCTAAAAAATAAATAAAAATGCTAATACTCAGCATGAAACCTGGGGAACCTAGCCTAAGAGAGCTTATAGCTCATCATTATGGTCAACAAAAGGGAGCAAGGAACCAGAGCTTGGGATCAGGGATCTGGGAACCAGAGCTGGGGAATCAGGGAGTGAGGAACCAGATGGGCACAGGATAACAGAAGACCAGATATAGGAGGGCAGGACTGCAGGGCTGAGCAAAGCAAGAGGGAACAAGACACAGAACTGCGGGGTAAACACAGACTGTGGGAGAGACACACCAGGCTAGCAAAACACCCACTGAGACACATATGAGGGGTGGGGTAGGGTGAGAACACAGGACAAGTGAACACCAAGCTAAAGTAAGCAAGGACAAGGGAGACAAAACAAAGAGCAGAACCCAACTAGAGCTGGAAGTGCAGAGGGGTGGGGAGAAGAAGATAGAAGAACACACAAATTAAACACAGGTGCACAAAGGGTGCGGGGGGGACAACTCCAACAAGAGGAGGAGAAGGGAATCCAGCTATACTTATTAAGGAAGGAACCAACAATCCACACACACAGGGAAGGGTTAAGCATACACAACAACACTCACTGGGAAAAGCTAGACAACAGGGGCAGGGGAAGTGCTACACAAAGAAAGAAAAGGGAAGGAGACTCAAAGCTACAACTGACACAGGGCTATAAGGAAGAGTATAACTGATGTAGTAGACACAGGAAGTCCAAGTGTGGGCAGAGCCAGAGGGAAATGGCAACAGAAGCTCCGCCAACTTCCTACAGCTCCCAGTGTGCCTGATATAAGAATAATAGGATTTTAAAGTTGGAAGGGACCTCAGAAGTCATCTAGTCCAACCCTCTGCTCAGTCCAGGAAATCAACAGCTACAGCAGCCCTGACAGATGGCTGTCCAGCCTCTGTTTGAAAACCTTGAGCAAAGGAGAGCTGGAAGCTAATCAAGAAGCTGGCAAGCCTGTACCAGGTGTGCGAGGGAAAGAGAGGACAAGACACACAAACAGGGAAAAACTACTCTAGCACAAGTCAAGAAGTGGTGCTGGGGAAACGGCATCTGCCAACCTGACCCTGATGCCATGGGTTCAGGGATGACCCCTGACAACAGCCCATGCTGGATCTTCATCAAATGTCCTCGATTACACCGTGATTCCCCATCACCATATATACACATACATAGTTCTTACACAGTCTCACACGCCCCTTAGTGCCTACTCATAGACCCCTCTGGATATGTTTAGCATGGGCCCTGGCCAGACAAAATCCCTCGTGTAGCCAGGGCTCTCGGCTGCAAGCTGATTCAGCCCACGTGAGGCAGAGGCCTCTGAAGTAGCTGCCTTTCTGGTGATCTCTCTTGCAACTGACGCTCAGCTCTGTCTTTCAGGCCTCAAATCTAGCCTTGCCACGCCCACGCTCAGATGACCCTAGTTAGCCACTTAGGCTCCCAGGGAGCACCTCTATTCCTTTAAGCGATGTCCTCCTTTATATTGATGCATATCCATCAATTAGTGCCAACTCAAAATATGATCCCAATCAAGCGAGCCTTTGCCTTTCATGGCCGGCGCTATCCTGCCCATTACAGATGCGATTTCTCAATTCTCTCAATACCATGAGATACCATCCCAATTTACCGACTTTCTGCTTTTTCTTTACCGCGTACCATTCATTTACCACTTACCGCATTGCCGAGAGTACTTCCAGGTTTGTTGTTTCCGTATTTCTGTGTGAATAGCCAACCACTTGATATCCCCCCAGTGCTCCTTAATCCTTCTGCTCCAGTGCTTCCAATTAGGCCATTTTTAAACAGACCACAGCGGGTGGAGGGAGGGAGGGAGGTGTGCGCCCGTTCCCACGGGCACACACCTATCTCCACCCACGGAGCATCGGGTATTGGAGCCCATTGCTCTATGCGTGGGTGATAGGTGGAGATGGCTGTAGTGCAGGAATGCACACACACCCCCACCCATCCCCTGCGGCATTCACATGGGTGCCTCCACCCATCGCTACACAGCGAAACTGCATGGAGATGGGTGGGGACATCTCATGTGAATAGGGCCTTAGAATTATTGTTCTATGGTGTTCCCTTTGCTTTGACCAATCTGCAACTGGATTGAAGATTACTAAAGGAATCTGAGCACCAGCCAATGAGTAACAAGGAAGTTACAAGGGAAAACGAGCACAAGAAATTCACTATTGCATTGGTATTATCTCTCAGGACTTGAAATGGATGGCAAAGTAGTAAACGGGATCCCAGTAAGCAGAAAGCGAGTAAATCAAGAAACAAAATGTCGATTGAGACATTACCGAATACCAAGAGATTCTTGATTTGACCAAGATAGTAACAGGAACTGGAATTTTGACAAGATTCCCTTTTTTGTCAAAATCTTGTTTCAGCCCTACTTATCACCCGGCATACCTATTGTTACAAAGTTTTGTGCTAGTACTTACCATTGGGCCTTCTGTAACTGCGAAATTTGGTTGAAATTAATCTGCAGGATCAAGTTATGAAAGTGTAAGGGGAAATATACAGGCAGAATGATTGCTTCAGTCTTCTTCCCATAGGAAACTAGGCTAAAGAGGGGTCTGAACAATGTGGTTATTTTTTTTGTTATTATCAACTTCATTGTCAGCGCATCTGAAATGAAGTAAGGACAACATGTTGGGTTTAAAAGGCCGCACTCTTTATTCAAATTGGAATTAGGCATGGTGGGGGTAATTGCCCACAGGCAATTCAGGTCCAGCACTAACTTCTATAAACGGGTACGTAACAACCCAAACAAAGGGGAGGCTGGGATGTACCCTCCATAACCCCCCTTTTTACCTAACTCAAACGTCTCCCCTCCGGTGTTGGCTAATGGCCGCCTCCAGAGGGGACGAGGTCCTTCCGGACCCGAGCCAAGAATTTAAGTTACCTCCAGCTTGGGGAACCGCTCATATCCCTTCCCGCCTTTGCCAGCAACTCACCTTGGGAGGTTAACCCTGTGGCTGGCCGCGCCCAGCCTATGCCCCAGGTGTTCCCCTCACATCTCTTAGGGAGATGCCTCTTTTACTACATATTATTAAAACTTACTACAGCACTGGACCCCTGCAAGAATGCGACAAGAAAATACATAACTGCTGACCCCCCCTCAATCCTGACTACCTGGGACTGATCAGCCAAAACACAAGACACTACGAGGAAGGCGAAAAATGATTAAAACTATTCTGACCAATCGTGTTTTCTCTTAAAAATTCCTTCCTGGCCTCTACTAAGGCAACCGGTTAAACCCGTAGTATCTGGGAGGGAGGGTCGGGGGCTGACCAGTCGCTGTCGGCGCTCTGAATGGCGCCGAGTGAGGTAATGGGTGGGAAGGCTCCCTGCAAAAGGCGGGGCCCCCCTGCTCGTTCCTGATTGGCTGCCCCAATCTTGCCGGGCAGATTACCTCTGGGCCGCCGAGGTATCTTCGCCGCGGCCCGGTGTGGCTGCCCAGCGCTCACACACAACGGCTCTGCCTGCACCACTGGGGAGAAAGGCTGCAGCCTCTCTCACCTCTTCCTAAGCTCCATTCACTATGGGGAGCTCGACAAATGACCCTGGTGGCCACCTAAAAGGCGGGCCAAGGACCCTTATCCCACCCGATCCCAAACAGGCTTATGGTGGCTTATGATCAAATCATATATGCAATTAAATATTGAGAAAACAAACAAAAAATAATTTCTATCCCAAACCCTAATCCTCACCAAACTCAGTCGACCCACCCCACCCCTCTGACTCTCACTCAGAAGATTCTCCCTCAGCATACACCTGAAGGGGGGAGTTCTTGTCCCTGAAGAGGGGAGTCTTGCCTGGGCTTTCCCCCTCTCACCCCAATCAATGATTATCCTCCATAGTCATCATAAAAAACATTAAAAATACAAAATATAGATGCTCAAAAACATAGCCCACTCTGACCCAGCCCAGTTATTGAACCACCCCTGCCCTATTAGAATTTTTGGATGGCTTTCTGATTCTTGAAGTATCCGACCCAAAGACATTTTGTCTCCAGTCAAACTTTCTCCCATAACCCAGGGCCTGAAATCAGTGTTCCTTGTTGATCATATCACAGTCCATTCCTTGGAAGTTAATTTGTGTGTCCCAAATGGAATCCTATCCATTAGGAGTTCAAAAAACACCAGACTGGATTACAGGAAAAAAATAATAGTTTTGATTGCTTGGTAATAAGGCATTGTGAAAATTACACAAGACACAAGAAAGAAGAATCCTACATTGCTGCCCCCCTGCCCTGGGGGTGCCGGCGAGTGAACCCTTGTTGCACTCCATTGAGAGGAGGAACGAGGACACTAGGGTGAGGATGACTATACTCACTACCAGGAAGTCAGCCACAGGCCCTGAAAAGGATGCGAAAACCACCGCTCCTGGCCAGGGTTGCCCTGGCAACCCTGGGGCCGGGGTGGGAAAGCAGGTTCTGCGATGCAGGATCTGCCTTGGGGCAAAAAAGCCCCCTGATGGGCAGAACCTGGCAGTCGTTCCAGGATGCCCAACCATAGCACCAAACCACCCTCCCTAAAATATGGGCACTGTGAGCATAGGTTTGTTGTCTATCAAGTAACCAGAAAGGAATTTTTACAAGGATACTTAATTGGCCTTTTGATCTTGTTTTTCGCCTTCCCCACAGCGTCTGTCTTATTTAATTGGCTGATTAGGGGCCTACCGGGCTCAGGAGATATTAAATACATTTGCCGCAATCTGCAGGGGTCCAGAAGCCTTGTTATGTGATTCAGTTGTGTTATACAATGGGAGTTGTCTCCTTATGAGATGGGGACTTCTGGGCATGACGAGTGTTGGCGTCAAGTTGAGGGGACCAGAGGGGAACATAAGGCCACGAGTCCTCTTGATTTCCTCCTACTCTGGTCTCAGGGAGGACACATTGAATTACCTCACCCTCAACATGTGTCCAGGGATGGAGGGGGGAGGCATAGTCTATAAGTTATGGGGGGATGGGTACTTGAGGGTGCCTCAAACCCAGCCCCCTGGTTTACTGTTGTTGAAGTTATAACTCTGTAGGTACTGGACCCAAATGGTGTTTAACAATTTCCCACCCAGATACTATGTGTAATAAAGAGTGTGACCTTTTAAAACCCATAAAGGTGTCCTTGGGTAATTTCAGACATAACGGGACCAAGGTCAACCACAGTGAACACCCTGTGGTGGCTGTTTGTCCCGTTATGTCTAAAAGATTCCTGCCAGATGTTCACCACGGTGAATACCTAGCGAGAATCAAATTCACCAAGCTTCCAGAGGTGAGGCTGGCCTCACCTCAGGAAGCGTGGTTAGATTGGCCACATTCTGGGACAGGCCAAAAGTGACGTATGTAATGTTGGCCCATCCCAGACTGTGGCCCAGACCGTGATATGGGATTGGGCGCAGCAGCCAGATTGGCCGCTGTGCCTGCCCATCTCCCGGAGGGTGGGCGGCCGGGGGAGTGGAGGGGGACGGGGCTGTGCGGCCGCACGTCGTGCCATGCAGCCCCTCCCCTCCCCTATCCCCAGTGAGAATCAGGCTGGCACGTCTAAAGAATGACCGGCCTGATTCTGGACCGGGATCCGAAACAGTGGTTCAGTGTGGCGGGCCTCCGGGCCTATCATGTCTGAAATTACCCCTTGTCTTATTCAGGATGCACCGACAATACCTTATTAGTGTGATCGGCTTAAAAGTTTTCTTCAGCATTAAAATCCTTCTTGCGGTGTTAGAAATTCTAAACCACCAAACATAATTCAGCTCAAATAGGCATATTCTAAAGTCTCTGCTATGGATACCTAGACTGACCTTGCATTTGGGACTAATTCGTTTCTTATCCCAAACAAGGGCTGTTTTGAGGTAATTGGTTGAGCATGATATACTTGAGGTTATTTAGTAGCTGCCTGCATCATTATATGTTCAGATATAAATAAAAAGGTGGCTTTAAAAAAATGTTGGTCGACCATCAACATTTTCTATTTTTAAATTCAAAATTATATTCAGGCCAAAAAAAAGAGGAGCTTATGCTTAAATTCTTTACTAGATGAGCATGGGAAGATTGGCTCTGTGGGACACTAACACTTGTAAACTTGAAGTTTGGGATCAACAAATATTTCTTCAAGTGACTTGAATGCTTGTTTTCAAGCATGGCAATAAAATTTAGATTCTCAAATTTCTGTGGGGAAATGAAGGTGAATTGGGGGAAGGGTTAACAATGTGAATGACAATAGATTTTTAGTATTAGTTTTAGTATGATCTCATGCTTTAGGAATAACATTTAATCTGTTTCCCCATTACTCAGTATTAATTTTGGATTAATTTTACATTAAAAGTTATGAAAACATGGATTGTATTAGGGATGGGCAAACAGATCGCGGTTTGGGTTCGGCCGCGTTCGGTTCGTCCGTTCGGTTTGGCTGCGTTCGGTTCGGCAGTTCGCCGGGTTTGGCCATTCGGTTCGGCTGTTCGGCCGTTCCGTTCGGCTGCGTTCGGGAAATGTTGTTATGGGTGGTTTTTTTGTTTTTTATATGGTTTTTTGGTTTTTTATTGGGTCTTACGTGGTTTTCTTTTGTTTTTTATTTGGTTTTTTGGTTTTTATATAGGTTTTTAAAAAAAATTTTAATCTAATATTATATATATCTACACTAAATCTAACTGCTATTAACTATTCTAAATGCTATGAACTAAATGGATTATCTAATAAGTACACAGGCCTACTCCTACAAACACTAAAACTAAATCACTAACGCTATCT
>QEPC01014420.1:4922332-4936715 GCA_003113815.1 Sphenodon punctatus | reverse complement strand
ATGGGATGGGGGAGGGAATCACAAACACAAGGTTTCAGTTTAAGGTTTAAGTTTCATTTCAGTACAAAACTGAAATGAAACTTAAAGCAATCTAATAATCCTACTCAATGCATGCTGTTCAGGAACAGTGGCTAGCTGGGAATGGGGGAGGGAGATACTTTCATTTCTTGCAAGCCTCTCCACCCCTGGTGCCTGGAAGTCTGCTCCTCAGTGACTAGTACTACCCCGCCCTGTCACGTTTGACCTTACAGTGAACCTTTTTTTGCCACCCGAACTCACCTGAACACGATCCGAATTGACCAAACTGTTCGGATTGATTTCGGTTCGGCCAGTTCGTGTTCGGAAGTTTGGTTTGGTTCGGTCATCCGAACAGGCCGAGTTCGGGCCGAACTCAGAACTTCCGAACCGCGTTCGCCCATCCCTAGATTGTACTCAATTGCATCCAAAATGTTTACCAGAATACATTACACTACACTGAAGCAGACTCAGTTTTGTCTCTCTGCTGCTGGCTTGCTGTATGACTTTGAGCCAAGCCTCTTCACACTTCGGTGTATCAATATTGTCATTTTTAAAATAGATGACCATAAGTAGATGGTCAGAGATCAACAGCCTCCCCAAAAATAACAGACACCCTGTCAGCCCTTTGTCAGGGTTCCTTTCCTTCAGGGCCCATTTAATAAACAAAACCAACAAGTCAACGCAAAATAAACAAACAGGACAGCCCCATAAGCCAAAATAGGATCCTACCTACTCTGAGTCCGCTGGCTTCAGGTCAGGCGTGGTGCTCTTGCCTTCCCTCAGGCAGTCCTCCTTCATTCTGAGTTAGGAATGCTTTCCCCAACAAATCAAGTCCAATCTGCGGCAACCACACCTTTCAACCACTGAACTATTTACAAATCCCCTCCCCCAAAGAGTTGCCTCTAGTCTCACGATGGCCAGCTTTTCCATGATGGTCTGCAGACTCGTGTGTAGTTCAGTGACAGCACAAAGTGGTGGGGTGGGTTGCTTGGTGCAAGTCCAGGGGTTTGTCCCTTACAGAGCAGGCCCTCAGGAGTACTCGCAGTTCAATGATGAGGGTATGGACTTCTAGACATTCTTCTGTCTGTTGGTCCTGGGAGCTCACTCTCCACCAGGCCTTCCTCTCAGTTCAGGTACTCTGCCCAGATGGGGGTCTTTCCGCTGAACTCACTGACAATTCACACACTGGAGCTGTTAGCCCCACTCCCTGTCTCAGCTAGACTTCTGCTGGTGCTGTGATGTTCCTAGCCACGATGGAAGCCCTTGAAATGCTGTTTGTGCACCCTGGCTTCTCTCTTGAGCCTATTGAGCATCTCCTCAGGCAGCCATCTTGTCTCTCATCCTCTGTCTCTTTGTGTCTCAGTCTCTGTGCTGAGCTGATACCTCAGCTCCTCCTGCTGGACTGGGCTGCCTTAGCTGCCCAGAGGCAGCAGGTGGCATCAGCTCCTCCTTTCAGCTTTTTGAGCCCATCAGGGCTCTCTTCTCATGGGCTCTGCCTCTTTAGTAGGGGGTGTGTGTGTGCAATATATACAAATCTTAATAAATGGAAAGAATCACACATACAAACTTCTCATAAGCCAGATTTGAATCCTTGTCCTTTTTCATTTTAAAGTTCCCTTACAGCACTGCACCAACTACTTGAAATCACACCACCCTCCAAATGAGCTCTACTATGTGCTAGAGCAGGAATTTGGATTCAGATTAAATTTGTAACTGCACGGAAAGGGTTTGATTTGAACTCTCACAAGGCAGGAAATGGAAAGTCTAGCCACACAATACAGTATAGTACATATCCTCCTCTTCACTTTCAAGTGCTTCCCTTAAGATTACTGTAACCAACCAGTGTGTACCACAGACCATATACTGAAACCTTTACTCTGTCCCCTTAGGGTTCTGTTCTCCACCAATTGATTTACTAAATTATCATCACCTAATCCAGTTAGCTGTGAACATCTGGTATGATTAAATGCCACAAGGGATGATGTGAGACTGGAAACACTAGGAAGGCAGAGTTGGTGTGTTGCATGGTTTCTAGTGTATGTTTGTTGGAATAATGTTCAGGCAAATGCCTGGAGGTAAGGGAGAAAATAAACATTTTTATTTTCTAGCTTCTGTACCTGTATTGAAAGAGAACTGTGTGTCATACCAATTTTAAGACCATTGTATAATGCTGCTCTAACTACAGGAACTACTAGGTGCCTGCATAGCAGTAGTATTAATGCATTCAGGTATCATTTATGCTGCAAATTTAGTCAAATGTCTTCTGTCTGTGAAGTGAATTGTAGGCTCATCATAGTGCATCACAGCAAAAAATAACACAACATGAAAGAGTTGTAGCCCTACAAGAAAGAGAAACATAGGACTAACTGAAGGCCAGATGGACAAAGCTGGTCTTGGACCACGTGGATTTCTGGTCTTTTGAAAATTACTGTCCTCTTAAACATTCTTCAATGGCGAGATAATATTGGGGGCAGAAATAAGCCTAGGAATGTTAGAATGGACCAGTTTCCATCTCCATGCAGTTTGTAATGTGCATGTGCAAAAAGAGTGCCGGTCTTTTGGGTGCTTCTCTGAGTCTAGTGGACTAAATAAATAATTTGCTTCACACCGACAGAAAACAAGTACACATTTGTTTTCAAAAAGGACATTGCCCATCTTTTCCCACTGCTATTTTTATATTCCATTTTTATCCACTACTGTTTGACTACGCCTTTCGATCCAATTCTCAAATCACTGCACTAGTGCAAGCCTTAATGGGTAAAAACAAAAGCGACACTGGCCTGCTGTGGCCCAGGGCTCACTTGCTCATCTGTTCCTGTGCCATCAGATGTTGGCCTGGGACTGCCCTGGTCCGAGTTGGCAGCTGGTCCGGGATGCGTCCTCGGGAAAATCTCTGAGGTGTCTCCTGGGCCAAGGGCCACCCACGCAGGCCACTCTGGGCCAATGCAGGTGCACACATTTGTTTGCTGTCCATCTTTGGGGAGCGGCAGCCACAGCTTCATGATCTGGGGAGCCACACCGCCACCTGCACTTTTATTTTTGCCCAATGAAGAGAATGGAGTTTGTTCCAGCAGAGCACAGTGAGGGCTGTAGTCTTTGGGCTTAGTCCCAGATTGTTCTTCCAGAAACAAGAACTGTCATGGAGTGAAGCTGTGACAGTTGCTCACCACAGGTTTCCTTGTGTTTCAAGCCCCCTTGACACACCTACACCCAGGGGTAGAGCCAGCAGGGCAGTTTGGTGTATGATGATGCCTTGCCTGTGACTGATTTATTAAGAAGCTGAGACAATATAAGCTTTCTCCCAGACTTTGAAGTCCAGGAGAAAGCTAGAGCGTGTAAAAACGCCGATATTTAATGTAGCAATATTACAGGAGTCCAGAAATTGTTGTTCAACAGTGTGAATATTCATACAGAAACACAGGTTGTCTACAGATGTGTGTGATTTTCCTTTGTGGCCCAGTCACAACATTGGCCTGGGACCTGCTGTGCATGGCCTGTTATTCCTGGACTTCTTGCTCTATCATGAGACTTTCATACGCCCTTCAATGGGTTGGGGCTTGGGCACAGCATTGCGCTACCTTCTGCAGAGAGCCAATGACATGGCCTCCCTCACGCTTTCCACCATCACACAGCAGGACCACATCTCCCTTTTGCCACAAGTGTAGTGGGAAGGAGGCGTGTTCCCAGAAAGCCTGTTCCCGAGCTGGCAAGTGTGAAGTTGTGCATATGACAATATTTGGTCTAAATGAAAGCTAGCATACATATGCATACATTCAATTATAATTTATGTATCCAAAGAATGCAAGAAGTGCACATCATTTGCTTTTAATTAAGATCTTTACTTTGGTTTAAATGCAGGAACTTATGGAACGTTAAGTTTGTGTTTTAAAAACTTTTATACCTTTTACATTTGCACTGCCTAGGCATAAAAACAGAAAGCAAGGATTCATTCTCACTGATGTAACAGTAAATGGATGTTGTCAGAAGTAAATTAGAAAGTTCTCCCTTGTCTCATGAGGGACCTTACATTTGCGGTTTCTGTTTCTGTCACTTTATTTTTTAGTTCTTAAAATATATAACACACACTCTTCATCTCTATCTTCAGATAGTCAGAATCACAGACACCTGGGAATATTGTGAAGAGCAATGTAAATTTTATACACAGCACACATAGTCATAATAATTTAGAATGTCATCCTAATCTATTTATGATTGCCTAATGACTGAAATGTTTTACTATTGTGTGGGATATTTTATAACTGAAGTTTTAATGAGTGAATCAGTAACACCTGGCTGTCTGGAATGCTTTTCTTTCCCCCCAGTTAAATACATTTTTGGAAGGCCCAAGGGCCGGGTGTGATGTGACATACAAGCTCTTAAAATGAGGAAAATTAGTTCTTGATATAATAATCAGTAGGATGAATGCTTGCATACTTACCATCAATGCTGTTATAAATGTAGGAGTTTGATTAAGACTTTAAGTAGGGTTTTTTTAAATGCCCTTTCTAGTTTCATTTTGTGATGGTACAAAGGTGCTGATGTTTTTGCTTCTGACTCAGGAGGAATCTTGAATCTTTTTATAGACTATTCCCCTCCCATTGTCTGTTTTTTCTTCTCAAATCATCTATAACCCCAGCAAAGCTCCTTAGTCTCTAAGTATATTAGACACCATTACCCCAGCAAGCTAGGAATACAAATACAATGAGACACTACTTCTAAAACAGCTGCTAATATCCCATCCCTGGGTGCAAGCAGTCTTCCCACTGCCAATCTCTTTACTACTCTTCTGAGGAAAGGTAACATTACCTTTTGCTTATTGCCCTTCTTCTCTGTAAAATCTTTTAAAGTTTTTATTATTAATTTTTAGATGAAAAATATTGCGTGATCATAAAGTTTAATTAAAATAATATTTTTAAATATCTTTTTTAAGATGGAGCCAAAAGCAGAGACAGAGGGAGAGAAAATACAGTTCCTAAAATTCCCATCTCTCCACAAAACACATGAGGATGGGACAACGAACTGTGTCTTTTAGGGCAGCATATTCAAGTTCATTGAACCATCAAGACAACTGTATTCCAGAGTCAAACACAGCTCCTCTCTATCTGGTGCATGTTGAGTGCAGCCACACGAGACGTTAACCCACTTTGGGCAATGTTACCACATGATGCAGAGGCTTGTGTGGCCAGCAGCCATCAGTTCTTTGCCCCACTTTGGGCAAGCCCTGCTTTGGGCAACCTTGCTATGCCCTGCATCCTTGGAAAAAGGCTGGTGACACAGGGTGTAGCGAGGTTGCCCAAAGTGGGGCTGCTCGGTTATCCTCTGGCCCATGTTTTGGCACTTGCAACTGCCCACCACAAGGCGGACAGAGATTGAGCCCACCCTGCTTGTGTGGCTGTACTCACAGTCCCCAAAGTTTTAAATATAGAGTATGCTACTTAAGAATGCTTGACCTATCCTTGGTGCTACAGATACTCATTAGAAAAGAATGATCCTCAGGTACTTTGACTCAAGCCTCATAGTTTTAAACTTCCATGGATCAACATCAGTGCTTTGTATTGCCCTTAAGAGCAAATGTCAAAGGGGTGAAGTTAATCTAGAAGCAACATCATACATTGCATGCAGACAAACTACCACTCAAACAGAATAACTTCAACTCTGCACCATCTGTGTTTTCCTTGTGGTCATCAAATGTAACTCCAACAGACTGCATTGTAATATCCAAGTCTAAAAGTCCCCTCAGCCCACAGAATGGCGTATGGATCCCCCTGAGCCCCGTGCTGAGAGAAAAGCCACGCGGGGAGTGTTTACATGCTCCTTGCACTGCTGAAAGTGACGTGCTCCCCATTGCCGACAGTGGCAGCGGCTGCAGATGCGGTGCTTTGAAGATGTGCGTTCTGAAAGCCTCACTTTCCAGGTTTTCAGAATGCACCTCGATTGTGAGGTATTTAATTCATGGTTGGCAAATAATGTGCAAACGCTTTTCATGAGCTTGATCCCCGCTGGGTGTTTCGTGTAATTCCGTATCGCGGGATTTTGAAATATCGCGCAAGCGGGTCTCACGATGGCAACCTGCTCTTCTAAAAGCGACCTAGGTTCCAATATTGGCCTTGTACAAGGAAAGCACAGATCATATGCCATCTAACTCTGATGAAAACAAAAGAAAGGCACCTTACTTACTAATTTATAATAGCAGAGGAAATCCATTCATAATTTTCAAGGAGAATAGATTGTTTAAAAAATGAAGCATTGCTTAAATATTTATTGGGCAAAGGAGTCTCTAATGACAAGTACCCATGAGATTGTTTTACCGTTCAACTAATGTACATTCTTTCTTCATTCAGCATTCCTGATAGATCTAACTGTTGTGTTTCATTGAATGACTCATCATCAGACAGTCCTTTGACTTAGTGGTACCCATTGCCTGATAAATTTGTAATGAGGAAATTTTATAAAAATGAATATCGTACACCATTTCCCACTTAACTAGCTGACCTTCTAGAGCAGTATGATACTGAAAATCTAATTATCTGAGTAATGAATGGCAAAGAGTGGCATTCTAAAGTGGAGAACACTGCCATTATGTTTAGGAAGAAGGCAAAGGAGAAACCAATGATTGCTAGGAAAAGCATAGGAAGGTGACACTTGATATTTAGATTGAACCTTAAATATATTTCTTCAAGAATAAAGAGCCTGCATTTGGGGTGTTTTCCTGGTTCTGAGTACTTGGGTAGTCACGGTAGAAAAAGAAACACATCTTGGCTGGGTCTCATGTTATCTTTTTGGGAAGGCACCTTACACTCTTGGCTTTGAAAGCATGAGCTGTGTTCATAGCTCTGGAAAACATCACATTATGTGTGTGTGATGCCTCGTAGAAGAGAAACAACTTTGTAATGTGTGGATAGATGATCTTGTTCATAGATGTTCTGGAAGGTGGTTTTATATTGCATCTTGAACTTTTGTGCATTTAGTGAGACAAACAGTTGGACTAGATATGAATGGCAGCGGTGGACTAGTTTCTACAAATGCTGACATGCTGTGAAGTTTCTATGTTTTCTTATCTCCTCTATATTATTTCTGTTATAGTTTGAAAAATGCATAATAATTGACCACCTGATTCTAGTATTTCTCTTTGTAGTGACTTGGGGCCCTTAAATTTAAGTGGCTTAAACCCAGAGTGTCTGTCCACTAAGTGACATAGTAATGTGGTTTGATGTTTTCCATAACCTTTCCTCCTTTTCTGTGATAAGTCTTGATGCACCTAAGCAGGGGTGGCTGGCCCCTCCAGCAGGAATAGGCAGTGTCCTGCCTGACTCCCAAGGTTCCTGCTTTTACTGCGGTAGCTTCCCACATTACTATGAGAGCCAGTGCATGCACAGAAGGCTCATGTGAGCCTCTGCTTTCTGTGTATCTACTGGCTCTTGTTATGGCAATTGGAGGCAGAGGGAAGCTCCCCTGGCCTCCACTGCAGCTGCAGGACTGGAGGGGAGAAATCAGAATCTTCCCCTGGCACAGTGGCACAGTTTAGCCTGGTGAGGGTTCAGAGTACTCCCTGCAGTCCCCAATGGAGCCCCCAAGCCAATCAGCCTGGCTGGAGGGACGATGGAGCCAGCGCTCCCAGCCAATCTCCATACAGAAAGCTTTGGGGGGAAAGGAGGAAGTTAGAAGCCCCACTCCTCTCCTTTCCGTAGAGACTGGAGAGCTGAGCAGAATGGCATGGTCTGGTTAGAACTGCAACCTGTGAGTGGCCTTTCTTTCTTCTGCCTCTTCCCTTTGTCCCTCCCTCGATTAGCCTCTCTCTTCCTCTGCCTCTTCCCCCTGGCCCCCTCCTGTTATTTAGCCCCGCTCTTCCTCTACCTCCTCCCCCTCATCTTGCCCCCCCTTCCTCTGCCCCCCATTTGCCCCTCCTCTTTCATTGAGGACAGGGTGCTAAGAGATGAGCTTAGGAAAGTGATGATCCAGATCATGGATCTGTCCCCACCTCTAGTGTGCCTGCACCCTTTGGCTTTTGCATCACACATTTGGGAAGAAGGGAGTGGGCAAGAGTGTAAATCTCCCTTCTCCCCTAAAATCCTATTATTATAGTTTGGTACTAACAATGTGCTATCTCCATCTGCCAAATGCTTGACCAAACAAGAAACTCTTACATTGCCTCTAGAAAATGCTTTGCTTAGGTGAACCTTCAAGGGATGGGAATTCCATAATCTCAGAGCAGAGGAATGCCTCTTTGCTCGCCCTTGCTATATGAACATTGAACAGTCTAGAGCTGGAACGAGTAGGTGATTTGCTACCCGTGGGTAATAGTCACATTTACTGCATTAGGTACTCGATGGGCTACTTGATTACTTATCAGGTACCTGACTACCTGAAGAAATCAGTAATATCCAATACCAATTTTTTCATTTTCTTATTACTGATTGGTAAATTGGGACGGAAAACCAAAAAAATTGAGACCAGAAGTCGACGTTCCAGCACATCAGGTGCTGGATTGGGTCAAAATCAGGTACCATTAGTAACCAACATTTTCTGGTTGAAATTGGGTACCGGAAAATTGATAGGTATACCTGTTTTTGCAGGTGGTACTTTCGGCTCTATTGCCCACTCACGGTATGTGCCGGAGAGCGCTCTTGGCTGACCTCAGAAGCCATGGTGCAGCATAGGAAAGGAAGTGGTCTTTCAGATATATGGGGTGTAGGCAATAGACAGTACCTCTGTTGTTGGATCAAAATCACAACCAACTTAAAATATTGGTGTTTATTTAACAAGAACCAAAATTCCTTTCCTAACAATGAGAGCATCTTTTTGAAAGATGACTATTTGACATGCTACACCGTTAACTTATGCAGATTCACACGCTAATGTCCCTGTGTTCAGCCCTAACTCAAGCTCCCATAGTCGCATACTCCTTACTTTCAAAATTAGGCCTCCTGTGTCCTAACAGGCTTAAGGGGTTAATTTGACTCCCTTTTGAAATCACACTGCACATGCGACATCTAATATTTTGAATGGCTTAATGTGTTAATAACCCTACAGCTGTTGTTTTTCCAGCCTTCTCCTTTATTGAGTTAAGCTTAATTTTTAAGTCTCAGTTCAAATTGTAAACAAATTATTTTTGCATATGGATCAATGTAAATTTAATAAAGTTTATTAAAATTTTATATTAGAACTGAGAATGTGTTTTTCCAGCTACTTTAGTATGACAAATGTTTCCTAGTTATTGGAAAATATTTCTAAACATTTTTTTTTTTGCATCTATATTTTTATATTTTGGGGAAAAAAATCAAAACAAAACTGTGAATGGCATCATTAAAACACCAAATTTTTCTTGTTTACTAA
This sequence comes from Sphenodon punctatus, assembly GCA_003113815.1. Taxonomy (NCBI): domain Eukaryota; kingdom Metazoa; phylum Chordata; class Lepidosauria; order Sphenodontia; family Sphenodontidae; genus Sphenodon; species Sphenodon punctatus. The sequence continues at coordinate 4,927,364 of QEPC01014420.1, read as the reverse complement.
GTCATTTATATAACTATATTTTAAAAGGCTGTACACCACCTTGTTCCAACTTTTGAGGTTGTTCAAATATGATCTTTATAAACTGATGAAAATAACATATGTTTAGACAAATATTTGGAATATTTTGTCTGGAGTCTTTTATATATATAAGGTATGTTCAGTCATTTATAATAATTAATGAGAGCACAGTACTGTAGAAGCTTATGTCCCAGTTCAACAAAGCACTCAGGCCTTAAGTACTTAAGTACTTTGCTGTGCTAAGGTCATAGCTGGTCACGCACAGCCTTGGACTATGGAACAATTGGAGGGCAAACCTTGGACTGGTGGTTTGTTTGAAATGAGAAAAAGAAAATTGCGCAAACCTCAGATCTTCATCAAAATTACCACTTTGTAGGTATTCGGGTGCTTTAGGCCAATCAAAATGGAGGTAGACAGAAACTTGTAAGTTCAGAAACAGATCTAAACTTTCCTAAAGAACGAAGACCAGATTCTTAGGTCTCCTAAGTATACTTTGCAGAGTTGGAAGGGAGGAAAGAGGAACATAATTAGTGTCATACAGGGTCAGACCAATAGTCCATCTAGTCCAGCATCCTGCCTCTGACAATGGCCACATTCATTCACTTTGGAGAAGTATCCAACTGGTTATGATGGAGTGATCCATGCCTTGCTGTTCACTCCCAGTTCCCAACATTTGGAGGTTGTGTCCCCCGGGTTACTCAGTGAATAGCCATATGGACCTATTTATAGACCCAAGAGCTTATCTTATCCTTGTTTTAAATCCAGCTATTCCACTGGCCTTCACAACATCATCTGATAACAAGTTCCACAAGTTAATTGTGTGTTTTTGTCTGTTTTAAATCTGCTGCTGCTTAGTTTCATGGAGCATACCCTAGCAATAGTATTATTTGAGAGGGTAAATAACAGGTCCCTATTTACTTGTTCCATGCCATTCATGATTTTATAAACGTCTATCATATCTCCTCCCAGTCATCTCTTCTCCAAGTTGAAGAGCCCTAACTTATCAAGCCTTTCGTCATTAAGAAACCATTCCATACCCTTGATCATTTTTGTTGCCCTTCTCTGTACCTTTTCTAGTTCTTCTATATCTTTTCGGAGATGGAACAACCAAAACTGCACACAATACTCAAGGTGTGAAGAATAATTCCTAGCATCCTTTAAGAATAATTCCTAGCATTCTGTTTACCTTTTTGACCACTGCCAAGCACTGAGATGAGGTTTTCAGTGAATTGTCCACAATGACTCCCAAGATCCTTTTCTTGAGTGGTAACACTTAAGTTTGAACCCAGCATTGTGTATGTATAGTTTTGAATTACTTTCCTCATGCATCATTTCTCACATATCTGCATCTTCCATTTAGTTGCCCTGTCCTCCAATCTTGTAAGATCATGGCTTACTCCTAGAACAATTAGCTTGGGAGAGCAATGGGGTGGCAAAGACCATTATTAGGTTAGCAAGAATGTTGCTATACATTAAATACATAGTTTATAGAATGGAGGTAAATAATGTTCTTCTGGGGAAGTGGAGAGCGGGGTGGCTATTGGACCTATTGGGGTTGTGATGGGAATGGGGAGAGAGATTATCAGGGGCATCAGGAGAGGCACCTTGTGTCAGTTCCCATGTCCCACTCTCCTCCTTGAAAAATAAAAACTTTTTCAAGTACATCAGTTGGGCCATTAGATGACATGGGGAGTGAAAGGGGTGCTTAGGGAGGAAAAGGACATTGCAGAGAAGCTGAATAAATTCTTCGCTTCGGTCTTCACTGCAGAGGATGTTGGAGAGATACCCACGCCTGAACCTTACTTTGTAAATGATGGATTGGAAGAACTGTCAGAAATCACTGTGACTCTAGAGGAGGTCCTAGAGCAAATTGACAAACTAAATACTAACAAATCACCAAGGCCAGATGGTATTCACCCCAGAGTTCTAAAGGAAATCAAATATGAAATTCCAGACCTACTGTTAGCAATTTGTAACCTATCGCTAAAATCTGCCACTGTACTAGACTGGAGGGTGGCAAATGTAACCCCAAAATTTAACAAGGGATCCAGAGGTGATCCTGGAAATTACAGACCAGTAAGCTTGACGTCTGTGCCAGGCAAAATGGTGAAAACTATAAGAACAGAATCGCTGGGCATGTGGATAAACATGGCTTAATGGGGAAGAGTCAACATGGATTTAGCAAAGGTTAAGTCATGCCTCATTAATCTGTTGGAATTCTTTGAGGGTGTAAATAAGGATGTGAACAAGGGGGACCCGGTAGATATAGCGTACCTGGATTTCCAGAAAGCATTTGATAATGTCTCACATAAGACTCTTGAGAAAATTAAAAAGTCATGGGATAGGAGGTAGTGTCTTACTGGATCAGTAACTGGTTAAAGGATAGGAAGCAAAGAGTAGGACTAAATGGCCAGTTTTGACAATGGAGAGATGTAAAAAGTGGTGTGCCCCAGGGATCTGTATTGGTAACGGTGTTGTTTAATGTATTCATTAATGATTTAGAAAAGGGTGTTAACAGTGAGGTGATCAAATTTGCAGATGACACAAAGTTATTCAAGGTAGTTAAAACACGAGCAGACTGCGAAGAACTGCAACAGGATCTTACAAGACTGGGTGCCTGGGTATCTAAATGGCAGATGAGATTTAATGTGGACAAGTGCAAAGTAATGCACATAGGGAAAAATAATCCAATCTATGAGTACACAATGTTGGGTACTAAGCTAGGAGTTACCACTCAGAAAAAGAATCTGGGAGTGGCTGTGTACAATACCATGAAATCCAGAGCCCCATGTGCAGCAGCAGTCAAAAAAGTGAACAGAATGTTAGGATTTATTCGCAAAGGGATAGAGAATGAAACTGAGGATGTCATAATGCCACTATACAAATCAATGGTGCAACCGCTCCTGGAATATTGTGTGCAGTTCTGGTTGCCCCATCTCAAAAAAGACATAGATAAACTAGAAAAGGTAGAGAGAAGGGCAACAAGAACGACAAAGGGTATGGAACGGCTTCAGTACAAAGAGAGACTTGACAAGCCAGGTCTCTTCAGCTTAGAGATGAGACAACTGAGAGGGGACATGATAGAGGTTTATAAAATCTTGAGTAATGTGGAATGAGCATTTATTTATTTAAAATTCTTGCTACCCCGCCTCTCCTGCTGCAGGCAGCTCAGGGTGGCTTACAGTCAACACTAAAAACAACAACAATATCGGGAACAGTAGGAAATGGTTATTTACCCTCTCAAAGAGTACTAGAGCTAGGGGACACTCCATGAAACTAGTTGATGGTAGATAAAACACAAATAAAAGGAAGTACTTTTTCACTCAACGCATAATTAACGTATGGAATTTGTTGCCAGAGGACGTTGTCAGGGCCAGTAGTATAGCTGTGTTTAAAAAAGGACTGGGTAAATTCTTAGAGAGTAGGTCCATTAATGGTTCTTAACCAAGTAGCTGACGGGATGAACTTCTTACTGTTGGGAGCTGGGAGTCAACAACAGAGAATGGATTGCCCATAGTGACTGTTGGTTCTTCTCCCATGAGATTGTGATTGGCCAGTGTTGGAGGACAGGATGCTGGGCTTGATGTACCATTGGTCTGACACAGTATGGCACTACTTACGTTCTTATTTTCCTGTCTTGGGATGTTTGGGGGTTGAGGCCAGTGGGGCCCCTAATCTAAAGCTGATGATGCTTAATACGAGCTCAGTGGCAAGCAAAACAACCATCTTTGATCTTATTCAGGATGAGGCTTCTGACATCATATGCACTATAGAGACCTGGCTGGCTGAAGCATATGGTCCTATATTATCCCGGATGGTGCCAGCCAGAAAAGGGTAGCCTGACTGCGCATGTGTGGCAGTCATTTCGTACATGCACAGACCAGATTTTAACATGAAGAAATACCAAGAATTTGTACCGGGACTGAGATTGGCCTGGTTCTTGGATTCTCAGTATTTCTCATGAGAAGCTAAAATGCTTCTTGTTTCAGCCCTACTTTTCATCCACGACTCTGTGGTGCTGGAGGAAGTGTGCGTGCAGACGCTGCATGTAACCTAATTGACAGGACACAGACGTGAGCTCACATTAACTTGCATTCACCCGTTCAGTGGTCTCCACTTTCTTTGGGACCCTGCCATGAGGGGGGTATGCCTGTCCAGTGGGTGGTGGCCATTGGGAGTGAACACCTAATAAACAGGCAGGTGGACACCCACCTGGTGTGGCTACCATCCCGTTTCTTAACATCGTGGTTGAAACCATGTTTGGTCCATGCAGCCACCACTTGCACGTTCAGTGTGGGGAGCCTAATGAATGGGCAGCCCCCTGTGCACACTTCATGTTTGCAGTTTCCTCTGCCCGGCCTTGACTCTGATGGAAAGGGGACTTCTTCCCTGGCCATGAATCCCCTTTCATCAAAAGCAGTGCCAGTGTGCTCTCCCAACTAACAGGTGGCTGCTGTTAGACAGCGATTGAGCTCTCTCAGCTTGACTAGTGGCTGTGAGAGGAGAGAGCCAGACAGGAGGCACAAGAAGGACTTTATTCAGAGGATCTGAACCTGCACTCCTCTCTCTGTTTGGGAAAGGAAACAAGAGAGCAGGAGCCACATCAATCTTTTGGAAGTGCTATGGTGCTAGAGGTCAGCCTGAAACGACAAATTGCAGTAAATGCTGTTTCATCCCAAACAGGTCATTCATATTAATTTGTGCAATATGGAAACTTACCACCTTTTCTGCTGTTTTTGCTATATGTCATTTTTTGTGAGTTGGACAGAGCTGTTACAACTGATCTTAAGCCTCATGTTTGACCCATGTGTACCCTCAGAGGCTGTGGAGATGCAAAAGTGCCATCTAAGTGTGGGGGAAAGTGCTTTAAAAGCGCTGTAAAACTGTTGTAAAAGTCCAGAAAACAGACAAAAAATGACAAAAAGTGATGAAAAATGACAAAATAATGACAAAATTGGCAGGAAATGATGAAAAAGCACAGGTGCTGATATCAACAATGGCAGAAGTAGGGCTG
>QEPC01014420.1:4836983-4892972 GCA_003113815.1 Sphenodon punctatus | reverse complement strand
TTACTCCATGGGTGTGGATGAGTGGGGGGTGAGTGGGGATGCGTGTGCAGCTATGTGCATGCACTGGCGTGCCCACGGACCTCCCCCACCCAGCGGAGCCATGTAAAAATAGCATGTGAGGAGCCACTTCAAGAAGAACAGAAGGTTGCTACTTTGTAAACAAGGTTCTTTGAGATGGCTCCGACCATTCTCACAACACTCACCCTTCCAGCCCTGCATGGAATTTTTCTCTTATATTTCTAGAAAGGGTTGGAAGGAACTGTCATTCTGACGGGGGGAGTGCTTTTTATACTAGAGGAGCTCGAGACCATCATGTAGTCTATTATTTGAATAGAGTGAGCGTGCACAATCCAGTTGTGAGAATGTTAAGAGCCATCTCGAAGAACCTTCTTTACAAGGTAGCAACCTTCTGATCAGCACATGGGCAGGAGCTGTTTGTAAACAAATAGCTTTATCTCCCTGATCTGTGTCCCGCTGCTGCTGCTCCTGCAGCTACTAGGAAGCAGAGGCAGGTGAGGGATAGGGACTGGAGCCAGGGAGGGGAGGCAGCAGAAAAACTTAGGCGGCATTCTCACATGGCGGTGTCAGCAGCAGAAGGGGCGAGGGAGATACAGCGGAGAGGAGGCTGCGGGGAAAAGAGCCAGTGCAGATCTGCCGGGATCTTTTCCCAGCACCGGCTCCCCCACCTCCCTCACCCCTCCCTCTGCCGCCACCGCCGCTGCAGGTGTGGGGGCCGGCCCTGCCTACGGACCCCCCCAGTGCAGGGCCTGGGTGCAAATGCGCTCGCCCCCCATGCCACGGTAGCTACGCCACTGAATGGTGGGGCGACATTTGCCTCTGCCTGATGCTGCCTAAGAGTCTTGTTGGCTTTTGTCGGTCTTTCTACCCACACCAATAATAGCAAACACTGTAGTATGCTTCCTCTCCGGCAAAGTATTCTTGACAAACAAATTAAGAGTGTGTGATGTGTGCCCAACAATGAATGTTCTCAAAGCCACCATCTGTCATGTCTGTAGCTTCTTTGTTCATATTGTCTCTCACAAAAAACCAAAACCCATTTTGATTAGAGCTTTGGTATCGTACAGCCAGTTGTCAGGCATGGTTTCTAATAGTGTGCAGGATGTTGAGACACAAATGGGTTTTGTTTAGTACTTGCATACCGAGCATGCAGCAATGCCCAATTGTGCTCCCTGGTCACAATGCTGCTAAGTCTGAGTCCACCACTACCACCACGCGGCATGGGACCGTGGCCACTGCTTTGCCCTTCACCACATTATAAATCTCCAGCACCAAAGATCTGCTGGGAATGGTCTGATAAAGGGTTTTGGAGTTGCTCTCTATCTTTCTGTCTCCCCAAGGGTCCCCAGACCAGCCATGACTCAGGTTACCCACTTGTAGACTCTAAGGATTTTTTTAAACGAGCAGAATTTCTCCCACAGTTTAAATCTGTGGCCCTGGGAAACCCCCACGGGGGTGCTTTAGGCACTCTTCCATGAACCAGAAGTTACCCAGGTGCCGTTAGAAACAGAGGCGCCATGCAACTACTGGGTTTTTTGGGATGTGGCGTTGATAAGACCCCGATAATTGAAATCTTATCTACGCTGCGTCTCAAAAAACCTGGGAATTGCACAGCGCAGCTGTTTCTAATGGTGTCCAGGCAAATTCTGGTTCCCGAAGAGAATTTAAAGCTCCCCCGTGGGGGTTTCCCAGAGCTGCAGATTTAAGAGAAATTCCACTCGTTTAAAAAGGCCCTAACAGTTATCACTCACTCCCTGAGCATGCCAACCTGCAAGTGTAACCTTGTTGCCACCTGTATCTTGGAGGTTGTTTAGTAACGTACATTTATAAAGGTGTGTGCCCAGCAGTGAATGTTCTGAGCCACTATCTCTCATATATGGTGACTGAGGATTCCCCAAGACTGTCAATATTCAATTCCAGTGCGTGAGACACCAACATAAGGAGAACGTTTATAAAAAGTTTTAAGATTGTCAGTGAAGGATCAGAGCTTAGATAAGAGTTACACAACAAAAAATAACAGTAAATATACACAATAGTAGCTGGACTTATAATTCCTTTTAGGCTGCTTTTCGATGAGCGGGTCGCCATCATGATATTTCAAAATCCCGCAACACGGGATTACATGAGACAGCCAGCGGGGATCACGCGCATGAAAGACAGTCGCGCATTATTTTCCAGCCGCAAATACCTCGCCCTGCTCGTCTAAAAGCTGCCTTAGTCATAATCTTACCCTAAAAGCTTAAGAGTTCGAATTTCATTACTTGGTCCTTTTCCAGGTCAAGCTCAAAACCTAAAGAGCAAGGACCCTGTCGCCTATTCTGGCAAGATAGGCTAGCTGATGATCTTCACATGCTATAAAAGCAAGTTGTGTTCTTCCTCACTCCTAAGAGTCTTTGTCTGTCTTAAAAAAACCAGCAGAATTCTTTCATTGGTTAATTAGTAACCTCTATGTTCTCCTAAAACAGCTTTGTTCCTTTCTGTAAAGAGCCTATCTTAGGCTCAACTTCATTAGCACTTCAAAGATTGAATCTCCTATTGTTCTTGTGAGAGAGATTCGTGTTTACCTAGATGTGGTCCTGTTTGAGTTTCATCTGAAGTTCGCATTTTATGGTTTTTCCATACATACATTTTGGAAATACAAAAATATCACTTATTAAAAAGCACATATAGCAACACAGTTCATCACAACCATATCATCACTAATGGTTCCTTGTGACAAATGGTTCATGAGGTGGTATTGTAGTAGGGTTCCAAACACTGAAGTAGGCATCTGAAACCTACATCTTCCACCACAGAAAGAGGCTGGCCGTTGAGGGCAATCACCTCACCAATCCTCCTGCTGATGGGGGCGGGAGGGAAGAGGTTTGATTCTGTCCAAATGCAATTGCTCTACAAGATTTGCCATAGTAATTTTTGTCCTACTGGGACAGGGATGGCCTCTGCGGGCTAGGAATGAACATTCTGGAGGAGCTTGGTGGTGACCTCAGGTTCTCTGCCATGAAGGAGGATGACTTTGGGTGAAAACAGACTTAATGCTAACACCACTTTAACACCGTGTCACGGGTTGGAGGTCCGCACCCCCACTTTACCGGGTTTGAGTGACTCAGTTTCCCTCGCGTACAGCCCACTTGAATCAGTTTGTATCTCTGGCCGATTGAAGCCTGCCACAGGGACAACCCCTTTGTCACCCAAGGGCTCGATCCTTCCCATTTACAGACTCTTTAATCTCTGGGTTCGCAAGAGCTTGAGAGCCCTCATTGCTCACTTGTGTTCCAATGTTAGACACAGACACTTCTTCATAAAGTTAAGAAGTCAGTTTATTGATTACGTAAGCAAGATAGTTGATACAGAGTAGTTACTAGAAATCAAAGGTAAATGTAACACATTCCTATGTCTATACTGGTTGAGTTCCTAAATAAGCATCTTACCCTACAAGGTCCATAAGTTCTTCTCAGTCCTTGATGTAAGCAACTGGGTCTTCAGTCTTAGAGTTGCTAGAAAGCAAAGTCCTGGTCTCAGTCCATAGTTTGGCTCAGCCCTCCGGGCTACAAGATGTTGAGTGAGTTCTTGATAGTCCCTCTCCCCTCTGGGGTACAACTCCTTATATCCCCAGGAGGAAGCCCCTCGTATCTTCTCGAGGCTTCTAGAATTCCTTTTGTTCTCTTTATCAGCTTTCTGTGTCTCTTGCACGTAGGCAATGGCTGCCTGCATTAGCATTTTAAATGTCTCTGGCCATCCGTCTGGGGCAAATCCACAAACTGTTTTTCCATTTCCTGGAGCTTGGTCAAGTGTCACAGTCTTGATTTGAGTTTTACAGTTCTTAATTGTAACATTACATACATGTGGAACCTTTTGCTTTACATATTTACTAGACTTGTAGTCTACATGTAGACCAGTATCACACGTGTGTGACCCTATGTTCCTCCATGACACACCGCTTTAACATTTCTTATGCATGTTGCAGGGCTGTATTGGTGCTCTATGCATGCAAAAGAAATGTTAAAGCGATGTTAAAGTGGATTTGGTTTTATGTCTTTTTTCACCCATAATCTGTGGCTTGCTTGGGTGACCTAGGGTGTCTTTAGACATAATGTCAACAGGTGTCTGAATGTATGTTTTGACCCTGATATGAACACCGGTTTGGCCCTGTGTTCACCTTGTGGCACTGCTTTAGACACGCAACCCATCTTGGCGCAAATTGGTGTTTTGCTCACCACCCGATCTCAGCACGCAAGCGCTGCCACCTTCTTCCCTGTGTTCTACCTGCTAACACGCCATGCAGTATCATTAGACACAACATTGGCCATGTGTTTATCCAAAACACGCAAATTGTCCTTGTGATGCAATGGTGTTCACATCACGTGTTCAGTGGGTGGTCAAATTGGTGTTGGGAGTGTTATGGTGCTTAACACACAACAGCCAAACACGTGCTTAGGGGTTTTGACACCCGATCTTTGTTATGTCTAAAGACGCCCAGTGTCTCCCTGATTGCTCTGCTGACAGGGAAAATTTGTCAGAAATTAAGTGACATTCTTTTAGATGGTTATGAAAACCAGAAGTAGACACATGATGCCTGCTCCAACCACAGCTAATTTTAGGCTTGCATAGGGAACAAACAGCTGCTATTATATTATCAGGTGCTAAGGTGAAATGCTGCTCTACAGCAGGTGTGATCCTGTTGGTAACATTTCCTGGAATCCTATCCTCCATGCAAGCAGCAGGTGGAGTAAAAGTGGTACACATTATCTTTACTAAGATTTGTGGCAGTGTTGGTACTTGCAGCACTTCTGTCAGTAGCCCACCAAGCAAAGGAAGGAGGAGCATTAGCGGCACCTGGCAGGGATGATGTCAGAGATAGCAGGATCAGAGACTGGAGGAACATGTGTGGCACAGGTGGCAGTGATCTTATCACCCCCATCATTTATCCCTTAGCTTCCCACACACAGCGCCTCTTCTGTCCCACAGATCCACCCCCAGCATCCCACAGAGTACTCCCTTCTCTAGCTCCCCCCTCCAACTCTCCTCCCACAGTCCCCCTCTCCCTCCAAGACAGGGAGGGAGCACAGTGCATGAGTCTCTCTCATACACATATGCTGATCTCTGGCTCTTGTACACACGCGCAACCCCACAAACATGCTTTGACATGAAACACTCTCCCTCCCTTTCTCTCACACTCACACACACACACACACTCTTTCTTCTGAACATTGTGCCCCCAGGCTGTGTGGAACCAAATTCCTCCTTCCCTCTCACAGACACCTCTCACTCCCCTTCCCCAGCTCTCAGCTCCCCCTCAGAGGGGGATCTGACTCTGAATGAATTGATTTATTACGTGGTCATAGACCATTGTAGCATACATAACAAAATCCGACTCTGAGGCGGGCACTTAGTAGGTGGTTCCCACTGCTCCTCCATCCCCACCTGGGCTAACTTCTCATGGTGATCCAGCTGGGAGGGCCTGATTTGCTGCGGCTCCCAAGTCCCACAGAGCCCCCTCCCCTCGGTGTATTTTTACCGCAACAAGAACTCTCCCCCTCTCCCACCCCCACACTGGCTGCCACTGCCGCCTCCACATCTTAGTCCCAAGAATGGGCTTCCACTTGCCTTGGGCCAGCTCTGTCACCCTCGTGCTGCTGCTGAGCTGCTCTGCTGGGTTGTGGTGCTAGCGGCTATAACTGCCTGCGTTACTGACTCGAAGGGGAGGTGGGTCCCTTTAGTCTGCTGGCTGCACTGCTGCTGTGGGTGACCTGATCATCATCCGTTCTTCATCATCGCTTTGCTGCTCTCTCCTTGTGCTGCTGCCTCAGCCTGCTGCAGTGCACGTGCCTCCTCCAGCTCCTGCTCCAGTGGCAGCCTGCCCAGCGAGCCACCATGTGGTCTTGCTGGCCAGGCGGGGTCACGCAGCTGCACCTTTGCATGCAGCCTGAGACATGGCCTGCAAAGAGGGCAGAAATCTGCGCACTCCCACCATGGCTGGCTGGTTTGGGGCAGGAGAATCTGGGCTGAGGGGCTACTGCCCCCAGATCCCTCAGGCACAGGGCCCAAGCTAGTGTGGGGCCATGTGCAACAGCATGTCACACATGCCAAGGGCTAACCTTGTATTTGACAGGCAAGTACAAATGCCCTAACTTCATGACCTGGGGAATATGGATGTCAGGGAGCTGATGACATGAACTATGGCTAGATTATTGCACCAAAATAAAACCAAATAGCTGGTGAACTCCTTGGTCCAAAGTTGGACTACCCAGGACTATTGGGGAAAAAATCAAAAAGGTGAGATCTTTGGTGACCTCCTTTTCCATCCAGTCCTTTGGCCATGGTTCTGCACACAAATTTTCTCTAAAATATAGGCTAAAGCCACCACCCACCCCCACCTCCCGCTGCATCAGAATGGACTTCAAACGTGGCTTCTAGCAGGAGGTGGCACCACCAGAAGCTAAACCTGTTATAATTAGCCAATAATGAGGTCCACGTTTGCAAGTGATCTTTAAACTCACAGGTCAGTCTCACATGGTGGTGCAGAGATGAGTTGCCTGAAGCCTTGCTCTTATAGCGAAGAGAGGAAAACTCAGCCAAGGTTCACAACCCAACAAGAAAAGTTCCGATTCCCTAGCATGGGGTAAACCGTCATTTTGCTGGCTGCCAAGCAGCGATCAATACCACACCTTAGTGCCAGTAGTTTCTCTGTGGGGAGGTGGAAGGGAAGACTGACTCTACTGTGCCCAGTTTGATACCCAGATAAGTTAGGGCAGTGACACAACCCTCTGTCTTGCCTGGTGCCAGGGGAACCCCAAGCTCGACCCACTTTCTGGAATGTGTGCAGAACCTGACTGCATTTGGGTGTGCCCGTCCTGCCCATGAAGAGGAATTCGTCCAGATATTTGGCCACCTGGTGCATTCCTGCCTGCTGCTGGACCACCCATTCCGTCAAGGAACTGAACCTCTCGAAGGCCAAGCACAATATGGAGCAAACCATCAGCATGGCCTTGTCAAAGTAATACATTTCCTGAAAGTGAAAACCCAGAAGCTCAAAGTTGTCAGGGTGGACCAGAAGCAGGCTGAAGGTGGACTTTATATCACACTTCGGTAGCAGGGCCCCCGCTCTGCAGTGCCTGACCGTTTTGACCACAGAGTTGAATGACGCATAATGTATGGAGCAAAGCTCATAGGGAATGGTGCTGTTGACTGAGCCACCTCTCTAGTTGGAGAGGTGGTGAATAAGCCTAAATTCGCCCGGGATTTTCTTTGGATACCTCCCACAGGGGAGAAATATGTAAGGTGGTCAATAGTGGTACAGGGAATAGGCCAGCAACTCAGCCCTCCCTTATTTCCTTATTGAACTTGGTACAAACCACATGCTCCATACCCTTGACTTTAAATTACCCACATCCTATGCTGTTGTACCCCTTCTACAGGAATCCTAAAACTGTTTCTAAAACCTTGAATGACATAATCAACTTCTCCTTGGTTAGCGTAGTTGGTTAATGCTAACTCTAATAAATCGAGCCTAACTTGTGTTGGAGCCCTTTCCAGATCCTGCCCCTGAATTTGGTTAAGGGCCTCTGCCCTGGCTCGAGGAGTTTTGCCTGGATTTTGACCTGAACTACTTGAATTTAAAACAGTTGGATGTAGCATGGGAACTGCCACACTGTGCGCAGGAGTGGCAGAATCTACAGGGCAGAATAAAAAAATTTGACAGACCAGTTAAATTCCCAGCAAGGCCCTCCTTCCCCCATACTCTTGTACCCCTCACCATGAAAAGGCTTGTTGGCAGGTTCCATCTTCCTTCCCCCTTGCCAGGACATGCCCGCTATCAGACTTTGGGGCATTAGAGGTATTGTTCATACAGTCAAGCCATAGGTCCGGGGCATGAATGACCTACTGCAACCCCAGTGTGAAGACTGCTCGATACCTGACAGCCTCATCATATCTCAGTTACACCCCGGAGAGGGTGGAATGCTTGGAGTATTATCCCTTGAAAAACTGAGTAGGCCACTGTCCAACTGGACCAGTTACGATCAGCCTTCAGGTGCTTGAATTTCTCCTTATCCTTCTGTTCATCATAGTCTTTGGGATCAGTTAGGATTGCTGAACAGAAGCGTGAATATATATTTATCCCTCCAGATCCTTTGTCAAGTGGGTTGAAGGAGGTGTTCCCCTATAGGGGCAGACACCTCAGGATACCCTCTGCCCACAGGCGGGTGCTGCCTTTTTGCAACCTCACAGCCAGCACCCTGGGTTGGTCCTCTAGACTTCCATACCTGGACACTATGACTGGGTTCCACAACTCCCACCAGCCCTTGGTGGGGTGGTGGGGGGCAATTTTCCTGTGGGAGTGCTAGGGGAACTGTCTTTACCCGGACTTGGCCAGGGAATCCATGCCCCTTCCAGCACATGCTGAGGTTCCATGTCTCCAGCACAGGTATGGTAGACACCCCCTCTACACAAAAAGCAGGTGCCCTCAGGTTCTGACTAGGACTGTCCTGAATATATATTAAAAAGTGAGTATTTCCGAGGGTCAGTCCCGAGTGCTTGAGCCAGACTTCGGACCCTCGGAGAATACTTGGAATGCGGGAGGCAAGGGGCACAAGGGGCTTATGGTTGGGGTACTTAAGGGGGGTGGGGGCACAAGGGGCTTATCATCGGAGGGGGTCCCACAAATCACAGCCTCCTCCCAGGCTGGTAAGTTTTTCACCACTGACCCCCCGATAGGCATCCACCCTCCCTAACTACCCACCCCTGAGCCCCCACTNGGCCATTCAGACCCTTCTGAGCATGACCAGTTTGTTTTTTTAACTTTTTTTATAAACATACAGCATGGGAAGAGGTCATGCTTCATAGGACTCCCTTCAGAGGGTAAGTACCCCACCACTGACCCCCCGATAGGCATCCACCCTCCCTAACTACCCACCCCTGAGCCCCCACTAGGCCCCTGCACTCTCTTCCCAAGCCTATGCTGGCTGATTCCCTCCACCTACTGCCCTCTGGCCCCGCTTCCTGCACTCGTCTGGGGTTTGCCTGAGTCCCAAATTTTCAGGGCAGACCTCAGAAATTCAGGACTCTGCAAATTGAGGTTGAATGCCCTGATCCTCAGAAAATTTTGAAAAATCGAGGACCAAGTTACAGGCCTAGTTCTGAACCAAAGGCAGGCCAGGGAAGCACCTGTATAGTCAACCACAGGAGGTGAAGGCCTCAACATGAAAAGGACCTGCACTCACAACCCTTAGATCAGATAGAGGGATCAAGCACCATCCACGGGACCCATTCTAGATTGACTTCCCTTGGTTTGGAAGGCACTCCTCCATGGGCCAGCAGCAGGTGGCAGGATCCATGAGTTTTCCCCTCCCGTGCTTCAGATGTCCCTCTCCAGGGCCTCCATCCTCTGAAGCAGTGCCTTGACTCTTGGGTCCTCAGGCTTGATGGGGTCACCTCTTGGCCTCCTCGGGGATCACTAAGGCAACAAGAAGAGACAGGCCTCCACCTGCCCCACCTGGGGCGGGGGGTGGCTATCTGAAGTACTAGGCTCCATCGGGGTAGGACCAGGTTTGGGCACAGGCAGGTCCTGGGGTGGCACTGGGAGGTTTTCCCCCATACGGGGTTGAACCACCTGGAGCAGCCCCGTTCCCAGCCCCCACCGTATTTGGTGCCATTTGGTGCATCAGGGCCTCAGATCCTGTTAGCCTCTCCTGGGGGGAGTGAAGTAAAAAGAATGTATTATTTGGAAATTAAATGTAAATTCCTTGAGATATCCAACATATTTATTTCTCTTCAGTGGTCATTGAACAAGGATGGCTTTAATTTCCTTGCCTCTTGAAGTTATTTTTAACTAAATACAAAAGAAACTAAATTATTTTAAGATCACATCAATGAACCTTTTATTTTCTCTCTGTTTCTATCACAACTTGTGGTTTTAAATAATTAGACCTAGTGTTCTAAAAACACTGATCTGAACATCAGGATGTTTCTTCCTGTCCGTATTATGTAAAATAAATAGTTTTAAAAAACCTTCCTAAAAGCAAATAATATTTAAATTGGTGCTGGAATATTTATAAACAACTACTTTAAATTACTGTAATGGGACAACTAGCAGCTTGGGGCTCCTAGTTTGACTGCAGAGTTTGAAGTTGGGGAAGCTCAGTCCTGTCCTTTTTATTTGGATTAATTTCAATTAGTGTCTCCCACCAATGCAGTGTCCATCATTGGTGTGATGTGGACAACCCGTTGTCAACTCGATAAGTGAAAGCCAGCCAGGAGACATTGAGGCCTTTGTTGCCTGGGGCAGCCAATGTCTCCTTTTTGGGTGGGGTTACCTGACACGGAGTTGTCCAACCGCTGCTCAAGAAACCATTACTTGATATTGACTCTCTGGCCAGTTATTCTGTCTCTAGCCTACCCCTTTATTGAACAGGTGGTTGCCCAGCAGCTTCATATGCATCGTGATGCTGTCAGACTCCTGGAGCCTTGTCAGTTCAATTTTTATCCTGGGGATGGGACTGAGATTGTAATTATGGCCCTGGTTGATAATCTTTGCCTGGAGATTGATAGGGGAAATTTTACCCTGTTGACTCAGACCTCTTGGTGGCCTTTGACACATGAGCATGAGGTGGTGTTGGGGTGACTGCAGAACTTGGCAGGAGTGCACTTGGTCACTCTTGAGGAGCTCCATTCTTTCTTGTCAGGGAGATCCCAGCAGGTGGTGATGAGTAATTGCTCTTCATCCCCATGTGACTTCCTCTGTGGGGTCTGTCAGGGTTCCATTCTGTCTTCCCTCTTGTTCAATATGTAGTTGAGGCTAGTAGGCAAGATTGTGCATAGTTTTGTGGTATGGTGCCACCAGTACACTGATGATACCCAGCTCTTATTTCTCCTTTTCATCCAACCCATGTCCTGCAGTCTCGGTGCTCGACTGCCTTTAGGGACTGGATGTGCAAGAGCTAATTGAGGTTGAATTCAGACAAGTCTGAAGTCATGGTGGTTGGTTGGCCATGTGATCTGGGGTAGTGGGGTGGGGACACCTGTTGTTGAGAGCATCCAGCCTCCTCTGGTTACTCAAGTTCACAGTGTTGGGTTAGTCCCAGATCCTTTGTTCCACCTGGAACATTGGATTGCATAAGTGGCTAGGAGGGCTTCCCAGATGGTGGCAGATAGATTCTATTTTGAGAACCAAGTGGAAGCAGTCTTCCATACAGACCTGGGTTATTTACACATCATTTCACCAGAGGAGAAGCTGTCATGGAACTGCTCCATGTTGGCTTCCCCCACTTGGGTCATGATGTGTGAATGTGCCCTAATAAATGGAATTTGAAGTCCAGGATAGGGAATCCAGTCTACTACCATGACATCTCGACTTAATGGTAATTATTGAACCAGTTAACCGCAGTGTAATAACATTGCCCCAGGAATGATGACCATTGCTTTGGTCTCATTGTTAATTTTTCTGCCCATCTTCCATAAGAACACAACATATTTTAGAAAAAGGGCAAAACCACCTGGCTCAACATGATGGAGTAATCTCCATGATTTCTCATTGTTTACTACTCTTCCAGATGTACATCAAAGCATCTCTTGAACACATTTACAGGGTATTCTGGACTCATTCACCTTCCTGTATAACTTCATTTATCTTCCTTACCCTTTGTCTGAGGCAGAACTGGTCAACCTTTCTGCTTTCTCCTAGTTTTAGTTTTGCTCTTAGCTACGTCCCTATTATTGAACCATTAACCATTCTGAGAAAAATGCATCCTTGTCAAATTTACTGATCCATGATGCTTTTCATAGTATTGAAAACACTGGTTGGACTGCTTGGAAGTATCTGTTCCTCTTTTCCAGTGTGAATGAGACCAGCTACCATGAACACCCCAGTGTCTCAGTAGATATACTGTCCATCGCTATAGGTGATCTCTTGCCTGTATATTGACATGTTTTGTATTGACTAGGATAAAACTGTTTTTGAGAGAGGGGAGAATAATTCAGGAAATTAGATAAGGAGAAATGTGTTGTCTCACAACTTAGGTTTATTATAGAGGTACAGGGGCGCCTCTATAGTTAAGGCGAGGAGCAAGCTGTGTTAAAACCATGAAAATTCTGTTGCTTATAGATTTGAGATGGTGACTCCTACTAGTTTGTATTGACCTGCAGGGTCTTTTGGGTAAAGAGTGGAATGTGTCCACATTTGAACCAAATCTGTTGGGAAATAAGAAAGTTGCAGCTCTTTGAACATGACAGGAAAAAGAGTTTTTCCCTTCACTTGACAATTTTTGATTCAGCAAGGGTTTAATTGTGGTGGTTATGTCATAGTGTAGGGGGCAGTGTTAGAAAATGGAGTTGTTGAGTCCTGTGTCCGCTTTTCTGTTTGGTTTGTCAATATGTTATTTAGTTTTTGATTGGAAAGTGTTGAAGTCCCCATGTTATGCTATGACTGGAATGACTCAGCCTCCCTGTTCTTTGCTGCCCTCATAGCATCTGCAAAATCCGATCAAGCGGAGCTGTTCTGGGTAGTGTGGGGGCTGGTCAGTCCAGCCTCCCTCAATCTTGGAGTGGAGTCATCTACTGCCCGTTGTGACATGTTTGTGGATTAGGGCTGAAGCAGCAGCAGCTTTTACCACGCCATTATTCCATTCTGCAATTTCGGAATTGCCTGCGCCACACCGCGGCTTTTCTGCCGACATTCTGCTAATTCCGCTGGTATTCTGCAAATTCTGAAACTATCGGAAAAATTGTGGAATTGTCAGAAAACCGCTGTTCTGCTATTTTGTGGTGCTGGCAGAATGGCAGAAGTAGCAAAAATGGCATGTTTCTGCTTTTTGTGAAGCCTGTGGAAGTAGTGGAATGAAATTAGCTGAACTGTGGAAGTAGCGGAATGAAACTAGCAGAATGAAAGCTTCTGCCACGCCGTACCACTGATTGCGGAAACTCTGTTTCCAGCGGAAATAGCTACCGCTGTGACTTTCCGCTACAGCCCTATTGTGGATTATTTTGTGGACAAAATCGCTCATATTCACCACGCTTTCAATGCAGCATTTATTACACTAGGGGAATCAGAGGTTATGGAAGCCCCATCATGTCCAGTTTCTGGGATCAGTTTCAGTCAGTGACGCCTGCCAATGTGGTGGATGTTCTTGGGGCAGTCAGGGCCACCTCTTCTGAATTAGACCCTTGCCCGTCATGGCTGTTTAAGATTTTCTGGGAGACAATGGAGCCGTTGCTGGCTGGGGTGGTCAACACCTCCCTGTGGGAGGGCAGAGTGCTGGGCTGTCTCAAGGAGGCAGTGATGCAGTCTCTGTTCAAGAAACCGTTGCTTGATGCTGGCTCCACTGCCAGCTATTGGCCTGTCTCTAACCTTCCTTTTTTAGGGAAGGTTATTGACCGGGTAGTGGCTTGGCAGCTGCAGGGGCATCTCAGTCGCATCGGTTTTCTTGATCCCTCTCAGTCCGACTTTCATCTGGATTATGGCACCGAGACTACGCTTATGGCTTTGGTAGATGACCTGTCCTGAGAGATGGATTGGGGTCGTTCGACCCTGCTGATCCTGTTAGATCTGTTGGCTGCGTTTGATACCATTGATCATGAGATGTTGGTGACGCACCAGCAGAACTGTGCAGGAGTGGGCGGGACTGTTCTTGAATGGTTCCACTTGTTCCTGACTGGAAGAACCCAGAGGGTGGTTCTTGGGGACCATTTTTCATCATACCGAGACCTCTCGTGTCGAGTTCCGCAGGGTTCTGTTCTGTCACCTCTCCTGTTCAACGTGTATATGCAGCCGCTCAGCGAGGTGATTAGGGGTTTTGGTGTATGGTGTCATCAATATGCTGATGACACCCAACTGTACCTCTCTTTTTCAACAGACCCAGGCCTGGCAGTCTCGGTGCTTACTGAGTGCCTAGCGACTATGAGGGATTGGATGAGGACTAATTGACTGTGGTGGAATCCTGACAAGATGGAGATGATGTTAGTGGGTAAGATGATGGAATTGGTGGCCCCCATCATTGAGGGGGGGGGTCTGTCCTCCATTGACCTCCCAGGTATGGAGTTTAGGGGTGCTCCTGGATGCACAGCTCCGCCTGGATCTCCAGGTGGAGGCTGTGGCGAGGAGTGCATTCTGCCAGTTGCATCTGGTGCGACGGCTTCGGCCATTAGTTTCGGACTCTGACCTGGCCACAGTCATCCATGCTTTCATCACCTCTCGACTAGACTACTGTAACTGTCACGGGGGAAGGGAGAAGGAAGGGAAGAACGGGAAAGGAGGAGGGGGAGTCGGTAGGATAAACCCAACGGGAGGGGGCGACCTCTCAACCACACTCCTCTATCGGCAACTAGAAGGTCCCTCAGGGTGTTGGGTGGGCTTTCCCTCCTATTCTGAGGGAAACCCTTTTCATCATTGGGATGGAGGAGAGAGGTAACCCCTTGCCCCAGAGGGCAACAATGACCTGCACAAGGGAGATACCAGATACTCGGGGAGCTATGCGGAGACAGGGACACCATGCAAAGGAGAGTGATGATAACGGGGGAAGGGGATAGAACCCTGGGGAAGGGGAAAGGAAGGTAAGGGGACTGGAAGTCACGGGAAGGGATGGTGTAGGACAGGACACTCTTACAAGGGACATGGAAGGAGAGAATAGGGCTGGAAAATAGACACAGGGTTAAGGAAAGGGCTCCCCTACCACTCACGTTCAGGCTCTCAGGGTGGTCACACAACAGTATAGGGTTAGGCTCGTTCACTCACCACTCTTGCTCTCAGGAAAGGGGGAACACGGGGATCATCCACACTCCAACACTCACTCTCTTGCTCTCCACACTTCAGAAACTGTAACAAAGATACCAGGACAAGGGGGGGCCAGCCTCTCAATAGTGATTACCGGCAGGTAACCCAAGCCCCGCCGTCTGCTTTATAGTAAAGCCCTGAGTGCCTGCCAGTGTGCCCAAGGCGGGGCCCAGCCCGCGCTGAGCGTCCCTGCCTCACGTGCACACGGGGGCGGGGCCAGGAGTGCGCACCACGCTAGATCCCTGCCGGCTTCCTACTTCCGGGTATCGGGCCGTTGCTAGGCAACGGCCCACACGCTGCGGAGCCCGGGCGGCGCGACCCGTTCTTACAGTAACGTGCTCTACGTGGGGGTACCCATGGTGATGGCTTGGAAATTGCAGCTGGTGCAGAATGTGTCGGCCCATCTCCTAGTGGGACTGGGCTGCCGGGAACATATTACACCAGTGCTCCACTCTCTGCACTGGCTGCCGGTTGTTTTCCAGGCCCAATTAAAGGTGTTGGTTTCAACCTATAAAGCCCTAAATGGTCTGGGCCCTGCCTATCTCTGTGACTGCCTCACGCCCTATGTTCTGGATTGGCCCCTGCGGTCATCCAGCAATGTCCTGCTCAAGGTCCCCCGAATTTCTTTGGTGGCCACGCAGGAGAGGCCGTTCTCGGTGGCCGCACTGCGTGTATGGAACTCCCTTCCGGTGTGGGCCTGGATGGCCCCAGACCTCCCCTCTTTTTGGAAAAGTTGCAAGACCTGGCTGTTCCACCAGGCATTTGGTGGGGAAGAGGGGTGGTGGGGGGTATGGGGCGGTTGTTTTATCTGTTTTCTCCTTTACACAATGTTTTTATATTAATGTGTTTTAATTGTTTTTTCTATTGTTGTAAGCCGCCCCGAGCTGCCTGTGGCAGGAGGAGCAGGGTAATAAGTTTTTGAAATAAATAAATAAATAGCTGTGTAGGTAGAACATCATGATGTCGGTCACCCCCTCCTCCACTAGGGAATCCCCAGCTACTGGCTGGTGATAGTATTGATGCTTAGAGTCTCACAGGGCAGCGCATATTGTCTCGAGTACACTATAAAAGGGAAGGGCATCAGGCTGCTCAAAGTGGATGCCATGCTGGCAGGCTTCCTCATTGTGCAGGGGCATGCAGGAGTCTCATCCATTGTCCACCCTCTTCACCAGCATCCTCCCAGCTGTGTGGGGTGCAAGCATCTCCTGTGCTGAGCGCCCTGTGCACCTTGTCCATGCACCTCACTGGAGACCACCGGCCACCTCAACTCTCTGCTTCCTGGCCCCAGAGCCAGGCAACAACTGCCCCCTCTTTGCCATGTTGGGAATTAATTAACTCACCCCTGACCCTCTGGCGAAACAGAGTCCTTGCTACTCCCTTGACTGGGACTGCTCTAATTCCCTGTGGCCTGGATTCCCTTCCTCAGCCAGAGCAATGCAAGGCTTGTGAGTTCTTCGATAAAACTGGGAGCCAGGAAGTTTGCTTGCACTCCTAATCCCTTGCTGGCTTTCCACCCCACAGCCCCCGCATCCTGTAGCAGGCCCCAACCTCCACCCCCACACCCTTGCTTTACTGGAGAAGAAGCAAAGCCTTCTCAAAAATAGAAAATCTATTGGGGAACCAACAATATTCGGATACTGGAAAAAGTTGTGCAGGACATGAAATAGCAGGGGGTTAAAGCAGAGGAGGTACAGCCCACTTAGCACTTCCTCAGGTTTGCCACTCTCTTGGTCACCCTCCACACTTGTCTTTTCTTGAATTCTCATTAGCCCCCTTTCTACCTTCTGCCTCTGCTGGATTTCCACCACTACGTCTAGAATTTGACACAATGCCCCCTTGATTCGCAGCAGAAGGATAAAATTTGGCCATTCCCCACTCTCTCTAATTCCCTGAGCATCATTCCCCGGCGCCCCAGTCCAGAATACAAATCCCTCAAATTTCCCAACCACCACAGCATGGAGACTCCCCCTGGATTCACCGTGACGCAAAGTGTGAGGGTGATTAGACAGATTACTAACTTGATACAGTACGGTCAGGTTTGGCCTTAGAATTTGAGGGTCCCAGAAAAACGAAGATTAAATGTGGGGCCTCTGGTCATCCCACCACCGCCTTGCTTTCTCTGGGTGGAGCCTCTATGGGGCCCTATGCATGGTTGGGGTCCTGCTGGATGGCCCTGCACCATGGCCTGGTGAAAAGGAGGGCAACTGCAGGGCCCCAGAAGAAGGTAAAATAGCAGGTCCCAGGGCGATTGCCCTGGGTCACCCCCTAGTAAGGCTGGCACTAATTATGAATATGGGACAGTTCAGCCTAGGAGGTCAGATGCATGTACCCTTGCGGTGTTTAAATATTGATTCTGTGAAGAAAGCCTTAGTAGCCCAACTGGCTTCCCTCTGACGTTTCCCTGAGTTTTCTGCTATCATTGATAAGTAATCTTCTTATTCAACAACCATTAGTTTCTTTTCTCCCCATAAGATCTTGAAACATTTGCCCCATTGCTACTTTGTCTCAACACAGAGTAAACCTCAGTCTCCTGTCAGATGTTACAGTTACTAAGGTAGTGTAGGTGTGAGGTTTTATCCAGACACACACACACACGTCCTCCTTGTTAATATAAAAAAGTAACATTTGGTTTCATTACTAGTAGATGAACTGACGGAAACGTATACCCCAGTGCTCTTGGGTTGATAATAGTAAAGAAAAGTCTTAGTTACAACTCCACCAGTAGAACTTCATATATATTTCAGGCAACTTTACAGACACTTACAGTTTGGTATACGTATTATTAGAGCGAGGGAGTACTCTAATAGTTAAGGTCTGTTACACCCTCCATTATAAAGCCCCAGCATTCTATTCGCTATAAAATTTGCAAGATTAAAGTTAGAATCATGGAATTTGTGGCAACGGATCACTGGAGTAAGTGGTTTATGCTGCCCAAATATCAGCTACATCAGTTGGTTAACAGCTGAGATATTGCGATTTGAAAACTGCACTTTGAAAGCCTGTTTTTTCAAAAGTTAGACCATCTCAATCTCAGCAGGGTAAAGGGGTTTTGTGTTGGTTTGGAGGAGGTGTAAGCATTTTAGAAAATTCAAGGAGGCTGCCAGGGGGGTGTCTTCTGGTTTACTTTTTGTAAATCTGGTTAGTAGTTTTTAAGTTATGACATCTTGAAAATTCAATGTTAGCCTATAGAGACCATTCTGAGTGTGGAGTGCTTGCAAACATTATATGTGTAATACAGAGACTGTTTAAAAGCAAACAGTCTTGAATACTGGGGAGTACAACTCCCAGCAGCCACTGCTTGCTAGAGCCTGTCAGTGCTGGGCAGTGGTCACTGCTGGGTCCTGAGACTAGTGGGGCAGTGGGCAGGGCCAGCAGTGGGTGGAGCCATCCCAGAGGTGGGCATCACAAATGCCCCCAACAGTAGGCACCCACCCTAACTTTGGAGATTTATATGGAATTTTACAGCCTCAGTTCCCCATCTGTAAAAAAATCTATAAAAATGGGAATGTGTATGTGTCTGTCTCTCCCTGTGTTCCCCTCACCATTGTCTTTAGATTGCAAGAGGAGACTGCTGGAGGTTGTTTATACACTGGCCTCCACACTCTTCCCTATAGCCAGCCCAATTCTCCTGATTAAGGGCTTCTGCCAGTAAGCCTGGGTCCCCAACAGTCCAGCCCACTTCCTAGCCCTGGATCCCAGTTCACTCACAGCTTTGGATCCAGGCCTTTCTCCAGGGAATGTCTGTCCATGCTTATGATTGCCATATATGCAAATTCTTAGGAGGCACTTATGAGATATACAGGTTGCAGTGCTGCATCAGAACCAATGCAGCCCTGCAACTTGTATACCTCATAAATGCCCTCTAAGAATTTGCATATATGGCAATCCTGTGTACTGGCTTCTCAGCCAGGCTGGTCAGGCTTCCACTCAGTCCAATAGGCAGGCCTTCCAAAATCCCGCCTGGGAGAACCTGTTTCCTTGATCCTGGAGCCCTCTCACCAAACTCACCACACAACACCCACAGCCTTCCTTCTCTTCCGGTTTTTCTACCTTGCAGCCTTTGCCTAGATGCAGAAATAAGCTGCCCACTTTGTCACCACATCCCAGAAAGAGACACAGCAGTGGGTTTTAACAGCTGCGCTCTATTGCCAAATTCAGATTTAAATGGGGAGAAGGGAACTTCTCCACTCCCTTATAAACTGGGTCCAGTTTAAACCAAGAATAAGTAGGGCTACATATTTTTCATGGCAAGCTTCTAAAAAAAGTCATGACT
The DNA here is from genome assembly GCA_003113815.1 of Sphenodon punctatus. Classification (NCBI taxonomy): domain Eukaryota; kingdom Metazoa; phylum Chordata; class Lepidosauria; order Sphenodontia; family Sphenodontidae; genus Sphenodon; species Sphenodon punctatus. The sequence continues at coordinate 4,873,920 of QEPC01014420.1, read as the reverse complement.
TGGTCATGAAAAAAAAATGCAAAAAGTTGCAGAAAAGTCGTGGGTTAAAAAAACCAAAACTTTATTAGCTAGTAGCTACATTTAAAAAATAAATAATTCCCCTGAAGTGGGGGTGGGTGGGGCAGCCCGTTAGATTGCAAGCCCCAGGGCATTCAAATGGGGAATGAATCCCTTAGATTGTAAGCCCCAGGGGATTCAAATGGGGGATTAACCTCTTAGATTGTACGCCCCAGGGTATTTAAATGGGGGATAAACCCCTTAGATTGTAAACTCAAGGACATTCAAATTGGGGATAAACCCCTTAGATTATAAGCCCCAGGGTCCTATCCAGAGCCTTTTAAAAGAAGGAGTGGCAGAGGGAAGGTCCTCAAATGGGGGATAAACCCCTTAGATTGTAAGCCTGTCCAAAGCCCCTTATATTGTAAGTCCCAGGGTCCTATCCAAAGCCTATCAAAAGCCTTTAAAAAGAAGGAGTGGCAGTGGGAAAGTCCTCAAATGGGGCAGGGTTGCTGCCTTGTAAAGAAGGTTCTTCGAGATGGTGTCAAACATTCTGACAACACCCACCCTTCCAGCCCCGCATGGAATTTTCTTATATCTCTAGAAAGGGTTGGAAGGAACTGTCATTCTGAGGGGGAGAGTGCTTTTTATACTAGAGGAGCTCAAAACCATCCCGTGGTCTATTATTTGAATATGGTGAGCATGCCATGCATAACCTAGTTGTGAGAATGTTCGGACCCATCTCAAAGAACCTTCTTTATAAGGCAACAACCTTCTGATCACTCACGTGGAGAGGAGTTGGTTGTTTTCAAACAGCTTTATCTCTTAGGCCGTTTTTAGACGAGCGCGGCGGCGCCCGCACTTGTTTTTCAAATGAGCCGGCAGTCCGTTCTACACGTGACACTGCTGCTGAATACGTGCATGCGCGGGCGATGCGCATCCATTTCCAGCCGCGAACTGACTGGGTCGGCGATCGAGGCTGGTCATACGCAGCCAGAAATGGATGCACATCGCCCACGCATGCGCATATTCGGTGGCAGCATCACGTGTAGAACGGACTGCCTGCTCTTTTGAAAACAAGTGCGGGTGCCACCGCCCTCGTCTAAAAACGCCCCCAGTCTGATCACTGATGTCCTGCTGCTACTGGCAGGCAGAGGTCCAGAAGGGAAAAACCAAGAGGTTTCATGGCAGTCACGAGGAAATATTTTATGAGAAATGTGACCCTTGTGACCACCATGAAAATTACAGAGCCCTAACAATAAGTAACAATAACTAACAGCAACAACTCAAGGCTGCCTGAGATTCTCTCAGGTTCCCAAGTTCAGACAGAAACAGAGATCCAGGAGGAAACCTTGCAACCCCAGTCTTGTAAAAGGTTCAAATTCAAAATATAAGGTGGGAGAAACACCCCAAATTGGCTACTTTGCATGAGACAAAAAGAGCAGCATGGTCCATCCAGCTCACAAAATGGAGGATGCACCCCCTTTCCTCCAGCCTGGGGCCTTGGGCCAAATCAGAACCCTAATTATCTCAAAACCACAAAAGTTAAAAAAGACAAGGAATAAGGACCCCCCAGATATCCATTCAGATCTTCCCACCTCATAGGCCCTCAAGCACTTACCAGCAGCAACAGGCAGGTAGAAGAGCTCTCTAAGAGGCCAAGGAGATACTGAGCCTCAGACACACACAGGAGGCGTGCTCCCTAGCTCCTCCCACTCCCTTCCCGTCTCTCCAGTGCCTAGGTAGGGCTCTTTCAAAGGAGCCCTCCCTGGCCATTAAATTCCACAGGCTTGAGTTGCAATGGAACCCAATATTTCTGTAGTAGTCACACACCCCAGACTATGATGTTTTGGTGGGTTACTGTGAAAAGAGCCCCACTGCTCCTGAGCACCCCCCTCCATCCTAGACTCTCTGGCCAGCACACTAGCACAGGCAGGAGCACAGGCACTGACTCAGCCTGCAACTCACTAATAGATCCTGCCTGCCTGTTGCACTTGAGTCAGAGAGTGCAGCAGCAGTTCTTGGTAATGGCAGCCCACAGTAATGGGTTTTTTTGGGTGGTGGTGGCTGGGGGTGCAAAAGGGCATGGGGGACCCAGAGGGGCAGTGCCCCCAGAGTCCCTATAGATGGGCTTCCCCTGGTGCTTGGGAAAGAGAGGGAACTGCACCTCCCGGGGGACAGTGTGAGTGACTAGTCAGTCATGTTTAGAGCTAATGTGGTGGGGAGAGGAGGAGAGCACGGCCTGTGGAAGGGAGAAAGCTGAAGGTCATTTTGATATGATCCTGCACAGGAGGCACCTCAGCTTGGGGGCCAGGGATGCAGAACTAGCTAATCCTGCAGTGATGTTTGGGGTGGTTGATCTTGATCCCTAAACCTGCCCAGAACCACAGAGCGCATGGATTTCAGTGGCAGCCCTTCCCCCTCCAAAAATGCAGCTCTTAGCTGCAGCTCCAATGGGATGCCCCATTGGAGGAGCATGGCTGAGACTGGACTGTTGGAGTTTGCCTGGGATGGTCCCAGGTGAGGGAAAAGGTTTATCCTGGAGACAGGGACTGAAGTAGGGCTGAAAAGGCAAGCCACTGCGGTAGCTTCTTCCAATGGAAAAAGCTCTTCAGCAATGTGTGGCAAGGTGCAATAGAGATGTTAATTCCGTTACTTTCATTCTACTACTTCTGCCATTCTGCTACTTTCATTCCACGACTTCCACCGGCTGCGAAAATAGCAGAACAATATTTATTCCGACAGTTTCAATCTGCAAAGTAGCAGAACAGTGATTGTTCTGACAGTTTCCAAGTTTGTTCCAACAGTTTCCAAATTAGCGGAATGCTGGTGGAAATTGCAGAATGCTGGCAGAAAAGCTGCGGAAGTTTGAGGGCAATTCTGAAATGGTGGAATGAAATAGTGGAGCGGAAAAAGGAGTTACCACTTCAGCCCTAGACAGGAGACTACAGACAGGATGGAATCAATCTTCTTTCAGTGCTTCTCCCTCTAACTTTCCCAACCTCACTAAGGAACAAGGGGTAAGCGGGTGCTCTGGGATGATACAATGGGTGTTCTGCAGGAGGGGGTCAGGGAGATGGGGGGGCTGTGCAGAGCAGCCCTGTGGGGCAGATTGGTACGTGTAGTTCTCTTGGGAGGACTCTAAGAGTGAGCCTCAGCCCAGTGAGGGAAATCCTATGGGGGAGCAAGGAGGGTGCATACACAAGGGGGGGGATTAAGGGGAGAGAGTAGGGGCAGAACCTATGTAAATAGCTTCCACAGTGGAAGCCATGCACAGGGGGAGCACTTTACAGGAAGCAGCTTTATTGGGGATACAGAATATGGAACCAAGTACAGGGGGAGGTCTGCAGAGTGGGCAGCATTGTGCAAGAAAGGGAGCCCTGTCCAGGGGGGAGCAAAGTGGGGGAGCCTTGTAGAGACAGAGAACTGCAGAATAATTGCTATAATTGTGCTGGGGGGAAGCCCTGAACAGAGGAGAACTGAGTGAGGGAGCTTTGTACAGGGGGAGAGCTGCAGGATGGGCAGCATTATGCCAGGTGGAGAGTCCTGTACATGGGCACAGCACAGCAGAGTCAGGGAGCCTTGTACAAGGAGTGAACGAGCCAGGGACTTCTGTACAGAGGGAGGTCCTAGAAAGCAGAATGGCCAGTGTTGCACAAGGAAAAGAGCTCTGACAGTGGGGAGTATAGTGAAAGAATCCTGTACAAGCAATGAGCTAGAGAGATCATAGAGAGAAGTTTTTTGGAAGTTTGCAATGTTTAAATCAAACCAAAGTTGTTGTATGCCTAGTAAAGCGGGGAGCTACCAGTAAAAATCCAGTTTCAACTTGCTTGCTATTTGAAGGAAGTAACAACCTTCTAAACTGAAGGGAGCAACTCTTCTGCCTTGGCCTCAACTAAGCCCTGCTCCCATAGTGGTTATGCTGTTCAGCATTCTACTGCATCAGCAGGACAAACTTTCTCTATTTCATTGTGTTTAACAAAAAACCTGGATATTCCATAATCAAAAAACCTCCGGTTTGCAAGAAGAGTTAAGGCTCTTGCAAATTCAATCAAGCACTAAAAAGCATGGGAATTGCAAGTTAAGACTCCCGCCTTAACTTCCGTGCCATCTTAGCAGTAAAGACATTATGCAGTTTCACATATTGTGCTCACTTACAACTTAGGCTCCATGCACCCACACTTCACCTTCGTCTTTCAGCCCCAGTCCTCTTCTTCTTTGCAGGTTGGGGGAAACACTGAAACTGGGGACAGGAGGTCATGAGCTAGCCCCTCACCCCTTTGTTTCCTCTTTAAGAAAGAGAGAACTAGGAGTTTTGGCTCCTGCCCCTTCTCCCCCTCTAATCTACTTGGTGCCAGTCCTGTAATAGAGAACTCAGGACTAGGGATGAAGCAGCAATTCCTTTTTCTGCTCCACTATTTCATTCCGCCATTTCAAAATTGCCCGCGACTTTCTGCAGCTTTTCCACCGGCATTCCGCAAATTCTGCCAGCATTTCACTATTGTTTGGAGCCATCTCGAAGAACTTTGTTTACAAGGTAGCGACCTTCTGTTTGTCTGTATATGTCATATGGAACAGAAGTGTGTGTGTGTGGAATGACAAAAAACAAACAAACAAAGTACACACACAAGAGAGGAAATGGAATAACAGGGAGAGAGGCTATTGGGAGTCAAAGGATAAAGAGAGTCCGCTGTGGTAAGTGGGTAAAAAGCAGGACTTCTCCCTCAGATATTCCATCAGTCTTCAAAATTAGTTATTTCACTCAGAACCTTATTACTGTAACTGTTTCTAATTCCTCCTGTCATTCCACCCACTTACTTAATCCTGCACACTCTTTGTATTTTTCCCTGTCATTCCAACCATTCCACTTATTGCATCTGGTGCCTCATCATTTCACACCCTCTTGCCTTCCCTATGTACTCCCAAAGATGCAACTGTGTTGTATAATTTCACAATCACTTAACTGGATGTTGGAATGACAATAGTATTTATTTAGAAATTGGCACTGCTATTGCCACCATTCCTTTCAATGACCATTCCATTTTATTAATTTCACTGTATACCCAACTTAATTTTAAACAAACATTTGTATATGACTCTACCCAGCTTCACTGTGCTCTGGGAGGGCAGTGGAGACTAGTGGGTAAGAGGGATGGTTGTGAGCCATTAGTCAGCTGTCCCATTCTCCCCAATTGAAATGAAAGGATAGAGGGAAAGGAGAGGTTAAGGGGCCAGCTCACACCCTACTGTCCCCTGCTTCAGCATTGCCCCAACCTGCAAAGAGGAAGAGGATTGGAGCTGAAAGATGACGGCAAAGTGTGGTTACATGGAGCCTAAGTTGTAAGTGAGCACAATATGTGAGACTATACAATGTCTTTACTGCTAACGTGGCACGGAAGTTAATTTTATTTATTTATTTATTTATTTTACTATATTTCTACCCTGCCCCCTCGTGCTCACAGAGCGGCTCGGAGCGGCTTACAAAATGCGGGAGCCTTAACCCTTCTTGCAAACTGGAAGTTTTTTTCTTATGGAATCATTTTATCTCAGTATGCTTTATCCCTGGAGATGCTTCCTTCCAGGCATTTGCTATTACTTCTCTCCCTGCACACCCTCCAGAATAACTGAACTCAACTGCTTTTCTTCTCCCCCAGCATTCTATTGCTACCTTTAATCTATTGGCTTAGCCCTACTCTTCTAATGGCATCATCACCTCCAACCTCCCTTCTGTGATACCGTAACCCTTTAATCTACCCAATTTAACATTACCTTAATTTATAAGTTCAGCATTTCTCCAAAGATTCATTTCCAATAGGTGAGCATCACAGCTTTACTGATGTATCATAAGTAGGGATAGGTCCAGCAATAGGACTGTTTCTTCTTCTTTGCTGTAGTCAAAGAACTACACCACAAAGACTGCTTAAATGTGCTATTATGCAGCAGTTATTGTACTATACATAAGGAAATGAACTTTCCAGTGCAAGAGGTTAGCTATGACTCAGGCCTTGCAGCATAGGTAAGTTTAGAAAAGCAGTTTTCATGATACAATTTGTTCTACTTTGATGAACTTTTAAAAAAATTAATGCTGTCTCTGGTACTTAAGACACTTTAATAAGATTAAAAATTCAAGTGCAACACAAGTAAAAAAAAGCAATGTCCACAGCTCTTGCTACCAAATGTATTGCTAAACACAAACAAAACCCACCATCCTTCAGAAGTAGGGTGGCCATACGTCCCCTAAAAGAGAACACTTATGAAAAATACATGGTGCAGGGCTGCACTGGAACCAGTTCCAGCTATGCAACATATAGTTTTGTTAAGCGTCCTCTTTTAAAGAGGAGGTATGGCCACCCTATTAATAAAGAACACTTACCAGTCACAACCTCCTACAAAAATCCATAATAAATAGTCATTGCCACACACTCTCATAGACAGCAAATTTCAAATAGCTGGAACTGAGTAGAAAATAGATTCCAGTAGTTAGGTCTCCTCATGCAGATTTTCTGCCAGAAGCTCCCTGCCTTTTATGGTAAACAAACATCCACTCAAGTGATTCTGATAACCACAATGGTTGTGATATTACATGGGCAGCCTTTCACACAAGCAACATTGGCTTTAGATGTCAAAACTGACACCTCAAGCATTTTGTCACAATGACATCCCAGTTACCCGGAGAGGACCGCACAACTCAAATGTCTGATCTAGTTCTGAGAACCTCAATTTCCTCTCTGGACATCAAAATACTTTTCAGGATGGCCAACAAAGGCCAAAGGCAACTCAGCCAGAATTTCAATGTGAAAGTAAATCTTCTGCCTTGTGATCCCTAGTCTCGGACAAAGAGGCAGTGTCTGTCTTCTCCATAAATAAATAAAAGGAATAAAGATGGTTTTCATTCCCCACATGTAATTCACTGCAGAAATAAGGTCCAGAAAAAATGGAATTAGACAGGAATCTCTCAGAAAGAAAAGACTTCAGTGGTTCTTTCTCAAAATGTTAACTATATAACTGTGTTGGTGAAAAGGGCCAGAAGCAAAAAAAGGCATGCATTGTAGGTTATGTAGGAGCTCTCATCCAGGAATGAATAAATATCATAACACAGAGATTCTATCATTTAAATAATGATAATAATAAATATTATGGGTTTTTAAAAAAAACCAGAAATCTCATCTTTGTGACCATGCCATTCTAAATCTCTGCTGAAGCCAGCCCTTGGTCCCAACTATCTTTTGGAGAGCGGCCTTTCTGGGTCAACACTCAGCCACTTGTAAAATATGCAGGTAGCCCAGCTGGAGAAGATTGGTGGTTATCTAGTGATTCAGATTATAAAAACTCAAGCTTGAGGCTCAAGTGGAAATGTGCACAGGAGGAGGAATTGATGAAGAGAAGTGAAGGCTGAAATTTTAGCCAAGAGATCCATCAGGGGAGGGTCAGTAGGTAAGAGAAGCCATGTCTAAGGCATGGCCACCTATGAAAAGGGAGAGGGCGTGACCTATGGACTCAAGTTGACCAAGGCTGTTAACAAATGATCATTAGATGTTTGCCCCCACCAGCCATGTGGCCTCCACCCACTGAACCTGTAGCCTGCACATGGGGGGTGTACAATAATTAATTAGGGACAAGTCTATACCCTGAGGACAGACAAGGGGGAAGACATTCAAAACGTTTAAAAGTTGCATGTGCACATGCTTCACTTAGTTACATGTGAAGGATAGAAGAGGAGGCATCAGTGATAAATCTGTGGGGATGAGGAGCCTAGGGGAATACTGATGGAAGAGGTAGGTTTTCAGGAGAGATTTGAAGATTGAAAGGTAGAATAAATACATTCAGGGAGGGAGTTTCAGGCACAGGGGGCAGCAAGGGAGGAGAAAGGATACATTTCAAGGAGCATAAGGCACATTGGATCACTCCTGTAAATCTGGGGGTCTCCGGGATACACCCAAATCGATGGCAAGACAGTCTAAATTAGGTTGGACAGTCTAAGTGTAGGTTGGTTGCATGTCTTTATCATCCTCCTCACCAAACTAAACTAATTTCCTGACACCATGACAAACTATCCTTCAGTATATTCCCACTTCTGTCATGTGCCTAGCATCTGGTATATCTGTATTTAGAAACCTCTATCAAATGTAACCCCTTCATTTGGCATCTTTCCCCAAAGCCTATAAAAGATGGTTCGATTGTAGAAATTGAAATCAGTGCTCTTAATTTTGTGCTGTCCCCACCTCAAGCTGCTTTGCATAAAGTAAATTGTGTGCCAGTCAGCCTAAGTGGTGTCAGTAAAGTGTGGAAGGCTGTCTTCTCTTCTGTTTTCAGTACAAGTGTTTCGCACTGCATGTGCAATGTACACACAAACTCATGAAAAGTTGTTTGCCACATTGCAAGTACTTTTCATTAAGTAATAAGTACTATTAATAAGTACAGTGTAACAGGGCAGCTCTTGGTGTTAAGTCTCTCCACACCCGAATAAAGCCAGCCCATGAGGGATCTTTGCCACAAGTGTCCTTTATTAACAATGCTCTATGTCCCTGTTCATCACCATGCATATATACAATACTTACAAGGCCCCTTGTCTGGGTGCCTTCACAGTTCTCATCCCAGACTTCTCTGGGTATCCTCGGACTAAATGAAGCCCTTTCCAGCCAGGCACCATCTAGGATCTTGTCCTTGAACATTGGGCTGGCTCCTCGGCATCTGAGCTGCACCACTGGCTGGGCCCAATCCCTCCTGTAGCCAGGTAGAGAGGCAGAGCCCTCCCTGGTTCCTATCTCTGGTTCCTCCCCTTTGATTCTTGAGCAGAGCCATCTCTCTCTGGCTCTCCCTTACTAGTGATCCCCCGACTGAGAGATCCAGTCTCTCTTATAGTCTCCAGGGCTGGCTTGGCCATGCCCAACCCAGCTGGTCATATTTCTCTACCCAGCCTCTGGAGGCTTGTAGCTGCAGAGGCACTAACCTCCATTTTGGTTCGTGCCTACCTCTCTCCTTAATGCCTACTGTGGCACGATCCTCTGCTAGCAGGTGTACCTGTGTCTTCTCAGGCTGACGCTAACACTCCCTGCTGCATATAGTATAGTCAGCTAGTTATTGCACAATAGCTCATTACATATAGGAAAGGAAGGTGTGCAGGCTACCAGCATAAACACTTCAGCACAAATATAGTTTCCCTCATAAAAAAGGAACTGAGATAGGACTATATTTAAGTTATTGTAAATATTAGGGTTTTTAAAAAGATGTTTGCCTATATGAAATGTTTCAGGGTAGGAAAACCTTGGTAAAATACAAAGTTTATTACATTTCTAGAGTACATTATCCTTGTCAGCTAGATTAAAGCATTCTCCTAGTCTCTGTCCTATATTACCATAACAAGTGAGGAAATAATGTAGTGTTGTTACACAGAGCAGCTTATAAATTTTGACATAAGTGTGTGAGAAATCACATGAAATGTGAAGCAACCAAGAGGAATAATTAGAAGCAGCAGAATGATCTCAGTAATATGACAACAGTTTCTAAAACATCCCACAGGATTGAAATCATCAGGTTTGCTTGACCTATATCTTTAATAATACAGCTCATTGCCCTTGTATTGAAGCTAGAGGGTAGGACAAAGTATAAGCTTTATCATGTTTTAGGAGAAATTGCAAAAAGTTTATTTATTAACACCACAACATGGCCCATTTCTATTATTACCAAACAGCAAAGCAACTTGGGCCACAGTTCACCACACAGAACACTACTTTTCATATTCTAGCTTGATTGGCCAAAAAAAATAAAAATAAAATTATGTAATACTCCAAAGAAATGGCTCTGTTAAGCAGTGGAAAAAACCCTCCTGTTTAATTAGAAAATAAGAGCTATATGAGACAATAAAAATGGTTACTGCTGCCCTCAGTCACTGTTTAATAAATATGATAGTGCTGAAGATAATGCTAAGTGTTATTTATGTGTGCAATATCACAGGCTCAGTAATTGTTCACGTTGTTGATGGTTACCCTGCATACAGAATGAAGCTGTATTCGAATTTTTCTTTGTTTAATTCATGGAAATGGAGAAGGTGACTTTTTTTTAACATTTAAAAGAACCTGATATGTTTTTTTAAACCATACAGTCTGTGGTGGAAGTTCTGCTGTTCACGTGTACTGGGAAGGATCTATGGCTTTCATACTAGATTTTAGGAATAGTTGAACTGTTTTAAGTCCCTTTTATTTCTAAGGGCAGGACAACTAAGGATGGAAATATTTCCTCTCTAGCCACCAGTGTGAGGAGAGGAGCATTAATCAAACTCTTAATACAGTTACAATCGACAACTTCATTGCTGCTATATTAGAACAGGAGAAAAAAAAATACATTTTGGAAATTTGAATTTCAGAGTTGGTGTTGAGCCCCCATAACTCCCACTGACATCAGTTGGGATCTGCAGGTGCCTGACCCTTATGCAAGTTGATTGCTTTGGAGTGCTGTCCTGATAATAGAAGCTCCCAAGGCCAACTGCTAGCTAAAAGAAATGGTTTTTACTAGCAAACAGCGTTGTGTGTATGAAAAGTTTCCCTTGACTGACTGGCAAGCTGTTTACACGCTGGCACTCCAGTATAATTTTTATATTGAGAGGTGTGTATAACAAGAAAGGGGCTCAGGACACATTTTGCTTTCATTAACCAGCCGCTCTGTATTGTTGTTCCATTGCTTTTGGTCTTTGCCTTTTTTCTTTTGAATGAACTGCATGTATGGAGATTTAAGAAAAGCACAATCTGTGGTATCCTCTTTTTATCCCAAGGGAGAAATTCAAAAAATGTTTCATCGACATTTCACTTCCCTCACCCTTCTTACGGCTAGAAATAAATAAATACATAGATTGTGTTAAGAGGCAAAACAAAACAAATCAAAAAACCTTTTCTTCACACAATTCACGTTAAGCTTCAAAATCCCCCCAAATCCCCACTCTCCCTTTGCAGTCTGGTTCCCACTCTCTAACTTTCCTCTTCTCCTTCTGAAAGAAAAAAAGCTCTTCTTTAAGGGACTGATAGGTTGTAGAATGATGCTTAGCAACAACATTCCTGTGCCTTAAGTAGCTGCAAGCCCCTAGCTGAACCCTTTGATGTGACTGTCAGGGCAGATTTATTTTGTTTTAGCACATTGTCTACTTGTCCAGATGTATCAGGAGATAAAAAGGAGTCATGTTTACACTCTTTTTCCCTCCTTCCTTGAGATGTAATTAAATCGCGTTTTTGATGAGTCTCCGAGAGATCGAGATGAAGAAAACAGGAATTGGCTGAAATAAAGGGAGGAAGACCACTTGCCAGACTAACACCTGACACGGCAGGAAAATAAAGTGTAAAGCCATGGTACAATGTGTTGATTTGGTTCCGCTGAATTTCCCTTTTCTCACATGCTGGTAGTTCACCAAAGCAATAGAGTTCAGGAAGACCTGTTAGAAAGCAGTCATCGTGTTTCATTGGCTTGTCCACTTTTTAAATTTGTTTGCCCAGGTCGAAAATATCTGTCTATATGTTTAATGCTAACTCTGTTGATCTTTATCTCGAAAGAACCTTTTACAGTGGTAGATGGTTGTCAGTCAAATCCTTAACAGCAAAAATAATCTTTGAACCTCAGTGATCCTGAATAAACAAATCTTCAGAGCTAGGCAGGCCTTGCTGAATTCTCCCAGAGAACAAATACCACAAATAAATCCATTTTTGTTTATTTGCTTTTTTAACTTGCACATTTAGCAACACCATTCTGAGCTCTATTAATAACCTGTGGTGTTCAGTGACAAGTCTGATTCCAGCATTCAGAACACTGTGGGCATGCCAAGTGCATAAAATGCTGGCTTTAATCTGCTGCTACAAAAGTTACTCTATTTGCATCTTAAATAGGTTACACTACAGCACCCCCTTCTGCTGACTAAGCTGTGTGACAAGAGGCTTTAGCTACAACCGTTTTTCTTTTCACATGACAGTGTGAAGACTACTTAAGCATTTTCTAACCTCCTTAAGAGTCCGATTCCTATGGGTGAAAACAGACATGATGCTAACCACCCTTTAACCACCCGTGGTGGTCATTTATGCTTGTTTCAGGACTGCATGCGACACCAATACAGTCCTGCTACATGCATAAATAACCACCAAGGGTGGTTAGTGTCATGTCTGTTTTCACCCAATGTCTGGTAAGCAAAGAGAGAGACATGACTGACTAATAGTTAGGGGTATTCATTTTGTTTTTGTTGTTATGATAACAAAACAAAAATTGTGATTTTCATTTTTCTTATTCTAATAATGTGTGACAAATAATAACAAAAACAAAAATGAAAATTTATTTTTGAAATAATGAGAAAAAACTGAAAAATGTATTTCTGGCTATAGTTTTTTTGTTTCTTATTCAATTCTGATGAGACTTGGAGAGAGCATACCACCAACACAGGGCACTATGTGTACTAAATTTCAAAACACCTAGATAAAGGAGACCGATTCTAGAAGCATTTGAATGTTGTGGTTTTAATTAAGAAAAGCTCCATACTCATTCCTGGATACTTCTCCTTCATCTTCCATCCCATTTTCATGAAACCTGGGAACATTATGTCCCTCCACTAGTGTACAAATCCTGCCAAATTTCAGAAAGATTGGATAAAGTGTCTTGACATTATAAGCTATTAACTTGAAAATACATTTCTAGCTCTAACATTTTTATATTCCATCCTATGTACAAGTAATTTCGGAGAACTTTATCACACACCTTCCCTGTCATCTCTGCCAAATTACAGGACAATTTAATAAAGTGACCCAATTGTATAAACAATTGAAGCTGTCCCATTGAAGACCATTATTCAGATAAATAGCAGCACATGGAGTGCCAGTCAGAAGCAGGCACCTGGCATGGCAGGGGGAGAGAGGCTGTACGAGGGAGGATGGGGAGAAACCCCAAAGACTGATAGACACTTTCACTGAATCATCACTGGCCAATTACTGCATGTTTCCAGCTTCACAAGACCAATCGATGGTGGCTTCGAGGCGGGCATAGAGGGTGGCCCTGAGGCGAGCATAGAAGAGGGACATAACTGGAACTTTGGGGAAAGCATCCCAGCAATCAGGAGACATAGTTTACACATCCAGGCTGGCCAATTATCATCACAATCACATCCTGCAGCACTGTGACAGAGGACATAAGAGAATCTCTATTGGTGCTTTCCTAAACACATACTTCCGACTTCCCAGTAACAAGTGGGGGAGAGAAGTTGGGATGGTCACAGCGCAGAATGAAGATATTTGGTTGACATTTCTGCTGACCAATTGGTATCACAAACCAATCTTGTACCACCGTTTTTTACACACACCTTAAAGTGCTGGTCTTTCAATATTCTGGGTTTACAAGTCCACAAGTAAGTTCCGGATACATTTTTCACACACACACTGCTTCAGGCAGTTCCTGGATGCATTATTCACACAAACACTGCCCTGAGGCAGCCTAAAGTAGCTGCAGCTGTATTTGTGAGGGGCTGCCATGGAAATCAAGTGACCACAGCTGCCTGGAGCAAAGCAGTTTACCAGAAGAACGTTTTACACAGAAAGGTTCTTGGAGAAGTTCTATGCAGTACTTCAAAGAGCCAGATGTTTAATATCTGGGTGAGTGATTTAGACACACAGAAAGTTTAGGATGTAGCAGCAAACATGCAGGAGAAGTGTGTGTAAAAACACCCCTAAGAGAATCCCTGGCATAGACTCATTATCTGCATATGTTGTGCAGACATATAAAATTGGAACCCTTTATCACATCTTTCTGATATTTGACAGAGATGATTCTGAAAGTGTGAGATACAGCCCTTCCAAAACGTTATGTATACTGGTTGAATTACAAAGATGTTACAGTCAGACATACATTTATAGGTTAATTGCATATACCATCAGGATCGTTTATCCAATTCTTCTGACATTTGACATAGATATTAAACCTGGGGAGGGGTATAAACTTGCCACGTTTCATCTGCATTAGATGGGATACAAAGAAGTTACAGCCAGGTATGCATATGCAGATTCTTACAAAATAGCATAATTCAACTGCTTATAAAATCTAATTCTTTTATCCAATATTTCTGGAATTTGGTACACCTAATGCCTTCCATTGAGGTACAATCCCCCCATGTTTCATCCAAATATAATGAAAAACACAATTGTAACAGCCAAAAAAATGTGTTTTCCATTAAAACCAATGGAAATCGAAAACAAAAGCAAAGACGAAAACGAAATATTGATATTTTTGAAAACGAAAACATCAGATTTAAATAACGAAAATGAAAAACAAAAATGAAAAATGACCTGGGTCCCTGGTGCACACTTCTACTAATAGTTACTAAACTAATGTTAACCTTTCATCTTTATGGTCACCCTTGCATTTTCATATAGGTTAACCTCCTTTAACTCATATGTCAGAAAGGGAAACATTATTAATTTAGGAAGTGAGAAAGCATGGCATAACAAAGTGCAAGTGAAGCTAATCCACTGGTATTCTTGTCTAGATCTACTCATGTCTGAATGTATTCTGAAATGATGCTCTTGTAGAGTTGCCAGATCACAAGTTCAAAAATAAAGAATGCTCTTGAGCTATGGGGCTCCAAAATAAGAGAGATCAGTTATGTGCTAGGGATAAGGAACATCCCTAAAAATATCCCCATGTATGTCTTCTATAATATGCCACCTTTTCAGTCAAACAGCCACAGTGGTTCCTATACATCAGGAGTGTCATGGGTGGTGACCATGTGAGATCAAATGTGAGGAAAAGCATGATGATAAGAATTTGTTACTTTTCAAATAACACCAGGTAATGAGTTTATGCTGTTGCTAACAATTCACTTATAGTTGACTTAAATATGTTGAAACGTAATCTGAATTAAAGTTTGTGATTGTCGCTACGATGAGTGGCTGCAGCTGGCTTCCCAGTGTATAGAAGCAAACATTTTCTATAGTAAAATTCTCTGAAAAAGACTTGAGGATTTTTCTATATGTGTGAGTGTACCATGCATACAGTCAAAGTGTGTATGTATACTATGTTGTAATGTACATTTAAAACACGTACCCTTAGAGGGCACCTCTGTTCCTCAAGTGTGGTAGAGCCTTCTAACATTTTCTCTTTGAGGGCCCTGTGATCTTGCTTAGGAGCAATGTGCTTGGGATTTTTTTCTTCCGCCTTGGTTGAAAATAAGTTTCAACTGGGGCCAGTTTTAAGGCAAAAAGAGGCATGAGGTGACTGCTATGGGGCTCTGTGCTTTACAGGTCCTGCCTTACTACCCTGTTCCTTGAATCTTAGGTGGCTGAGGGCCACATAAAGAACAGGGCCTCCAGTCTCCTGCCCATCAGGCTGCTTTGCTGAACTGTCTTCCCCCCCTATGTGATGCAGAGGATGGAAAGAGTAGGGCAGCAAGATTGTCTGGTGACCACACATAGCACAAGAGCCTTAGAGCCATCCACCCCATCCAGAGACACCAGTACTAGGTGCAATTTTGAGCTTTGCCATACTGGCAGAGACATTGGCTCAGGTGGGAGATGGCTAATGCTACATATCCATGAGTTGTGGATGGTCAACACTGAACATGCCCAGTGCAGGCATCCATGCCTCCTCCCCAGTAGATGTGTCTGCCTAGGGCCCAGAAGTGAAAATAATTGCCAACCCCTACGGCAATAATTCACAAATGTTTGGCCTACGTGGCCCCGTTTTGAGACTTATGGGATATGTTGCAGGAAAGGATGGTGAGGAAATCGAGAATAAGGAGATCAAGGATGGACAACCTAGTATAATATAAACCCCAATATTCCAGCTCCAACAAAGTGGGTGCTGGGAGCTCCCTATCTGCCAGTTTCAATAGCACCACACCAACACTTCCCCCTCTGACTGCCAGGGCTTATACTTTTCTGGTCTGGGATTGGTCAGGAGACTATCCTTATAAGTCACCCTACTACAGAAGAAACTCTGTTGGCTTTCAGATCAAAACGGTCATACCTTGCCTCAAAATTATTTGTGAATTGTAGACCTATTGCTTCAGAGCCTGCCTGGGGTGGTTATATCCGTACAAATAAAAATGAGCAAGAAATGAGAAGCTTGGGTGTAGAAAGGCATAAAGATGAAATACAATGAAACATGTCTGAGGACAAGAAAAAGAAAATCTTATACATTCTTTGTTTGCACATACTGAGGATGCATCCTTTGCATCTTTCCCCCAAAAGATCAAAGAAATATTGTGTCTCCCCCAACTCCTGCAGGATAGTTGCATGCACAGTGCCATACTGAGTCAGACGAATGGTCCATCGAGCCCAGCACTTCTTACGTTCTTATGTTCTAAAGTGAGATGTAATGAACAATGAAGTTAGGGAACAAGAAATTAAGAATGTCGTTTCACTGTTATAGAGGAGGCGGCTGCATCTATTTTGCTACAGGGGCATTTGTGGTTCTGTTTGCTTCACAAAGACATGAAGCAATGGCTATATACAGATATTATGATTTCACCATCACTTCAAGACTCTTGTCCTCTTGTTTTTCTTCAGAATACTTAGTTAGCAAACACCACTGGACTTGTAAGTTTACACTTGTTTTGCTTTGATTTTTTTAAGAAAAAGCAGTACATAATTTTCAACTTTTTCAAAAAAATTGTTAGTCCACTAATGTACCGAGTATGATTATAAAAAATGAATAAATCTTTGATTGTCCCACAGACATTCAAATGTTTCTTCATAACATGACATTTGCTAAAATCCATGTGTCCATTATTAATTAAGTGTATGGGGCAAAGCGTTTTAATACATTTTGGTGGTTAGATTAGTTACAGTCGGGCCGGTCCTAAACCCCTGCACGAATGTGCATGTGCATGCAGCTTACACACGGGTTGCACGCATATTATATTCTCCATAAAGGAATATGCGCGTTTATATATTCCTTTATATAAATTCCTTTATATTCCCCATAAAGGAATATGCATGTTGCAGGCGTGGCTGTGCAGGACTTAGGATCAGTCCAATGTTTTTAGATGAGAATATTTTCAGCCTGTCGAATCAAATATCAAGGTTTCCAGTTCTAGGTTACTAGTGTATCCGCTGATAAAAATTTAACCGCCCATTTAAATTTTTTGCCTAGAGCCCCTCCAAAACCTAGAACCATTACTGTGGCCAGCGGTTGATTCCACTCATCTTATTTAGAAAGGGTTTCGAATACAGAACTGCATATAATTAGATACGTTGCTTATAAGTCTACTGGATCAGTTGAAAAAAGATCTAATGGAATTTTAATTTTTCATTAGCCATTTGAAGCTGCTGTTCTGATTGACTAAATTAAGATGTCATTTTCACAGTTAATCCCAAAATTCATTCCCCCCCCCCCCGGTAACAGACATCCTTTAACAGTTAAATTTTGTCCTATGAGATGGTTTTATATAAATTATTCTTATTTGCAAATTCAGAATTAGATTTTGCTTAAAATCCACATAATCTACCCTGCGCCTCATTTCCCCTTCTGTAAAATGGAGATCTTTCCCTTCCAGAGTGATATCCTGATGTGAAAATGAAATACCTTAAAGATTCTGATGTGCTTCAATAATACACTGTTAGTGGCCTTAAAGGTATCTAGAGAGACATATCGGATTATACTAATGGGTTTGCTTTCTACAATTATTACTTTAAATTTCTATGCCACCCTTCTTCAACCAAAGACTCAAGGCAACTTCTACAATGCCACTTTAAAATGTTTAATTTCTTAGATATTTGTTTTTCTGCAATGGGCTATAGGTTGGAACAGAGCTCTTGAAAGCCAAGGGAGTGAACACACTGTTGTTGTACACGCACTATATGTTACAGTAAAACAAATCAATCCGGGCCCCTTAGAAGCAGTCATTGCTTTGTGATTATGTTTGTGTAAAGCCTTGGGGCCTTTGATCAAAGAAAGGCATTTCAGACTAGTCCTAATCCAGGCTGCTTTAAGGTGTTTAAGCAGCGGGGGTGAACGGGGGAAGGTTGATAACAGCTGGGATTTAAATTTACTTTTGCCTAACTTTTGTTTTGAAAGGATTTCTATTATTCACTGCTTCCTTTTTCATACAGAAGATGGATCGTTGAAAAAACCTAAAAGGGGAAAGAGGATATGGGAGGAAATGGGTGGGGACTTTGAATTAATCTTCTGAGAAAAAATGTTTGATCAGTGGGTAGGAGAGGACGAAAACCTCTGATGTTGACAGCAGGCAACTTTCTGACTAGCATGTGATTGACATCTTTGATGCTTCAGTGGGGAGCTAGTGTCCAGCCGTGCTCAGGAATCCTCTGTCTGTGGGTGGTAGTGTTAATAATGTGGCAACTGGAAAGATTAATTGTGGACAAGCAGCAGGATTATGAGGAGGGCTTCACAGGTCTAAAAGGAGCAGTGGTAGGAAGGCCTCTGATCTGTCAGCCCAAAAGAAAATTAGTCAGGGCAGACTGGAGCAGGCTTTTATTTTCCTTTTTTTTTTTTTTTTAAGGGGAAGGATAACTGGGGGGGAAGCGAGAATTCAGGAGGGACGCATTTAGGACATTAAAGCAAAATGTGGAGAAGAGGATATTGAAATAGGTCATAAAGGGGATGGGGCCTACATTCTTGAAAGGCAATATGCCCTTTAGAGGCCTTAATACACTACATCCTTTTATAGTACATTCAGAGTTCAGTTTGTTTTGCAACTAACTGGTAAGCCATTGACTTTCGTAGTGGTTTGAGCTGCCACAGTGAGTAAAATTCATTATTCATTTTGAAAATAAGGTTGACAATAAATTGTTTGTCCACTGCTGACACATAAATTTAAGTTCATAAATATGAAATCCTCCCCCCCCCCCACCCCCGCCATTCATCCTCCAACATGAAATACATTGGGCAGCATTTACTTATGCTTTATCTGCAAGGAACTATCTGCTGTATATTTTACTTCCCACCCATTTTGGTAGAAGTAGGAATTTTTCCAATAAATTCTGTGTTACCATTAAAGAGGCTATTCATCATGCTTACTAATGTTATTAATCAAGATACACCACAGTACCCTTAAAATGAGATCATTTTGATAAATCATGTATGACATGAAAAGACTTTATTCCTTTTAAGTGCAATTTAGACTGTAATTTTTCCCCTCATTTATGATTCATGGAAGAAACATGGATAAAAATCCCTTTCACATTTACACCTTATCTCCAGTAATAATTCAAAACTGCTCTTAGATGAAAATTCAGGGTCTGATTCACCAAAGCTGAATGCCAGCTCATTATTTTCTGGCTTTCAGTAGTTCCAAAAATAATGTCTATACATTAGGCACTATTCACAATAGCTGGATTTGGCTGCATACCAGACATATCGATTACACTCAATTAAGCCTAAATGAATAAGAAATCTCTTGCGTTCATTTACATTTTTGATCTAGTTATACCCAGCCCTCAGCCTTTTGCAGTTTTCTATAAAGTGATAACCAAAAATCATTGTAAATTCACTGCTTTATCTAATTGCTAATCTTTTGCATATGAAAAGATATTTTTTCCAACAGTCTTAACTAAAGAAAAGTTTTGTTTTATTTAATTTAAAGTTCATCAGCCTTTTGATGCCAAAACCAAAAGAAACAGGCTCACTGTTCCCCTTCTCTTCCAACTACCATAGTAATTCAGAATATTTTATTAATAGCATCAGATGTGAAAATAACCTGATAAAATTCTTCAGAAGGCATGTTTTCAAGTTCTAAGTGACACCCTTGATTATGTGGAAGACACTAGTGCTATTCATTAAACTGAAAAAATGTCTAAGATGTTGCAATATTTTCTGCTGACATTGAAATAAATATTGGATATATGTTTAGTTATATGTTTAGTTATTCTGGCATTCAGGTTTAAAAGAGAAAAAAAAGTGAAGATATTTAATTTGGAATGCAGAGCCATTTAAGTCTTGGTATTTTTTTAAAGCATGATTGAAAGGGGATTGACAGAGCTGAATCACAGTTTTCCCTTTACTTCCATCAGAGGATGAAACCCTTTGAAGGAATATGGTTGGTTCCAAGAATAACAAGATTATTTGTGGGTTTTTTAACCACGGTCCCTACAAATTGGGTTGGATGTGGACGATGTACAATATATCCTGCCACTACGTGGAACATGCATTTCACAGCGGTGTCCAAATCTTGGTTTTACCCCTGTGCTTGGGGGATTATGAAAATAAACACACACACACATTTCCTATTTTATTTTTAGTTTAATTAGGTGCCAGAGTTTTTAGGTTCTGGCAGCTAAGCACAGTTGACTCTATTATCCATTGGCTGAAGCAAAAGTGTTGCTTTATTTTATTTTTTTCTTTCAAAATTGACAAATCTCAAAACTACAAATCTTTTTAGAACACAAGTTGTCTTATGGCTTGTAAAATGGGTAATGAGCTATCTCCCCACACTTTGCTCCCAATATAGCATTCATCTGCTGTTCAGTACCATTGCCAAATGTCTAAAAACAGATTTTAAAGTAAGTCACTATTTTTATGTGAGGTGAATAGGTCATCTCATTAAGCCTGTAAAGTTCAGGACACTTGTGATAGCACCATGCAGCTGGTATTTCTTTCTAATTAAAATGACTCTTCATGACTAATTTATGCTACAAGTTTACTAACACAAATTCCCCAACCTAGGATCTGTTATTACAAGGTTCAGCATGGGAAATAGCTCCTGTGTCATTAAGCACAGCAGCCTAGTCTACTCAGTCGTGCCATGCCACCTGTTGGATTCTCTGAAACATAACAGGGTCTTGGTATCAGTCATACAAGGGCTGCGACCTTCCCCTGACATCTATCTTAGTTCACAGTAGCCTGGTAGAAAGCAAGATCTGTGTACCCGTCTTAAGTAGCAGAATTTCTGGTGAGTTTAACCTCATCAGTTCTTCCAGTCTCTCTCACTCTTTCACGCAGAAAAATAAAATAGTCTTATATATATATTTTCTTGAGTTATTTAATGTCAGAGCTGATGGCAAAAATAATTTTCAAATAAATTAGTTTAAAGAAAGCAAAATAAAATGAAAGCTGAGGTCTGGTATATCTTTTGTGTACTATTTTCTCCTCATTTTTAATGTGTATTAATGTATTTTCAATGTATTTTTGTTGTGTGGAACAGTTGTGAAAATTGGTGTTCTGTCTTTATACAGAGGAATTGGTTTAAGTCGAATGTCTCCAGCCATGTAAAAAAGTTTGACTTATCAGAAATTCTACTCAAACCAGCCTTAAAAAAATGGGCCTGGAGATGAAGAAAACTGATGCTCAGGTTATGTTGGCACCAGGTTTCTCCATCTCCAATCCCCTCAGAAGCAAAGAGTCAGATCAGACAGCAGGGCAAAGTGAGTGTGTGTGAAATCTTATAAATTCTGACTGGGAGTCTTGGGAGACAGGGAAACCTGGTGTTTACTCCCCCTTACAGCCAACTTGAGACTCTGAGTAAAAATTGTTAGAATTTCACTCCTACAGACAGGACTCGCTGGCATGTCTGGAGAGAACTCATGATCTCTAATGCCCATCTCCAGCCTGCCTGATGTGAAGACTCACCCAACAGGTTATATACTACACTATTTTAATAACAGTATTTAATGATTTTAATCACATGCTTCTAAGAAAGCATTGATAGCTCATGGTAGATTGAAAGCTCATGATATTTTTAGCTGGGTGGGTATACTCCACAAACCTTGCTCATGTGCGGCGCGCAGTCAGTCCAAGTTAGGCTGCCACCCAGCTTTCTAAACATTTCAAAACATTTGATGTGTTGTCTGCAGAATTCACAGATGCCTGTAACACAGCTATGGATCTTGACAACTTCCGGGTGCTTGTTATAGCACTCCAGGTCTTCATTACCACTACTGAGCAGAACCTGTGAGCCATCCAGCAGATCCAAACCTTCTGTTGTCATTGGCTTGATAAGATTGCAAGGCACAGATGGGCTCCCTCATGATCTGTGACTGGGGACGGGTAGTGGGACAAACTGTGGAAGTGGCTCCTGCTTCAGCACCATACGATTGCCTTCCTCTGGCAACAGTGGACTACTCTGGGGAGGATTGGAGCTCTACAAGGGGAGTTGATGCACGCTGAGAGGTACCTGTCAGAAGACACTGCTTCAGTCACCCACACCCTGCGCATGACTGTACCCACCAAGAGGCTTGTGTGGGTCAAGGAGAAAAGCACAAACTGGTGAGATGCCAAGTGGAACTTTAACTTTAGGATGCCCCGTTACTTTTTCGGTAGATGGCCAAGATCCTCAGGCCGCTATTGGAGAAACAGAGCATGGTGATGCCGTCACCCATCCTAGTGGAGAAGCGCGTAACCATTGCAGTATAGAAGCTCGCCACTCCAGATTCATGCTTCTCTGTCACCGAACATTGGAATCTCCACAGTGGGCACCATCCCTGTCCAGGTTTGCGCACAGCAATAGTGGAAGTGTTGCTGGATCAGGTAGTGCAGTTAGCTAATCCCATGGAGGGCTTTTGGAGGGAGGTTTCCAAACTGTATAGGGCTGTATAGGAGCCATATCACTATCATCTGCTTACCCCATAGCAAAGACAGCTACTTGAACCACAACAGTTTCTTCTCCGTGGTTCTCCAGGACATAGGGGACCACCATGCCTGGTTCATGGATATGCTGGTTGGGTTTTCCGGGAAGAACCATGGAGTCCACATCTTCCACCACATCTTCTTACTGCATGTATACTGGAGACCTGATGTTCTGGGCAACTCTGTCTACCCACTGAAGCCCTAGCTTATGAAGGACTACAGTGTTGCTCACACCCCAGAGCAAAGGTGTTTCAACGGCAGCTCAGTGCCACCTGCTCTATTGTGGAAAGGGCTTTGAGGCTTTTGAAGCAACACTGGAGAGCAATTGCGCCAGGATCAGTTTAAAGTTGGAGACTGTTCCCCTGTCAACCACTACTGTCTGAGATCTCCACAAGATCTGTGAGACCAGCAGGGCGCATTGGACAACACTCTCTCCCTCCCACCCCCCGGAGGAACTGGGACAATGCATGTCTGAATTTTGGTGAGCATTGTCCTTTTAAGGCACCAGCGAGTAGGGATGGGCGAACAGAACTGAGTTCGGAAATTCGGTTCTGTTCGGAAGTTCGGTTTGGTCAACTGAACTATTCGAGTTTGGTCTGAACTCTGAACTTCCGAACAAAGTTCAGAAATTTAAACCCCATTAAACTAAATGGAATATTATATTTTAGGGATGGACGAACAGAGCCGAGTTCGGAAATTCGGTTCGGTTCAAAAATCAAGTTCGGTTTGGAAGTTCGGTTTGGTCGACCAAACTGGTCAAGTTTGGTCTGAACCACGTTCGCCCATCCCTACCAGTAAGAGTGGGGAGAGGGGCAGAAAACAGTCACTTCTTGGAGCTCTCTAGGTCTTTCTTCCCTAACTCTGTGGTGCTGGTGGAGCTGTATATGGCATTTGCACAATACTGCACACAACCTAATTGACAGGATACAGCCATGTAGGCGCACGTTAGCCTGCCTTTGCCTGCATGGCAGATTCCATATGCTCCAAGACGCTACTCTGAGTGGGTGCTGCATTTCCAGTGGATAGGGCTGTGTCCCCAGTGGAGGTGAACACCTAATAAATGGACAGGTGGTCACCAAACTGTTGTAGGCTAATGTGGGTTTGACAGGTTCACAGGGAGTTGCAGGATTGGTCCCAAAGGAGGGATGTATCAAAAGGGAAATAAGCTGGTAGCTTGAGCAGGAATAGGTTGCTAGCCATTTAAGAAAATCACACTGGAGCCTATCCCAAACCCTGTGGATACTGCGCAGAGCCATGCACAAGCCACACAGTTCCCCATTGCAGGCACATTGTGCCACACAGGAGATCCACGGGGTTTAGGATCGGCCCCAATGAAAATACCTAATTGGCCTCACCTGGGGAGGCTGTGGGCTAGAATGCCCCCCCTCAGATAGAGGGGTGTGTGGTGATCAGAGAGGTGATTCTGTGTGAATAAATTAAGAGTGAAACTTGGAGTGCAAGCTGGGAAACCAGACTTTCCAAGAGGCAGGATTAGGAGTACCTGCCTGGGTTTTAGGCTGAGAGGAAGACTAGCCATACTAGCTGTAACAGCCTGACAAAACAAGCCCCTCTCAGGAGACAGAGCCCTGGAGTCACAGGTGGAGCTGAACTGCAGTACAGGGACAAGCAAGGAGCTTAGCTATACCAGGACTGTTTGGGGACCTAGGTTTTCTGGAAGAAGCCCCTAGCCAGGAGGATTGGGCTAGCTAGAAGGGAGGCTTGGAGGCCAGACACAAACAGATCCCTGTGGGTTCAAGCCTCCCAGCTAGGGGAAAGGTCAAGGTATTGGGAGAAACTCTAAGGATGCTTTTAGACAAGCACCAAATTGTCTGATTCAAATATTTGATTCAAATATTTATTTGATAAATAATTGATAAATAAATAGAATAAAATATATGGGGAGGGGCATTGTCCTTCCTAGGTCCAGTAACATATCTTAACATCAACTGTTAAGGGTGGCCTTAATTCCGGTCAGGTGCCAACCACTTTCCTCTCCCTCTTCCCTGTCAATTGCCATTGACCGGGTCTCCATCCTCCCTGTCCCCCAAGCTCACAGCTTGGGCTTCATCTTCGACTCGCACCTTACCTTCAAAGCCTACATTGACTCCGTTGCCAAATCTTGCCGCTTCTCCCTCTACAACATTGCCAAGATCTGCCCTTTTCTGTCTGTCTCCTCTGCCAAAACTCTCATCCACGCCCTAGTTATCTCACGCCTTGACTATTGTAACCTCCTCCTCGCTGGCCTTCCCCGCTCCCACCTTTCTCCCCTTATCTCTGTTCAAAACTCTGCTGCCTGGATCATCTACCTAGCCCGTTGCTTTGACCACGTGCAGCCTCTCCTCTCCTCTCCTCTCTCCACTGGCTCCTTCTTCTCAAGCGTATTTTGCACAAGCTCCTCGTCTTCACCTACAAAGCCCTTCACAACCTCGCTCCCCCCTACCTCTCTGCCCTGATCTCCCTCCGTACCCAATGATAAGGGGTGATCCCAAATGGGCTATGGGATCACCGTACCATCTTTCACATGACCTACTTGAGTCAAGGTCATGTGAAAGACATATCTTCCTAATTCAGCACAGCGGCTAATTCGTGACCTATCCTAGTTGTTGTTGTTGTTATTATTAGCATTTATATAGCACCAGCAATGTACCTAGCACTTACAAAAAATAAGATAGACATGGTCCCTGCTCGAGAGCTTACAATCTAAATACATGGGGAGGGGAGACAGGGAAGGGGAAAAACAGAGGCAGAGACAAGGGATACGACATTCATGAGGATGCAGTGCAACAAAAATCATAGTAACTTAGCAACCCCCACCATAAACCGCCATTTCGTGCCAATCATTCTAGTCCACACTGTGAGGAAGGCAAAAAAACTTACAGACATTAAGCCAAACTTCAGCTGGTAGGAAAAAAATCCTTCCCGTCCCCTCAAAAGCAACCAGCTATGCCCACAGTGCAGTTAAAGGGTTGATTGGTACTTGTTGCTCCTCTGTATGCCGCCAGACCAACTGCAGCATGCTTTCTGGGGCAAAATGTCATCTACTCCACCTTGCTGTACAAGAAGCATCCAGCGGTGCAAAACAGTCGTTGCCGCAGCAACGTCAGTCTGCTTTGGCCTCAGCTGCTTGCAGCACATGTGCAGCTCTGCAATTCCCCCCCCCTCCGCCCCCTTGCCTTCTTCCTTGTAGGGGAGAGAGACAAAGTCCTCTGTCCTTCATTGCTGAATGGATAGCAGTGGGGCAAAGGCAATTTGACTGGTTTTTCCTTCTGGTGTTGATAACAGCTGTGGTAGAAATGGGTTGGCAGGTTTTACTCCTGCTGTTTTGGCAGGATCTTGTTCCTGTTCAGGTATGTGTGTATCCTGGGTGGTAGGCTCCTTATGGTCAGTTCTGGGAGGGTAGGTGGGGGCTTGAAGGCCAGAAGAGGAAGTTGTAGAAAGATTTCTCTTGGGTTCTGCTGTCACTGAGTATAGGTTGTAGTTGTTTGATGATGATGTCTTCTATAGGTTTCAAAGTGGGGTGGTAGGTGACAAGTAGGTTTGAAATTTCTTTGCACTTGTTTAATTGTAATTATAATAATTAAATCCTTTCTATTTTTGTCCACAACTAAAAACATCCATTACTTAACCCCTACAGTTCAATTACGCAATAAACATTGTTGTCCCCATGTTGGGAAGAATTTCTCAAGGTCAGGCAGAAAATCATAGGTAGAGCTGGAACTTAGAACCTAAGACTCCCTGACTGCTAAACCCAAAGACCATAAAACCAACATAATTTTTCCCTGGATACTTACATTCACATCATTTATGTGCCAGACAAGAAGCCGGTAATTGTAGCTAGATTTGGGCATGCTGGTACTCTGTGTCATTCTATTTCCTTGGACATAGTCATACTCATGTACCAATCCATGTCCACAGTCCTGTATGCGCTTATACATGCCACTGAAATCCAATGCTTGGACAAGCAATGAGGGAAGGGCAGCATAATTTTGCTACCAGTGCAAACCTATCCATTCCCCCAAGCCCCATAATGTCATGAATGCTTGCATGCATGGCCAGTGAGTTATTTGCAATGTACATTTTTACAACCCTGGTGTCACACCACCTGATACACAAAGTAGGTAACTACCTCAGACACCTCTGACAATTGTTTAAAAATCAAAATGAATCAATTAGTAGAAATAAACAGCAATCCTGCAAATATGATTATGGTAGATATCCATTCATACAAATATAAAATTCTTTAAATGTTATCCCTGAAG
Organism: Sphenodon punctatus; assembly: GCA_003113815.1. Classification (NCBI taxonomy): domain Eukaryota; kingdom Metazoa; phylum Chordata; class Lepidosauria; order Sphenodontia; family Sphenodontidae; genus Sphenodon; species Sphenodon punctatus. The sequence goes on along the minus strand of QEPC01014420.1, from coordinate 4,847,128 downwards.
AATATTGACTGTTTCATATGAGAAATGATGGACCTTGTAATAAATATGATAAAATTCAGTAGATTCAATATAATCTTGACTGGTAGGGGGGTAATATACTACAAAAAGATGCAGATTTTCTTTAAAGATTCATATGTGCTTATATTTTTAAAAACTGACTTGGACCCCATGTATACACAAGTATAACTTTAACCTATATCTAAAATTCCTTATTAAACTTTACACATGTAATTCCCCTAATCTTTACCTTGTTTTTATTACTGATAATGATACAGCTTGTCAGGTCAGATCATTCTCCTAAATCTTTTCTTGCCCACATTTTTGTCACACATGGATGGGTACATGTCAGTGACATACAGTTCACATATTTGTAAGGTTTATCATCCTGACCTGTGTGTGTGTGTGTGTGTGTGTGATTGTATTTACACGAGAGAAAAAGAGATATCAACATAAATAAGTAAATGTATATTAATATAGCAAGATATACATCAAATCCCATGTATTTTCAGAAAAGATAAAGGCTAGATTCCCCTCCCCCCTTCCTCCTCAATAAAACAAAAAGTGCATGCTGCAGAGAGTAGACAGCGCTGTTTCCAACTTTCATCCACTACGTACAGTATTTGAGTTAAGAGTGAACAACTATGGCATAAATACATAGAATGAGCTGAGGGATTGTGAATGCACTGTGGAATTGGTGTCTTTTAGGGTACTTGTTTAACTGCACTGTTAGATTTATTGCTTGTAGACGTTTATTTGTTGCTGTTTTAGTGGAACAATTTTGTAGCTATCCCAAATATGTCAACATTCTCCACCATCTCACTATTGAATCTGCACAAGTTATGCCCAGGAAATATCTCCTGGAACCGGAATTTCTATTAATGACATTCAGTGAAAGGTATGCAAGGTTTAATATATTCACCTGTGGAAATCAGTCTTTGTGTGCAGTAAGTGAAATGATTTCACTAGCCATGTCCTTTTTAAAGTGCTCTTTTACATTCACTGACTCCTTTTTCAGAGAGGATGACAACTTTCTGCTCTTCTTCCTGTGTTATAAAAATTTGTCAGATACAATATATTACTGACTATAATGGTTACTGATGTGTGTGTTGGTGCAAAGAATTTATGGTGTGCCATAGAAATGAAGACAATGTCTTACTAATCAAGGATTAAAGATTTGAGAGAAACCAGAAAAAAACTGCAACAGGAATTATCCACTATGTCATGGGACTGGGGGCTCTCTACCCCATTCTAGGCTGTCATGACTCAGTTTCCCTGGCTTGCAGCTCTCACTGGATCAGCTCTCTCTCTAGAACTGATTGAGCCTGCAACGGGGGAACCTTCTTGTCACCCTTTCAGCCACTGAGTTTCCCAGCACAGACTCTCTCTCTAGGTTCGTCTGTGTTTGTAAACACAGAATTAACCCCAAACTGTGTCCCACCAATGTTAGGATTAGCAATTCCACTGGACCATACGAAGTTCAGTTAAAAAGAAGTTTAATTAATAAATCAGGAATAAGCATGCTGTACAAGATTATACTCGAGAGTGCAGAAATGAAAATAGCATAACCAATAACGCATTCCTATCTGTACTTGGATTCTCCTGTCTTAGGCTTACCCTAATCAAGGTCCAAGGGTATTTCAGTTCATGTCACAGCCAGCGATGGAAAGCTTGGCTGGGTACCAGTCTTGGTTTCCAAAAGGCCTTACTTCATAGTTCCTTTGGTGCAGCCCTTCTCTGGCTGGTAAGATATGATGATGCAGATGAAACTCAACAAGCTGATCTCAACCAACTGAGCTAGATAGCAGGATCCTCTTTGTCTTCTCTCTCTCCCCCCACCTCCCCTTAAGTACCTTTCCAGGGTCCTTTGTTTGATTTTCCCTCCAGGTGACTCTGTGCTTTCAGTCACGTCCACAGGAAGAAATCCATTTGCAACTCAATGGTCTATGTGTCTGCAGAGGTGTTTAGGCTTTTTCTGAATACACACAAGGCATGACTTTGCATTTCTACATTGTCTGAAGTGAGTTTCCAGTTCTCAGCTTTCACATTACACATATGCTTAACCTTTACATTTACATATTTGTTAGACCTGTAATCTACATGTAGCCCAGTATCTCCTTATGACACACTAGCTACAGCAAGTGGAAAAATACCTGCTGCTAACATGTCTCATTGGAATATAGCTGTATAGCATCCTATAAAGCAGCACAAATGATTTGACAGAATATAACATTTCATAAGCAATACCATTGCTGAATGTAAAATGATCAAAACAATTCTTATTTTATGATGTTCTATTTAATATTTTATAGTCAATGTAGCGTTGGTAAAATGTATTAAATTAGGAGACCTGAACAGATTATTTTGCCTGTTGGTTTGGGGTTCAGTTTTCACTCAGAGAAAAACAAATGTGAGATTCCTACAAAAAATTGGTGTGACCCCAAATTCCACGAGGTGGCTGAGAATGCTAATATGTTTGTAGGCTCAGTCACATCACTGAAACTATTCTTATACTTACTCCTTGCTCGTTGATATCCTGCTGAATTGAGACCTCAGTAAAGACTGGGAATACTTAAGCTTCTGTCATAACATTACCATGTGACCAGTTTGAACATTCTTACTGAACTGACACACTCCACATAGAAGAGATTCATTTTCCCACCTACTCCCCCATCTTTCTCTTTTAATCTGTAAGGAATATTCATTCAAGGTCACTAGTGCTCTGTAACTAGAACTTCAAATGTAAGTGTCAAATTACGTGTAGACATAACTGACAAATGTCAATTCTATCACAATCAAAATATTCTTGTGAATATTAAGAGTCACAAAATCTATACAAGTCATTTTGGAAAATGGCTTGGAGGACAATGTCGGTAAACAAAACAGTAAGGGAAAAAAATATTCACAGCTTCTTGTGTGATGGTGCACAGGCTTACACAAATTGATTCAGGATTTTCAGTCATTCAGCATTTGTGTGAAACTGTCCTAGTCCAAGATGGTTTTCCTTAGAATTAAAGCATTTGTAACTGAACACTTAGCAGGGCGGTAATGAAAACTGTTGTATACTTGACAGGGAATTATATACTGTATATAAAACATCAGCAAAATGCCAATAAAAAACGCTCCTATTCTTGCTTTCCCTAACATTGGAAATAAAGCTAAATTGTCCCTTCACTCCAATATCATTTTTAGAAGCTCTTGAATTTTGCTCAGCCAGTGGTATTTGCTGAAAAGGCAGTTTCTTTCAGTAATTTTAGGAAAAGCTATCATCAATCTGTCAACAGCCTAAACTGAGATTAAAAGTACCAAAAAGAAATCTTCACTATTATCAGAGCCTCAACTAGAGAGACCCTAAATAGACAGAAAACACCCCAAATGGGCAAAATGAATCCATCTCACTTTGGGGGAAATTTGAGGAATGGGGAGGTCTGTCTTTAAGCATCAAGACGTGAGCTATCCCAGAACTTCCAAGCTAGAACAGATAATAGAGTAGCATTGTGTACCTCTGTGTTGGCACTTTAAAAAAAACACTACCTCATCTCCCCAACAGACTGCTCAATGATCTTCCTGGTATCCTTTCATTCTGGGTTCCCTTCTCCCCTGCAACTAAGCTAAGCATGATTAGTTAGGTTATCAACTGTTTAGCTAAGCTAACCTGCAGTGTAATTGTTCTGTGATTTCATCATGGGTTCTGCTTGCGACTATCAAACTAATTCTCAGGTGTGTAAGAGAGGTTTCAAGAAAGCAGAGGCTACTATATTAGTCCATGGGGTTACTTGGTTTTTAAAAAAACATCTCATCCAAGAAATATGACAAAAGAAAGGTGTCTTAATAACTATAGCCTTCAAATGGATTATGCTCGTGTGGCCACCTAAATTTGTTTTGAAGCTTCTCTTCTACTTAAAAAAGTTCATAAAATTCTGAAGAGATTTCTGATCAATTACCAAACCATGATGAATAAATAGTTAGGGTTAGCAAACTATTATTATTACTATTATTTTGAATTAGCATCCAGAAAACAATCTGTATATTTTGAACATCGTGCAATAGAGTATGGCTTCTCTTGTCCCATAACCTTCCATCTCACATCTTGAAATGACTTATTTGTTTCTTTTCTGCCTCACACAAAGTTGTCAGTCTAATACTTATGTGCATCCAGCCAGTTGGGTAGATTCAAGTTCCCCTGTACATTACAACAATTCCCCTTCCCCAGTGCTTTATGTGTGTGTGTGGGGGGGGGGGATGTCTTGTCCTCACCACCTTACCTTTGAGGCGGCAGAGGGCGATCTGGTGGTTGTGGGGTTCTGGGCTGGCCAGGATTTTGGCGGGGAGAAGGGCGAGCTGCAAGCTGCAGCATTTGCTGGTGCGACTGGAGGGGCGAGGCTTGCCTGGGGACAGTGTGTTGAGCTGTTTCCTGGCTCCCGCTCAATTCAGCCGCCGTTTGAGCGCGTTGCCCACCCACCCGCCCTCTGGACTGGTACTGCAGGATTACCGGTTGCCAATTTGAGGCCAGGAAGGAATTTTTTCTTTTAAGGCATGCTGAATGACTTAGGCAAGCCTGGTTTTTTTCCCCGCCTTCCTTGAAGTGCTTTCCCTACGTATACGCAATTTCTGTGGCGTTCAGGTAGCGTGGTTTATTATTCTTTATGTCGCAACTCATCAGTTCAGTGCCAAAAATAAATTAAAAGGCTCGTTAGGGATTTGTTACAGCCTCGATAGGTTTGGAACGGGGACAAAGAGGCACCTCAGGAGAGGTGAGAGACAGGGGAACCGATGAAGGGATAAGTGGCCCGCGGTCTGACCCAGCTCTGTTGGGCAGAGGGACTGGCATACTAGGAGGATATATGCGGTCCCGAGATTTGCTGGAACCGTCATCCCTGCCTCAGGACCATAACATCGGAAGGGATCCAGGTTTAGGAATGGACTGGAATCTCCATTCAAAATTCTTTGAGCTAAAGGCACTGAGCTGATGTGGTGAAGGGTTAGTTCACGTTTAAAGTTTGGCAGAATTAGAGCCCTTCACTCCATGTACCACCCAGATAGGCTAATTGGGTTCTTTCTCCAATCAGGTTCTTCATTTGGTTATTAATAAAGTTGCAGTAATTTAAAATCCGATACTGTCTCTGTTGCCTCATTTCGTGTGTGTGTGACAATAGGAAATATGGTGTGTTTTGTTTGTGGTGTTTATTTAGAGTTTGTTGAAGACAAACACTAATCACCACCGTCTACTCTATCATGGGCAGGATATCAAAGCCTTACGGATTACTTCATGCATGTGAATGCCAAGAGCTGCTATAGCGCTGCTAGGCTGATCTAATCTACAACAACTTTTTGAGGGATCCAACATGGGATGATGCATGTTTACAAATAAGACCTATCCTTTGCTTTAAGATCTCGTTCTAACAACACAACATAACATCATTCCCTTGTAATAAGAAAGCGTGATGGTAAATAGAGCTTGTCTAGGCTTTTATTGCATTATTTCCTTGGGGCCCAACCTTTTCCTGCTGGATAAAATACACTTTGATGTGGATTTAAATGCCACTATACACACCATAATATTTCCTTTAGACAACAAACAAAAGAATAAGATCTGAAATTCTTCTGTACCCTGGGGAAAGTTCTGGATTGTGTTGGGGCCTTTATTCTTTTGTGCTGTGGGGAATACTGATTAAGTCTTTTTTTAAAAATCCAGTTTAATCCAGTTAAATCAAATTTGCAAATGGCTTGGTCTTATGATGCAGATATTTCTTGTTACAGCTATATATATCCTGTTTATTTTTTTTTTCCCTTAGTAAATTGCAGGCCTTTTTAGTTGTGTGAGAAAAAGTTAATCTTGACAACAAGTTCCATAAATTTTGTTTTGCTTTTGTTCAAGACAATTTTAACAGATAATACGATAATGAAATTTACTTTCACATCCATATAGTGATGTTACACTCAGCCACTGACCAATGGAGGTAGATAAGCCAATTGACTTTGATAGAGTTATTCACATGCTTAAATTTCAGAACATGCTTAATGGCTTTGATGAATCAAGCTAGAGTGCCTAGCACCTTTCAGGATGCAATTATGGATACGGTTTTATTTTTATTAATAATTTCTGTAGCAGTTTCACTGTTCAGAGTTCTTTACAGTCCTCATCTAGTTCACCTCACAACAGTCTTAAGAGGTAGGTCATTATTATTCCCATTTTATAGATGGGGAGCAGTGGCTGAGAGTTAATGACTTGCCAAGGCCATCCAGTGAAGAAGATTACTATCTTGAAAATCTTTACTTTTTCTCACATGGCTATTTGAGACTTCAGTTTTGACTGATAACTGGAAGCATGTCACATACTGGAAGCATGCCACATACTTTATGTTGCATATGTGCATTCCCATTTGATTTATAATACTGATAATTGTTTTATCACACAGGCCTCCAGTGATGCTGCCTCCATTTCCCCAGGGATGCACTATACACCACTGCCTTCAGGATCAAGGGACCTCACCAAACACAGAGGTATAAGATGAGTTTTTATTGCTTTGGACTGCTGCAAGGTGGTAAACTTTGCTGTAAGGCCTTTGTTCTATGGTCTTTGCTGCTGTGTCGGCACTTTAGAGAGAGCACTGCACTTTTCAAGCAGTTGATGAGAAAACCATACCTGTCAAGACTAGAGATTTTAACTCATATTAAACAGGATTTAGAGGTAGTCTACTGGGAGAGCAAATAAATCTATGGAATAATAACATTTAGCAATATGTTGGGTTTTTTAAATAAAAAGATTAGAGTACTTAAATATTACTAAGTAGATGATTGCTAGCAGTGCTGTTGATTTGGAGGGAATTTGCAAAATCTCTAATATTAGTAAAGAGAGTTATTTTGCAATCAATTTAAGCGTATAATTTCATGTCAACACACATTTATACTGCAATAAAAAAGGATTCTGCTCCTTTCACCATTAGGGGAGGAGAACAATGTTCAATTTCCTTTTCTTTCTTTCTTTCTTTTTTTTAATACCAATTCTTAGAATGTTAAAAACACCTTGAGCAAATTCCCAAATTCCTGAGCTCTAAGTCAAGGAAAACCTTGCACCACTTTGCAGCTAGAAGCCAAAAGCTGCATTAGCCATATAAATTCCCCATGTTAGTCTGACTTCCATGCATTTTTAAATATTGTAACTGTTCTCCTTTTGGAAATGATGTAAAATAGCCAGATGGACAAAGCAGCCATACTTTGTAAGGACTTAAGGTAGAACCAGTTTCATACATATGCAGGAATGAATTGTTAGCAGAATTCCAGTCTAGCTTTGTGCAATGAGCAAACTGACCTGATCACCTCAACTGGATACTGAGAAACATAGACCAATATGCATTGGCCTCTAATATTTGATGCCCCCAAGGAAAGTGAAATTACTCATAGGCACTTCATTGTTCAAGGCTCTCCTGGCTCTGTGGTGACCAGTTTAATGTACTAAATGTAAGAAATGTTGAAGGTTTTTCATCACAATATGTTCTGCTATTCATGCTTTTCAGCAACTAACATTTCCAGCAGAGGAACACCTGATATTTGAAATTTGAACCTTCAATATTTATTATGTGCTGTGAGCCCATCTTTAATTTTGAAGCTAATATCATGGTTCTCAGATGAGAATCTTGCTGAACAACAAAATTTGTGGTTGGGAACATGCCATTTATATGGCTGCACACTGAGGGTTATATCCTAGGAGATGTCGAGTTCTGTTGTCTTCACTGGGATTTAAGTGTTTCCAAGAAAAATGAGAGAATATTCTCAATACCTTTAAAAAACTGTTTTCTTTTATCTCAGAGAATTCTGCAATGAACAAGGAGGTAGATCCACTTTTGTGGCTAGAAATAAACACAGTATACTATTTTCTGTAATTTCAAAGGTTGCCTTCTGAATGTACAGTCCAGCATGTACAAACATATGTAATATTCCGTTCCATCCAAAACATCACAGGTATGGCAAACAAGGGCTCTTTCTGTCTTCAGTGACCTATGAGGGTATTTTAAATTGACTGGATGAGAGAATGTTCTCCAAAACTAGGGGTAAAGTTGACACTAAATGAGACATTGCAGGCTTACTTTGACAAGCAACATGTTTGTATTTTCAAGGAAGTAATTAAGAAATCCAGATATTCAGGTGTTGTGAATAAAGCTTGGAACAAGCCGCTGTTAGGGTTTCCTTGAACAATCAATTAGTTCTTTAAAACAAAAGAAAGTTCTTCCGTGCTCACAAACCCAAGGAAAGCTTCACTGGAGTCATTAGAGCTCCAAGAAAAGTACGAATCAAGTAAACATGCTATTTTTGGGACTGTGCTCCCAATCTTTTTTGTTTTCCCTGAATGGTCTCAGTCTCACATAAAACGATTGAATTAGCTATTACATGTGTAAATATTGGCAATGCTTTCCAACCCCAACTGAAAGGGTGAATGGCTAGAAGTTTACAAGCACTTTTATTCACCCCTAGAGACCCTTGTTTACTAGAGTATGTCTCTGGTAAACACCTCAATGCAGCTGCAAACTAATTCTTCTTGAGGCTGGAACTTGGAGAAGCAGCATCAAGTCAAATGTGTTTGACTGGCATAGTTCTTTTAACTATTTTCACTGAGTAGGATTTTATATATAAAATATATTTATATCAGTGTATATTTGTCCTTATAGGGAACAAATGCAGAAAGTTGTGTTAGTTCTCCACAGCTTAGCTTGTGGCCTTCATGCTCAGCTCAACCATTGTCATCTTTACTTAATCGGTCTAGATGATTCCGTGTGCTGCATAGACTGCACTCAAGTGACTTTTACTGGTTCCCAAACTCACATTCAGGAAACACAGTCTGGTGGGCATCACAATAACGGTGAGGTAGCATCATCATGTTACAGTGCCTGAAGATTGGCATTCACACCCTGCTCTGAAGAGAACGTATATACTCTCTTAGGTTTTGGTTAACTGGCAAATCAAAGCCTACTTCAGCCTAAATTTTCTTATTAAATTGATCCTATGGTTTCCCCTGTAGACTTTGGCTCAGTCCCAAACTCCACATGCTGCTCAAGCAGCACACATTCATCACACATGTAACCTCTGCATGGACCGTACGTACACCTGTGTGGGCGGAATGATGGTCTGTGTGAAATTTGCATGCGCGTAAGCTGCCCACGCAGGGGTTTGGGATCGAGCTCATTCTGTTACCAGAACATCGTTTCCTGTTCCTTGATTGAGGCACAAACATTTCTTGTATCCTGTCATGACCAAATTGAATGTCCCTACTTATATGCTTCAGAGCAAGTAGGACTGTGCATTCACGTTTCGATAAAACCCAAATAAACCAGAAAAAAGCCTTTTTTGGCTTCCAGATTTGAAACACAAATACTAAGGCCTATGAATTCGGGTTTTGAGTGGACCCAACATTTCCATAAAAATGTAATATCTGAGGTTTCGATCTGGGCCCCCAAAACCTCAGCACATATCCAGCTTGGAGCTCGGCTGCTCTCTGACTCTCAGCTTAGCTGGCTGCTTGGAGAGCCTATAGTGGGCCCTTCCTACCTGCAGAGCCTGTTTCAGAAGTGCAGTCTCCAGCACTGTAGCCAGTCTGATGTCCCATTGCCCCTTCCCAAGCCAACAACCTCCCCTGAGTAGGGATGGGCGAACGCGGTTCAGAAGTTCGGAGTTCGGCCCGAACTCAGCCAGTTCGGACGGCCGAACCCGAATGACTGAACAGATTGCATTCGGGTGGGTTTGGGTGGCAAAAACGTGTGACTGGAAGGCAAAACGTGACAGGGAGGGGGAGTCAACTGAGGAGCAGACTTCCAGGCACCAGGGGTGGAGAGGCCAGCTTGCCCAATCACCATCCCTTTTCGCTCAGACCACTGGCTTCACAGTGTGTGATTGGCCACGGGCTAGGCTGCACGGAGCCAATGGGGCTTGTGGTGAGGCGGGCGCAGCAAGAAACAAAACTGATTGCCTCCCCCCTTCCCAACACCTTCTGAGCTAGTCACTGTTCCTGAACAGCAGGCATTTCAGAAGGCTCCCTCTCTCCCAGCAGTTTTTGTTCCTTCCTATTCCTAATCCATTGCCATCCTCCTCCTATTTCACCCATCCAACCCATTTACCTCCATATTATCATTTATTTAGATTATATTAGATAGATT
>QEPC01014420.1:4824936-4835487 GCA_003113815.1 Sphenodon punctatus | reverse complement strand
CTAGAAGCTGCCACTCTAGCCCCAGGACCCACCATCATGGGTCTGGGGCCATCATTCCTCACATGGAGATGATGTCTTTCCACCGCATCAAGAAACAGCCACTCCAGCCCCAGGACGCGCCATCAGGGTTCTGGGGCCAAGTTACTGGCAGGGAGGGCTATGGCCAATATATTTAAGCTGTCACTCTAGCCACAGGACCCACCGTCATGGGTCTGGGGCCATCATTCCTCGCACAGAGAGCCTTTTTCCGAATGACCGAACCGAACGGCCGAACCCAAACGCGGCGAACGAACCGAATGGGCGAACCAAACCGAATGACCGAACCCGAACTGCGATCTATTCACCCATCCCTACCTCTGAGCCTAGTCCCACGCCTCATTCCCCCAAGCCAGTGACACCCCTTAAACCAAACCCATGCCTCATCCCCAAGCCACCAACTTCCCACGCAAGCTAGACTCATGCATGTTCCATTCTTCCTTCTCCCAAGCCAGCTGCACGCCTCACTCTCCTTCAAACCAGCAATCCCCCTGAGCCAGACTCATGCCACGTTCTACCGTCCCCAAGCTAGCAACCTCCCCTCCAATATTTTCTGCCCTCCCCCAAACCAGTGTTCCCCTTTCTACACTTGGTAGCAAACTAATCATAATTTTGACTGCATTTCCTTTCCTTTTAGCCCTGTCAAAGTGGCAGAGCCTCACTGCACTTCTGTGCCAAAATAATAAGTATGCAGGGACCTGTGTTCCCTACATTTACCACATTGGCAATGATGTGGAAAAAGCAGTGAACACAAGTAAAGATACAAATATATGCAAATACAGTTCTTCACCCCAGTCCTAGGGTAAGGTGCCAGGTCTGCCTGAAACCAGGATTTCAGGCTGACCGGGATGTCCCATTCCTAGGGCCTGTTTAAATGTGCAGGATTTCTCCCGCAATTTAAAGCTGCAGCTTGGAGAAATCCCCATGGGGGTGGGGGTTTAATGCTCCTCAGCAAACTAGAAGTTGCCCAGACACCGTTGGAAACAGCAGCACCGGACGACTACCAGGTGTTTTGAGCTGTGGCCTAGATAAGACCTCAGTTATTGGGGTCTTATCTAGGCTGTGTCTCAAAACACCCAGGGGTTGCCCAGTGCCGCTGTTTCTAATGGCACCTAGGTGACTTTTGGTTTGGGGAGGAACATCTATCCCTCCCCCCCCCTCCCGGGTGTTTTTGCGAGCCACAGCTTTAAACTGCGGGATTAAAGCCACAGCTTTAATCTCGCACATTCAGAAAGGCCCCTAGAGTCCCAAACCGAGACTCTGTAAAATCCATCCTGGCAACCTGGGTTAGAGATTCACCTTTGCAAATAGACATCAGGATTTAAGGCACCTCAAACAATTCCTGGGAGATCTCCAGATCTATACTGAAGACCTGCTTCAGGCACTGCACTTTGATGGCTGTCTGTGCTCAATAACCACTGTTTGGGAATCCTTTCATCATGCCTTAATTTGGTGGGCAATCAGGCCTTTGATATGCCAGGTCCCTCAGATGTATGTTTCAGTTCCTTACTCACCTTTAAAAAGTGTCTGAAGACTTTGTTATTCTCCTCCCTCCAAGTGAGCTAATGTTTGAAAAACTTTTTGCCGAACCCTGAATGATGATTAAATTGGTTGGGATATTTCCTAGACTCACTTAGTATAGTGAAAAAGAAATGCTGGCAGAACTGAAGTTTTTCCAAAGGATTTATTTGCTGACTTGTTATTATATTCAATCTTTCTGCTGCAATGTGAAAACTTGAATAGCTGCTTTGCATGCAACTTTGTGTGGTTTCTAAAAGGGGAAAATTGCTGCTCTTTTTTGCTGATAGTCCTGTTGTGTTTTGTCCCCTCACCTTGAGTGATCTGATGTTTAGGAAACTTTTTGCTGAACTTTGAATGTTTACATTTGGGGGGATATTTTCTGGTTTCACTGAATGCAGTTGAAAAATTGCAGTCAGAATTGAAAGGTTTTTCCAAATGATTTTTTTTTGCTGACTTGTTCTTTTCAATCTTTTTGCTGCAGTGGGAAAACTTCAGAATATTTGTTTTTCACTATAAGATCTGTGTAACTTGTAATGTTTCTGAAAGGAAATAGTGCTGCTTTTTTGTTATGGTAGTCCTGTTGATCTAATGTTATGGGAATCTTAGGATTTTAAGGATTTTTCATTCTCTTTCTTGTTCCTTGGTCTTGGAGTTTATAGGAAGGACACTAAAAGTGACATATAAACAGTTAATAATGATGATTTGGGACACATTGAAACAAATAACCTAGAATAGCCATTGGAAACAATGGAAGCAATAATAATGGGTTTGGCAAATTACAATAGGCTTTAATGACTGCAAAACAATACATTGGAGCTGCATCTTTGGGGGAGTCAAGGGATGTGGAATGATGAGGAGGGCACCAAGGAGACCGAGTGGAATGACAGGGAGGAGGCTTGGGGATTGGGTGCAATAGCAAGGGACTGGGTGGAGTGATAGGAATACTGCCCATGGTCTGCCTCCCAGTCACTTATAATTTCATCCAGAACCTTGTCATTCTACCTACTTATCATGGCATTCCTCCTATTATTCTACCCAATCTCGCACTGTTGCACCTGGTCCCCATAGCCTCTGCTCTGTCATTCTACCTTCTCCTGTGGCCTCTTCCTTATCATTCAGCTGAGTTTGTCACTCCATCCACTCCCTGTAGCCTCCTCCCTGTTGTTCTACCACCTCTCCCTGACTCCTTTTTTGTCATCCTACGCATATACCCTTTCTCCCATTCCCTGCTGGAAATCTTGTTTTGCTTTACAGTCTATTAAAGCATTACAGGTGTGCACCAGGCCCCCATGTTGTTTTCATTTTTCATTTTTGTTATTCAATTGTTGTTTTTGTTATCGTTATTAACGACAGTCATTTTCGTTGTCGTTATCATTTTTGTTATCATTTTTGATATCATCTTCTTTATCAGTATCAGTATGGTATCGATCTATCGTATCAGTATTTGTTATCATTACTGATAGCGTTGTTGATATTGGTACCATTTCAAACAAAAAATTTATTTTTGGTATCAGTATCATTATTGATTCCGGTGTATAACTAATATTTATCTAAATCTAAGGGAGACAGGGGTAGGGGAAAGAAAACTATTATCTAACCAGTTATCTATATAACTATTCTCATCTAATCTATGTCTCTTTGATATATATCTATATCTAATCTATACTATCTATCTCTATATAATGTACAGGGGAGAAGGTAAAATGTAGGGTATGAGGAAGGAAAGGTATTGGTGGGAATACCAAATAAATAAATAATACAATGAAGGCTAGGGAGGATTTTTTATGTGCAAGCACCACAATTCTGTAAACGCAACCTGACAGGTAGAGCTCTCACACAATGGAGAAAGAAAAACCTAGCCCTCCCATTATAAAGGGTTGCAGTGCCCTCCCCCAAAGCCCCCTGATTGGTTGTGGGAGGCAGCAGGCATTGAGCAATCACAGAGTCCCATGAGACTGCTGGGGCCTGCTTGCGCTACTCATTGGCCAGTGATACATCCATCAGATACTGCTGAGCTGCTCGCCCCTCCCAACACAGGCACAGTTCAAGAGTTCAACCCTGTTAAGATTCCGAGATGTCTGCTCCCTCCTCCCTTGTCTACATTTTCCCTACAAAACCCCACTGCCACAGCACTAATAATAGTGACAATGATAACGACATTGTCGCTTTTGTTTCTTGTTATCGTTTTTGGTATCATTTTTGGTATCATTTTAATATAATTTTTGATCTCAATATTGGTATCGTTATCAATATTGATATCGTTACCGTTATCGTTACCATTATCGGTATTCTCGGTTGTAATTTTTGGTGTTCTTGGTTGTCATTTTTGTTATCGTTGTCGTTATTCCTGGTTGTCGTTTTCATTATTGCAATAACGAAAACTAAAACAACCATTTTTGTTATTGTTATTGTAATAATGAAAACGTTATTCACACATCTCCATACTTGGCATTTGTATTCCATTGTTCCTAATGCGCATTCTTTGTCATTCATTTTAGTGCGTCCCAGGATTCTGGCCTCTAATCACCTGTGGTTTCCAGATAACAATATGTCTGCTTGAACTGTAGCTTAACTAAAATACTCCACTTCTGTTTGGAGTCCTGCTGGCTTTGGGGACTGACCCACATTGCTGCATCCAGGGCCTTTTATTCAGCCTGTTACAGAGTTGCCAATCAGCTCTGCATTTGCAGGCAAGAAGTTCCTGGCTTAACCTTTAGGTGTCACTGTGGAACAGGGTGAGTAAAGAGAGGAAGAAAGGAGGGAGTGGTCTGCATTCATAGGGGAAAGGTGTAAGGGAAGGAGAGCAGGGATGGGAGGGGCTGGTCTGTCTTGAGGGATTAGAAATGCAGCCCCATCAGTGTGACTTAGTAGCTAAACTCTAAGACTTTTATACTATTTCCTAAGTTTTCTGCCACATGCCTCCTCCCAAGTGAACTCTACCATTCATGCCCTCCTCTCTCCCAAGTGCAGCTGCTGCTGACATGAGGGTGGAAATGGGGGAACTGTTTGTGTTCTTTCATGCTTACCAAAACTGAGGTTCACACTGAGGCCTTCCACACAGTTAGGCATTTATAGGACTTTTCTTCTGCATGGTGGATTCTCTGGTATGTACTGAGGGCTAAGCTCACCCTGTAGCACTGAGTGTTATCAATCCTTCACTTCTATATCTGTATACCAAGGAGGAGCCAATCAGTCATCTTCTGCAACTGCTGCAGCTTCTGGATCATTTTCAGGGAGGCAACCTAATTAGAAACTGTAACAGGGCAGAGTCCCTACGTGCCCTTTAACAGCCAGAGAGTGGAGAGCTAGCCACGCCCACTCCTGACTATAAGAACATGAGAGCCATACAGAGAGGGCAGTCTGTGCCTGGCTCTGGTGAAGGAAGCATCTCACCTGTGTGTTGAAGCCTTAGCAGGACTGCTGGCCAGGGTGCAAAAACACAGGTTGGAGAGTTGGCACAACCCTGGTGACTGCATTGAAGGAACTGACCCGTTACTATCCAGGGTCCCAAAGAAGGCAAGTTAGTGGAGTTAAATGCTGGTAAAGAGACTATGGCCACTTGCCCAAATTACACCAGCTGGCAATTCTCCCGGCAGAGAATCTCCTGGCCAGGAAACTTACACAGAGCTGCGCATGTGGGCGCGGGGCTAAAAATGTCATCGGCCACATCCAGTGGCTTTTTTTCCTCCTAATGTCAGGGCTGGATTTTAAGCCCTGACATTCAGAGGGAAAAAAACAACGCTGGATGTGGCTGATGATGCTTTTATCCCCAAGCTGATGTGCGCAGCTCGGTGTAAGTTTCCCAGCCAGGAGATTCCTCACTGGGAGAATCGCCAGCCAGTGTAATGTGGGCAAGTGGCCTATGGAAAGCCAAGGAGCTTGAAGCATGGCTAGAAGAGACTAAGAGAAACCAGCCAGAAGATAGCTGCCTGACTGAGCTGGAGCTACTATTAGGAAGTGGGATGCCAGAGGGCTGTTTTCTACCATTATTATAGGAATCATTAATGTGAAGATATTTATATGGATTCTTATGTGGAGAGTGTATAAATAAAGAGTGTAGAAAGACTAAAGAGAAAAGGTTAATTTCCAAGCGTAAATGATTCACTGGGCCACATCCTGAGAAGACTTATCCCAGGCAAGCCTGACCCTGCCACAGAAACAATTTACAGTAATCTAATCTTAAAGAGATGAAGAGATGAAAAACAACGGTAAGTCAGGCATTGGATTTTTCTGGAAATTCCAGAGATGATGAATTAGCTTCAAATTACCATTAGGTAGTTGGAATGGTGGGCACCTCAAATAATGTCTTACATTGGCATCCATCTTCAGTCATTTGAAAACTTAGTTTTAAATAGGTTTTTGCAGTCTATTTAATTTCAAACAGAGCTATTCATGAGGATAAAGTTCAGTGCATACCTAAATATTTAAAGTATAGGGCCCTGGCTTTTAACATGGAATTTTCTTTAAAACTGACTACATTCCAGACTTCAGAGCTTGCTTTAAAGCATCTCTTTGTTGTACATTTTCAGGTATAAGATAGTTATTTTTGAAGGATTTTCTTAAATATTAAGAAGTTGCACTTTTAAAAGTCTAGGCATAAAAACAGAAGGGAAAGCAGTTCGCATAAAAACTTGGTTCCAGGAAGATAATTATCCTGTTTATATTATCATTGGCAATCTTCTCCGTTATTATTATTGACACAGTTGTTAGGTGCTCATCCTATTTTCCAGCCGGAGGCTTAGTCTATTTGAGTTTGAAATTGATTGCTGGGAATGTCACAGAGTAATTTACATTGCAACTTATCATAATTAGTTATAGTTTGTAGTTTCCTTAATGTGAGCTGCACTTTATGCTTAGCAATTGATTTTTCTGTATATCTGCATGGAACAACTTAATGTATGCCATCCAAAAAAAATATTAAAAATTCTGTTGGTAGTTTTTTTATCATTTAGTTAACCTGAGGAATCATAAAATACATTTTAACAGAAACTATAAATAGGGAACATTTGCTTTAACTCATTTAATAAGCCAGAATGAGATGAATAAGGAGGAAATGTAAGTAGATAAAATATATGGCAGTTCCACGCCTTGCAGAGGTGGTTATGAATAGTGAAGACTAAGAGTTTGCTATGCTGGCTTGCATAGAAGCAAACGGAACACTTTATAGAATATCTTTCTTTTTGTTTTTCCAATTGTGTCCAGTTGGTAGTTGTACTAAAGAAGCAGGTCACATGATAATGATCAAAAAGGCATCAAGACCCTGAACTAGGACTGTGCATGGGGTCAGGCATTTGCATTTATATCTGTATTTGTGTTTTTTGTGTTTGCATTTATTTGCATTTTCCTCATCATTGCTAATGTGGAAAATGCAGGGAACACAGGTCCCCTGCGTATAGGTTATTTTGGCACAGAAATTCAGTGAGGCTCTGCTAGTTTGACAGGACTGCACTTCTGATACAGGCTCTGAAAATAGGAGGGATCACCACAGGATCCCCAAGCAGACAGCTAAGCTGAGCGTCAGAGAGCAGCTCAGCTCCAAGCTGGATATGTGCTGCAGTTCTGGGAGACCAAATTGAAACCTCAGATGTTACGTGTTTTGGGAAATGGGGTCACTTGAAACCTGAATACACAGATCTAGTGTTCATATTTCAAATATGGAAGCCAAAAAGGACTGTGTTTGGTTTCTCAAATGCACAGCCCTACCCTGAACAAAGGAAGAAATGACAAAGTGGTGTGATACAAGTTAAATAATCTCAGCATAAGGTGAGAGGTAGAATGATAGTGTTCTGGGGAAAAAGCCACCCAAGGATACATTCAAGGGAAATTTAGGATGAAGTTCTATTATGTATGTTAAGCAGGAGGTTGGACTTAAAAAAACAACCGTGGCTTTAAAAACTGTGAATCCAAAAACTATTTCCTAATCATGACCTCACATAGGATAGAGAATCATCTCCCAAGAGAAGTACCAAAAGCCTCATTACTTGGTACTTATTAAGACAAGACTGGAAAAAGCAGTGTTCTATTTCTCAACCTTTTTCACTCTGAGACATAGCAACGTTTCCAGAAAAGGTTATGGGCCATTAAGAAGGGAATTAAAGGCATTGCCACATAGGGGCACTAGTTCTGTAAAACCCAGACCTGCCCCTACAGCCCTTATTGGTTGGGGATGGAGGCAGTGACATAGGGAAGCAGTTGGGCCCAGGCCCTGAGGCCCCATAGTTAGTGGGGGCCCTCACTGCTGCCGCCAGAGGATCCCCCTTGTAGAGACCCTCTACAAGAGTGTCTCTTTAAGACCTCATGGCCCCCACAGCAGTTAAGCAGTCATGTGATGATTCCCTGTGCTGAAAGAAGAGGGGTGTCTTGGCTGAGTTGCGGCAGCAGCAATCCTCCCAAACTTGAGCACACTTTGGAGCATGTGCTCACTTGCCCGGCCAGGTGGCGGCTCAGATGAGGCTTCAGTGGAGGAGCAGGCAAGTGGCAGTGTCCAGCCCTGGGAATAGAGAGTGTCCAGCAGATGCTGCCCAGCAAGGAATGGGAGACAGGTGGTGGGTCTATCCCATACCTGTGTATGAAAGCAAAGTTTCTGTTGATGTAATATATTGTGTGCAATATTAAATGAAATGTTTATAGTAAATTAAGTAATGGATTTCTTGTTATACCTAGGCAAAGTTAAGGTGACGTGTGAGTTGTTTTGAGGTCCCCCCCAGAACATATCCATAGATCCTGATTGAGGATCCCTGTGGGATCTTATGGTGGTGGTGTGAAAAAGATCTGAAGTTTTTAAAAATTCTCTTGTTAGAACTCCTTGTGTGCTGATGGTTTGGGCGTTTTAGGTTTTAAACACATAAGGAACTTGCTGAAATTATTAGACGCAAGGAAATGAATGGACGTTTTGCAGAGCAGAAAACAAGGAAAAGTATTCTTTAATTCTGTTTTAGTGTAACCTAATAACTAGGGCTGAAATTCAGTCATGATTTTTTTCTCAATTCTCCCTACGAATCATGGTTTTTAGTGGGAATTGATAATTGAGAAAACTCCTGGTTCTTGACAGTTTCTCAATTGAGAATATTTCTTGACTTACCGTTAACCGTGAATACTGATACTGTGGTCAGTATACCAATTTGCTGTGTACTGCGTTCATCCATTGATGTGCATGTGTGAAATGTCTGCCCTTTTCCAAATTGGTATGCTACCAGTGCCATCTTGGAAGAGGGCTGAGCAGGTGCAAAACAGCTGTGGTGGCCATTTTGTACATGCACATTACCAGGACAAACACAATACACGGTAAGCGGTACATGGTAAATCAGTATACAAAACATCACAGTATATGGTAAATCACAGTAAATGGTAAATTCTTCACAGAGATCTTGAACCATTACCAAGATCATCCCGAGATCTCAGTAATGATTCTCAATTCTCATGAGATTTTTGTGAGAAACAAATTGATTCTCCTTTCAGCCCTACAAATAACATCACTTTTTTCAGTGTCCTATCAACCAAGGTCTATTTCAGAGATTTTATTTGTATATGTTGTGTATAATTTTATGTGCCTATTTCGCTTTCTGTTAATTTTCATAGTTGAAAAATTTAGGGTGAATGTGTTTTTCAAATATATCTGTTATTATTTTGGTTATTTATTTATTTTTACCTTTGAGTCACCCTATTATGGAGGCCCATAATTGTGACCTGAGCCTGAGCCCTTCACAGCCTTGTTACGTCCCTGGATAGAGAGGTAGGAGGAATTGGCCTTTCTGACTCCACCCTAAATTCCTGATTGTCCAGAGGACTAGGAAGAAGTTCTACACCACTTCTTGCATCCAAATTAGTCTTCTCCCATTTGAGGATGAGGGGGTGACAGTTTCAGGAAGGGTCCGTAGAGGCACTTAGAGAAAACGCACCTGTTTGGCAGTGGCAGATCAAATGAAGCTGTAAAAACTTAGCTACAAACAAGAGGCTGAAATAACCGACCTCTGCAATCCACAGAGTTGATTATGTGTACATATTGATGGTTGTGGTGTTCGGTTGATGGGCAGATTTGAAATCTGAGCTGATGGGAGTAAAAGGAGGACAGAAGGACAGGATGAGAGACAAAGTGATGATAATAAATTAGTAGAGCTGAGGTGAGAACGACTGTTCCCATGCTGTTGGGAAATATCTACAGTTCAGAAGCACTTGCAACTGTTCATTGTTATTTCCTCACTATCCATTTAATCTGTGCTTCCAGTGTTGTCAAGATCAGCATCTGTGATTGTCCATCATTTTTGTTAATTTTCTATATTTTAGGCAATTTGTTGTTATTTTTCAGTATTTTCATTTGTCATATTTTTCCATCCGTACTTTGTGGAATTTTTGTCAATATCCAACACTTCATCAGTTTCTGGCATCAGAATGAAGAAAACCAGGGCTAGCCCTTGAAATACACCTGTCAAAACACAGTTCACAAGGAGCCAAAACAAGGACCAGTAAGGGAAATGTTTAAAGTTATGTAGCGAACTTTCAGTGGCAATTAATGAATGGGAACTAGTGAAAATAGCAAAAAAGACGATGTTTCCTCAATGCATGAGCATAGGAGAATGGTCTATTTGTCGACGCACCCCAAATGAGACTCGGAGGCATGTGTTGGTTTAAATGCTGGCCGCACTCATTTATTCACCACAGAAATTCAACTGTTGGTGGGTAATTGCAACAGCAATCCTGGGTCCAGTATGCCAAATTCTAATAACTTATTAACATTGGTCCTGCCCGGATGTGCCTTCCGTTGACAATCCCTTCTAACCAAACCTCCCCTCTTTCGACAACCCTCAGGCCGAAAGGGGGGGAACTGCCCCAAACCCTGGGCGCGAGTAAGGAGTGTGGCGTCCGCGCGGCCTGAGGACAGCGCATGTCCCTGCAAACCGAGCTGTGGTCTCACTCCCAGGGGGATGACCACCAGTGCATGCTGTACCCCGCATTACACTGTGTCTCATCTCCCCATCTCTTAAGGAGATGACTCTT
>QEPC01014420.1:4778114-4807437 GCA_003113815.1 Sphenodon punctatus | reverse complement strand
CGCAGCCTGGACTCGGGGAGGGTTTTTCTTTTAAAAACTGTTTGGCTGGGGCTTTAAATTTTTTTACATTGCAGCCATTTTTAAATGGCTGCAATGCAAAAAAATCCGGTACCCTGGAATCCGGTACCGGGTCTGGATTACCGGGCTGAATCCGATAATGCCGGTACGCCCGATACCGGCATTATCGGATACCGGATTCTACCGGTTTCCCACCCCTAGTGGTTGCTAAACTTAAATGGAATGGGAAGCTTCAGATTGTTCAGGACATATCTTATTTCATCATGTAAGTATTAAGGAGAGCCATGAGAATGTTCAGCTCCCCAGAAGCAGCAAGTCACTGGAAGGTTTTCTTCCTTTACTAAAGACTGATATCCAAAAAAGTAAGTTTGTGAAGGAAAAAAGCAAACAGCTTGAAGGTGTGTTAGAGTTTAGGAATATAGTGTATGGACAATTGGCAGTAAAAAAATTTTTTTTTAAATGGCCATCATACTAACCAGTTGGCTTTTTGATAATAATAACAACCTTGATTTTACAGTTAAAAAGTCAAATCATTCTGTTTTCTAATGATGGTGTTATAGTAGCCATCTCAAAGAAGCAGGCTTCAAAGAAAAAGCATTGCTCTGCAGAAAAATTCTCCTGGGAGTTCCCATGTTTACTTAGTGCTCTGGTCCAAGTGGCTGTTTTTTTGCAAAAATCCTCCAATTTGATCATGCAGGCATTTTACAGCCTCGTTGGAACAAATAAACAAACTTCTGGAATTATGTGGTATATTTAATTTAAAAGTTTTTGTTTGGCCAAAAATGGTAAAATCATGAAAAATTGCCTGTCTCCAAGCTAAGAAAGGCCAAATGATGAAGCTGTTGGCTACAGTTTTACGGTGTATTGAAATTCATAGAAGTGTGCACACCTGCTGCAGTCCCCTAGTCTCCCTTTATTTTGATGCATCACCATTAATGAGGGTTTATTGCACTGACTGTAACCATTGCTGGAATAGAATTTAAAACAGGGTGTGGTTTTCACACTACTTTTCTACAGTATGTAGGCACATTTAGTTATATTCTGCAGTGGCATATCCTGCATGTTTTTATGGCTTTTTTAAATTAATAGATCCTCTGCACTCATAACGGCAAAATCCACGTCTCCCATCTGTAGTGCAAATCTCTGTTGCATAATTTGCACCTATCCCATACATTTTTATTAATGTCAACACGAATTCTGTGTACCTGTCAATTGTAGAACGTGGTCTAGATGGTAATATTATTCTATACTAAAAAACAACAACTTTGGTTTAAGAGAGAAGTTAAAATCCTTACAAATTCAATCCTGCTCCAAAAAGCATGGGAATTATAACTTAAGGCTCCTGCCTTAACGTCTGTACCATGCATGCAGTAAATATGCGTTGTACACAATATGTGTTGTACAGTCTCACATATTGGGCTCACTTACAACTTAGGTTCCATGTACCCACACTTTGCCTTGAATACACAGAGATGCATTTTTGGAGCCGGGGGGAGGGTGTGGAATAATGAGGAAGGCACAGGGAGAATGAGTAGAATATGTGGAATGCCAGGAATGAACAGGGATAAGGTGCAGCAGCAAGGAACCGGTTTGAATGACAGGAGGAATGACAAATAGTTAGAATGATAAGGTTCTGGGTGAAATAACTGATTCAGAAGAGTGATAGGATACCATGGGAGCACTCCTATCATTCCAACCAGTTCCCATAGGGATCNGCGAAGGGACTTCTGATGGAAACAGCTTTTGCTGTGCTTGCTCGATTCAGCATCAGAGGTGACTAGCAGTAGGACAGTTTATTTATTTATTTATCATTCGATTGACTTACTACCCCCTTCTGCCATAGCAGCTTGGGGTGGCTTACATTTTAAAACATAAAAATAGAAGAAACATATCTAATATAAATAACAATAAATAATAGCATAAAAACAACAATAAAACCCTAAAGCAGAGCTAACCCTTACCTCTAACCCAACCCCATCACTCATCTGCCTCACCAAAAGTCTGGCGGAACAGTCAGGTCTTACACTGTCTTTGGAAAGAGGGAAGGTCTGGGGTCAGGTGGACCTCCGTCGAGAGGGAGTTCCACAGCAGAGATGCAGCCACCAAGAACACCCCCCTCATCATCGCCACCTAGGATACCCAGGGGACTTCGAGGAGGGTGCTTCCAGCCAACCACAGGGGCCAATCCAGGACCTGGAGGGTGAGGTGATCCTACAGATAGGAGGGTCCCAGGCTGTTTAGGGCTTTATAGGTCAAAACCAACACTTTGAATCGGGCCCGGAAAACTATAGGCAGCCAGTGCAGAGAACGGAGCGCTGGTGTAATGTGCTTGTGGCAACCTGTCCCCATAAGGAGATGGATCATTGCATTCTGCACTAGCTGCAGTCTCCGGACCGTCACCAAGGGTAGCCCCACATAGAGCGCATTGCAGTAGTCCAGTCCTGAGGTGATAAAAGCATTGAATTAATAAGGCTTTTATGAATTCACTCACGCCCAAAAAACAACATTTTGGAAATTTCAAGGCTTCTGCCTGTCCCTCTGCTGTTTCCAACTCTTGCACACTCTACCTGCATACATAATTGTATGCTTTTATCTATCTACGCTTCTGTCTATCATGCCCAAATATTGCCCTTTCTCATCCCCACTCACCCAGCACAGATGGGTACCCTCCCTCCGACCTCATACAGATGGGTCTTTGCCCCCATGACCTGCTCGCATTTTCTCACTTCCATCTTGTTTCCCCCTCCCCCTTCATTTCCAACTTCCTCCGACCTCGCCACTGTCATCCATGCCTTCATCACCGAGGCTGGATTACTGCAACACGCTGTACGTGGGGCTGCCTGAGAAGCTGGTCCGGAGGCTGAAGCTGGTGCAGAATGCTGCAGCCCGTCTTCTTACGGGGGCGGGTCGCAGGGAGCACATGACACCAGTGCTCTGGGCTCTGCACTAGCTGCCTATAAAGTACTGGGCCAGGTTCAAGTTTTTACCTTTAAAGCCCTTCACGGCCTGGTCCCTGCTTATCTGCAGAACTGCCTCACTCCCCATGTGCCCGTGCGACCCTTGAGATCGTCCGTGGGAGCCTTTTTGGAGGTTCCCCGGGCGAGGCGGGTGGCCACCAATGTTAGATCTTTTTCGGTGGCCGCCCCTGCGCTGTGGAATTCGCTCCCGGAGGAGGCTTGGTTGGCTCCCACTCTCCTGCTGTTTCAGCGTGTATGTAAGACCTGGCTGTTCCATCAGACTTTTGGCGAGGGGTAGAGGTGGAGTGGAGGGTGGGTTTTCCCCCCACATATTGTAATTTTCAATTGTTTTTTAAAATTTTTATATTTTTATTGAATGTTGTTCACCACCGCGGTCCGCCCTGAGCGNGCGAACAGTAAACAGCCAGATCAAGCATTGTCTGGAGCGAGGCTGACCTCCGCCAGGAGAGAGTTCCCACAGCATTCACATGGCCACCGAGAATGCCCTCTCAAATGTTGCCACCCAGGGGATCTCCAAGAGGGTACCCATGACCGCAGGGGCTGATCCAGGAATGAGGGGTGAGGCAGTCCCGCAGGTACATGGGGCCTAGGACGTATAGGACTTTCAAGGTAATAACTAGGGCTGTACCTAATAGTACTTCTGGGTACTTGGATTGAGTTCCAAAGTTCAAGCCCAGGTACCCGGTGGCACTTTGGCACTGGCACCAAAACTGTGGAACTTCAGAAATGATGCACCAGCCATACTAAATCCCCGGAAACTTAAGAACTTTGGAAAAACTCAGAACTATTTGGTACCAAATCAGCACCTCAGCATGTGCTGCCATGTGCAGCAGATGCAGCCATTTAATTACCTAGCCAATCAGGGTGTGCACAATGTGCACAATAACACATCCACCCTATCCTCCCTCCCACTTAATTGCCTAGCAAGGGATGCCCACAAAAGACAAATTGCAGTAACACAAATGACAAATAATAATAATGAAAATGAAAATGACATTTTGTTTTTGAAATAAAGGGAAAACACTGAAAAACATTCCTGGATATAACTTTTTTCTTTCTTAGTCACTTCTGATGAAACTTGGGGAGATTGTACTGGCAATGGATGGCACTATGTTTACCAATATTTGAAACAATTAGATAAAGGGAACCAATTGTAGAAGCATTGAATGTTGTGATTTTAAGAAAAGCTCTATACACATTCATGGCTACAACTTCTTTATCTTCCATTCAATTTGCATGAAACATATTAATATTATGTCCCTCCACAGACTTAACACTCTTGCCAGTTCTCAGAAAGATTGGATACAGGGTCCTGATGGTATAAGACATTAACGTGAAAGTACATTTCCAGCTGTAACATTTGTATATTCCATCCTGTTTACAGGATATTTGGCAGGAATGTATCACATGACATCTCTGCAAAACTACAGGAAAATTTGATAAAGGGTCCCAATTTTATAAGCAATTGAAGTTGTCCTCTTGAAGGCCATAATTCAGATAAATAGCAGCACATGCAGTGCCAGTCAGAGGCAGGCACCTAGCGGGGGGCGGGGGGGCTGTAGGAGGGAGGATGTGGAGAATTCCAAAAGACTGAAAGAGACATTCACTGGTCAATTACTGCATGCTTCCAGATTTACAGGACCAATCGGTAGTGACTTTTGAAGCGGTCATAGGGGACGGTCCTGAGGTGGGCATAGAAGGAACATAACTGGGACTTTGGGGATAGCATCCCAGCAATCAGGAGACACAGTTTACACATCCAGGCTGGCCAGTTATCATCACAGTCCCATCCTGCAGCACTGTGACAGAGCACATAGGAGAATCTCTATTGGCTCTTTCCTAAACAGATGCTTCTGAATTCCGAGTAACAAGTTGGGGAGAGATGTTGGGATGGTCACAGCACAGAATGAGGATATTTGGTTGACCTTTCTGCTAGCCAATTGGCATCACAAACCGATCTTATACCACAGTGACACGTGTAAGAATCCCTGGCATAGGCTCCTTCTCTGCATATGCTGTGCAGGCATATAAAATTGGGACCCTTTATCACATCTTTCTGATATTTGGCATAGATGATCGTGAAAGTGTGATATACAGCCCTGCCAAATTCCATGTACACTAGTTGAACTACAAAGTTGTTACAATTAGACATACATTTATAAGTTAATTTCTTATCCCACCAGTACACTTCTAAAAGTTGACAGAGAAAGTAAATATGGTAAGGGGTGTAAACTTGCCAATTTTCATATACATTAAATGTGAGGAAAAGAAGTTACAGCTAAGAATGTATATGAAGATTTTTGCAAAATAACATGATGCATCTGCTTATAAAATTGGATTTCTTTATCTATTCTTTTTGGAATTAAGTACACTTAATGCCTTCCAATGGAGGTACAAGCCCTCCAGGTTTCAGCCAAATATAATGAAAAACAAAAATGTTACAGCCACAAATGTGTTTTCCATTGAAACCAATGGAAAACGAAAATAAAAGCAAACCCCAAAATTTGATATTTATAAAAACGAAAACAACAGATTTAAATAACAAAAACGACATGGACCCCTGGTGCACACCTCTAGTGGCTATGGTCCATGACCTGGGTGTGAAGCAGGGTCCACCTGTACCCTGCCCCCTCACTGCTGCCACCTACTGCTCCTTCTCCTGCTACCAGTGCACGGTCAGGGCCAAGTAAACATGCTGTGCATTTCTTCTCTTTCAGATGTTGGTTGTAAAATGCACAACAGGCCTACCTAACCTGGCCAGCTGCTCTCTCACCCATCCCCTGGCTGCCTGGTACAGGGAGGGGACCACCCACCTGCTGAAGGTGGTGTGTGAGGGCATCTGGTAGTGGGGTACTAGAAGTGGCATTAGTCTGCAGAGGTCCATGCTCTTCATGATGGTGAAAGGGTAGTCATCCAGCACAATCATCTCACCCACTTGCCTGGTGATCTGCATTGCTGCTGGGTGATGCCTTCCCCTGCCCATTGGTACCTGCCCCCACCACAGCTCCTCCATTGTGGCTTGCAACGCTGCTGCTGNTAGGGCTGTACCTAATAGTACTTCTGGGTACTTGGATTGAGTTCCAAAGTTCAAGCCCAGGTACCCGGTGGCACTTTGGCACTGGCACCAAAACTGTGGAACTTCAGAAATGATGCACCAGCCATACGAAATCCCCGGAAACTTAAGAACTTTGGAAAAACTCAGAACTATTTGGTACCAAATCAGCACCTCAGCATGTGCTGCCATGTGCAGCAGATGCAGCCATTTAATTACCTAGCCAATCAGGGTGTGCACAATGTGCACAATAACACATCCACCCTATCCTCCCTCCCACTTAATTGCCTAGCAAGGGATGCCCACAAAAGACAAATTGCAGTAACACAAATGACAAATAATAATAATGAAAATGAAAATGACATTTTGTTTTTGAAATAAAGGGAAAACACTGAAAAACATTCCTGGATATAACTTTTTTCTTTCTTAGTCACTTCTGATGAAACTTGGGGAGATTGTACTGGCAATGGATGGCACTATGTTTACCAATATTTGAAACAATTAGATAAAGGGAACCAATTGTAGAAGCATTGAATGTTGTGATTTTAAGAAAAGCTCTATACACATTCATGGCTACAACTTCTTTATCTTCCATTCAATTTGCATGAAACATATTAATATTATGTCCCTCCACAGACTTAACACTCTTGCCAGTTCTCAGAAAGATTGGATACAGGGTCCTGATGGTATAAGACATTAACGTGAAAGTACATTTCCAGCTGTAACATTTGTATATTCCATCCTGTTTACAGGATATTTGGCAGGAATGTATCACATGACATCTCTGCAAAACTACAGGAAAATTTGATAAAGGGTCCCAATTTTATAAGCAATTGAAGTTGTCCTCTTGAAGGCCATAATTCAGATAAATAGTAGCACATGCAGTGCCAGTCAGAGGCAGGCACCTAGCGGGGGGCGGGGGGGCTGTAGGAGGGAGGATGTGGAGAATTCCAAAAGACTGAAAGAGACATTCACTGGTCAATTACTGCATGCTTCCAGATTTACAGGACCAATCGGTAGTGACTTTTGAAGCGGTCATAGGGGACGGTCCTGAGGTGGGCATAGAAGGAACATAACTGGGACTTTGGGGATAGCATCCCAGCAATCAGGAGACACAGTTTACACATCCAGGCTGGCCAGTTATCATCACAGTCCCATCCTGCAGCACTGTGACAGAGCACATAGGAGAATCTCTATTGGCTCTTTCCTAAACAGATGCTTCTGAATTCCGAGTAACAAGTAGGGGAGAGATGTTGGGATGGTCACAGAACAGAATGAGGATATTTGGTTGACTTTTCTGCTGGCCAATTGGCATCACAAACTGATCTTATACCACAGTGACACGTGTAAGAATCCCTGGCATAGGCTCCTTCTCTGCATATGCTGTGCAGGCATATAAAATTGGGACCCTTTATCACATCTTTCTGATATTTGGCATAGATGATCGTGAAAGTGTGATATACAGCCCTGCCAAATTCCATGTACACTAGTTGAACTACAAAGTTGTTACAATTAGACATACATTTATAAGTTAATTTCTTATCCCACCAGTACACTTCTAAAAGTTGGCAGAGAAAGTAAATATGGTAAGGGGTGTAAACTTGCCAATTTTCATATACATTAAATGTGAGGAAAAGAAGTTACAGCTAAGAATGTATATGAAGATTTTTGCAAAATAACATAATGCATCTGCTTATAAAATTGGATTTCTTTATCTATTCTTTTTGGAATTAAGTACACTTAATGCCTTCCAATGGAGGTACAAGCCCTCCAGGTTTCAGCCAAATATAATGAAAAACAAAAATGTTACAGCCACAAATGTGTTTTCCATTGAAACCAATGGAAAACAAAAATAAAAGCAAACCCCAAAATTTGATATTTATAAAAACGAAAACAACAGATTTAAATAACAAAAACGACATGGACCCCTGGTGCACACCTCTAGTGGCTATGGTCCATGACCTGGGTGTGAAGCAGGGTCCACCTGTACCCTGCCCCCTCACTGCTGCCACCTACTGCTCCTTCTCCTGCTACCAGTGCACGGTCAGGGCCAAGTAAACATGCTGTGCATTTCTTCTCTTTCAGATGTTGGTTGTAAAATGCACAACAGGCCTACCTAACCTGGCCAGCTGCTCTCTCACCCATCCCCTGGCTGCCTGGTACAGGGAGGGGACCACCCACCTGCTGAAGGTGGTGTGTGAGGGCATCTGGTAGTGGGGTACTAGAAGTGGCATTAGTCTGCAGAGGTCCATGCTCTTCATGATGGTGAAAGGGTAGTCATCCAGCACAATCATCTCACCCACTTGCCTGGTGATCTGCATTGCTGCTGGGTGATGCCTTCCCCTGCCCATTGGTACCTGCCCCCACCACAGCTCCTCCATTGTGGCTTGCAACGCTGCTGCTGCTGATGTACATTAGGAAGGGGCTGAGACAGGGCCTGATCTGCCTGGTCTCTCTCTTCCCTGAACGGAGGATGAAGTTCTGCCCACCGGAGCAGGGAATCCACTACTGTCCATCGTGCCTGTCTGCTCTTGCAGCAGCAGAGCTCAGTGGTGGGTTTTCATGTGGAAGTCCATCCTACTGTTGGTGAAGTGCCCCTGTTGCTTTCCACAGCTGATACACTTCCCATGATGTTTGCAACTCCACCTCTGCTGCATGAACCCCCACCAGCCTAATGTGAGTCCACATAGTCAACCTGCAGTCCACTCTCACCTTCCTACAGCTGCTGGGGACTGCTGTCTTTGTTGTCGAGGGGGCCACAGGAGGAGGATATGTAGGTGCCTCAACAGGAACAGCAGGCAGGGGTGTCCTTTTCAGGACTTTTCAAATTACCTCGGGCGGCTTTTAGACGAGACTTCCCTCGTGTTATTGCCGCTCGCATATTATTTTAATATTGTGGATTAAATACCTCGATATCAAAGTATTTAATCCGCGGTATTAAGAATGTGTGAGCTGCGATAACGTGCGAGAAGTTTCATCTAAAAGCCACCCGAGGTAATTAAAAAAGTCACGTGATGTCATCCTGTGAGTGCCTACCGCTCGTCTAAAAGCGACCTTAGTTGCTGATGCAGCAGCTGCAAGCCTGACGAAACAGCAACCTCTCCCACCCCCGAACTGTATCCTTTAGCATGGCACTAAAGGCTCTTTTAGACGAGCGGATCGCCGTTGTGTAAACCGCTCGCGTGATATTTCAAAATCCTGCAAGACGGGAATACATGAGATGGAAGTAGGGGATCACGCACATGGAAGGCAGTCGCACATTGTTTACCGACTGCAAATTAAATATCTCACAAATCAAGGTATTTAATTCACGGTCGGCAAACAATGCGCTACCACCTTCCATGTGCGTGATCTCCTCCTTTCATCTCGTGTAATCCTGCCATGTGGGATTTTGAAATATCATGTGAGCGGGTCGCACAGCAGTGACCCGCTCGTCTAAAAGCAGCCTAAAAGTAGGATTTCCCCAGACAATCACATACCCCAGGAGTTCTGGCTCTCAGCCCCACTGCTCTAATCCACTAGCCCCCACTCCCTCCTAGACATCCCAGGAGTCCTGGCTCCCATCTAGAGCTGCAACCAATAGTAAAAAAAATCCTCACAAACATTTCTGAGGGTTTGAGGACCAGACCCAAGCATTTGGGCACGTCCAAGAACCCTCGGCGAATACTCACGAGGAATTCCGAGGCTAGGGGGAGGAGGGCAGAAACCTGAGGGAGAGGGAATGACTGTGCATGTCATTTTTGTTATATCAATAACAAAAACTAAATTTGTCATTTTCGTTATCATTATTGCAATAACAAAAATGACAAAAATAATAATGAAATCAATAATGATAACGAAAGTAGTTAGATATATGGATTAAATTATAGTTTAGATATGTGTATTAGATTATAGATATAGAATAGAGATAGATTAACGATGGTAAATAGGTTAGGTTTAGCTAAATTACACATTCTATAAATAAAACTAGATATTGTGTGTATACCAATACTGATACCAAAACAAAAATCTGCATTTGAAATCAGTAGTGATACCGATAATGACAACGATAATGAAAAATGACATTTTGTTAACGAAAATGACACATTTTAATAATGAAATTGATAACAAAAAATGAAAAACAACATGGGACTCTGGTGCACACCCCTAGAATGGGCCAGGGGAGAGAGTGTAGAGGCCTAGCCGGGCCAGAGGTTAGAGTACTCACCCTTTGAAAGGGGTCCAGTGACACTTTGCCTCCTTCCGGCCTAAGTTTAAAAAAAAAAAAAAGAAGCTGGGCATGCTCAGAAGAGCTGAAGGGGCCATTCTGAGCATGAACAGACCTTTCCAAGATGGCGCCTGCAGTATGCTTATTCTGTCTGGTTCAGCAAAATAGTTAGGGCGGGCCTGGCATGAGCCACTTATTCATAGATTTGCTGCAACCAATCGACTGAGTCAATAAAACTACTACTACACATATTCATAGTTGAGTAGGCACACAGAAGATGCACACACAGTGCTTCACTAGTGCATGCAAAGTGGATAACTACTGGTGCAAATTGGCTAGTACCTTATTTGTCTGCATGCACAAATTTAGGACTGGAATACTACTACTCTGCTTGTGTACTGTTGTGGAGTTACCAGTACCATGTGCGTGAGGGTATCTGGTCCATGCATTCTGAAGGAGCCAGTTATCAACAAAAATGTCCTTGCATAGGTTATTATTTTAAAAAAGTAAAATAAGTTGGGATTTTCCATTTTGAGCTCCTTTGTTCACTGTATGGAATGACAGTTCTAATTGCAGACTTATCAGCAGTATTCTAAAGTGATCTTTGCTTGCTGTCCCATGGTGAATGTTTCTTCATTGAATGAAGGGGAGGGTGAGTGTCGGTAAAACAAAATACTAATTTCTACACGGTGAATGCACACAGAAGCTATTTTAAATGAAAAAAGGAAAATAAATTTCCTGTGTAGTCAGAAGGACAGCCATCTGCATAAGAGTAATAAAAGTATTTTATTCCCTTGTGTGTTGATTCTTTATGGTGTACACATCTTACTATAACACGTACAT
Source organism: Sphenodon punctatus (assembly GCA_003113815.1). Taxonomy (NCBI): domain Eukaryota; kingdom Metazoa; phylum Chordata; class Lepidosauria; order Sphenodontia; family Sphenodontidae; genus Sphenodon; species Sphenodon punctatus. The sequence goes on along the minus strand of QEPC01014420.1, from coordinate 4,796,339 downwards.
TTCTTCCAACCTGGGTGCAGCCAAAAATGTAGTGTATTCTTTTGTTCTTGCTTTGTGTGTGTAGTTCCCCCCCCCCCCCCCCCCTTTCATTCTGCCTCCAGGAAAGAGAGAAGTATCTTTGTAATTTTTCACTACATGTTCCCATGCTAGTATAAAAAGCTGTCAACATTTTATGGGAAATGAATGACTGTATTCATGATCTAATGATATGTTTGATGATCAAAGTTCGCTTCAAAGCTCCAAAAGCAAATGTCAACTAGTAGTGTTTAACAACTTTCCTCTTTTAGCTTTGAATTTTTTTTTGCCTTTGGTACCCTTGGTGGGCAGAAAAATAGATGGTGGCATATATCGTAGCCTCTTTTCTTAGCTTTGTATTACCTGGAATAGAGGAATCAGTCAGTGGTCTTAAGGGATAAACAATAGGTAGAGCTGTTTTGTGTACTTGAAGAGTAAAAAGGAAAGTTGCCATTGCCTATGTTTTCACATGCAGTTTGAGAACTGTAGACAATAATTTTGTTTGAAAATAGCTCATATTAGCACAGTAATGAAGCATGTTTATTGTACAACTGATTACACTGGTGTATTTTTGTAAGTGTCTCTTAGGAAAATCCATTGTTTCTTGAATGTCTAGTAAACCCAAAGAGCCACCCCCCCAACCTGTGGCTGCATGAAATAAACAATGGAAAATAACCCATTGACTATGCACTTTCTCACCTGCTGGGAGCCAAATGCAATGCAGTGCAATTTTAGTACTTATATGCCACTTGGGAAAACAGACTCCTGCAATCACATAGTGAAGCACGGAGGGGGGGAGGGAATCAGTATGTTAGTCCTGAGCTGTGTCTTGTAGAACCAAGGAAACACTTAGCTTGATTTCACAAGCCAAAGAGAGAGAATGATTCTGATACATTGCCTAGCAAATCTAACGACAGTATTTAGTACAGTTAACTAGAACTTAAGTCTAATACATGAGTGTCAGATTATGCCCAGTCCTTGCTCTGCACAATGTGAGGGAAAGCACATGTCCCCTTGTGCTGCTTGCTTAAGTGCCAAGCTTAGTTGTAGTTAGAACCAAAATAGGTGTTTGCAGCAAATATCATAGCTGACTGTCTTGCCCAATTCCAATTGGTTGTGACAAAACAGATACAAAATGCTATTTGGTGCCTGCTTTGTTTCCAGAAATGAATATGCATTTGAGATATTCCACTTAGGCTAATTTGACCACGCAAGAATTTCAGTTGCTTTGTTTCAATATTTCAGTGAATTCACACAATCCGCTCCCTTCCCTCTTGGGGGTGAGCCTTCCTGGCTCCCAGCCGCCAGCGCTGATCCGGGGAGCCGGTGGTGGTGGGGATTGTGGCATTGGCTCCAGCTGTGGCAGCTCAGTGGCAGCTGCAGCTGTGGTATATATATATGTCTCTTTTCTTCGCATAATGTGCTTAATAGGCTGGCTGCATTTTGGGTGTATTGTGTGTTTTATAGCAGCGTCCCCGTGCCCGCTGAGTTGGGCGGCACCCCTAGGCCTGCTGGCAGGACACAAAGAAGGGGACCCATCTTGTCTTCTTGGTCAGGGGCCCATTGCACCCTAGCTATACCCCTGGTCTAGTATGCGTGACTGATCAATTTGAATGAAGGTGTGAGATGACAGCATGTGTGTACTGTGTCTGAATGAGTGTGTGTATGATCAGTTAGAACGAATGTGTGTGAGAGAGCACATGTGTGAATGAGTGTGTGACCTCTCTTACATGAGATGCACCCATTCAGTGGCATGGGTGGGTGCATCTCGTATTGAAGCAGTCGCTTGTGCGCTCCTGTGTAACACGCACCTCCACCCATCAGGAGTGATGAAACCTGCCAAAAAACAGGTTGCTCCATGTGGGGGATGTGGGGTGATGGGTGAGCGCCTGTGTGCCCCTGCAGTGTTCTTGTGTCTGGGGCCAGCCTATGCATTAAGAACTATTACGTTTCAAAAGAAGGGCAAATTACCTAGACAAAAAACCTTCCGTTTAAGAAGCTTGTTAAGGCGGCATTACAAATTATACTCAAATGTTAACATGACAGTAAATTGTATGTTAAGGCAACTTTATTAAATATCAGACCAATCTATACATTTTTCTTTTCTTATTCATTAATAAAAAAAATTATGACAACTGAAATTAAACTGTATACATTCCTCATCATGTATAAGTATTGTTCAGTCACCATACCACACATATGCAGCTTAATTTCAGTTATGTAATATTTTTTTTTATTAATGAATAAGAAAAGAAAAATGTATAAATTGGTCTGGTATTTAATTTACTGTCATGTTAACGTTTGAGTATCATTTGTAATGCCGCCTTAACAAGCTTCTTAAACCAAAGGTTTTTTGTCTAGGGTAATATTCCTTATCCTTGACACCTCAAATCAATAATGGCTGACATTAGATTATACTAAATTGCCCTTAACACACACACACAATTATTATTATTTATTATTACTACTCCTACTCCCGGTGACAGAGGAAGAGGGGAGCGGGATCAGGGGTTTTCCCCAGCAGCTTTTGGGTGGGCTTCTGACTCCAATAGGGGCTGAAGAGCAGTGTGCCTGCCAGCTGCCGCAACCAACATGCTGCTCCCTATTGCTGCAGGGGGCTGGGAGCCGGTTGGGCTCACCTCACACCACCTTCCCCGGGAGCTGAGCTGGTGGTTAGACACGGCCCAGAGGACCTCAGGGACTGGACTTCCTGGTTCCTGTTGCTGTTTTCCTCCCCCTCCCTGTGGCAGTGGGAGTGGGGGTGGGGCCAGGGGTTTCCCCTAGCAGCTTCTGGGTGGGCGTCCGGCCCCGACGGACTGAAGAGCAGTGTGCCTGCCAGCAGCACTGCAGGCACATGCCACAGGTGTGCACCTAAGGGCCATTGCCAAAGGGCACTTAGGCGTGGCCCTTAGTGGAGCCTAGGGAGGCTGAGGTGAAAGTCGTACATGTTTTGGGAGGTGCAGTGATTGGTGGGAGGATTTGAGGGGATTTTATGTTGTATTATTTGTGTGAAGGGAGCCGGGGGGGTAGAGGGTGAGGGGTTTTTATTGCATTGTGTTTAGGGGGTTGGGTGTGAATTTAGGAGGGGGAGGAATGAAGAGGGATCGGGTTAGGGTGGGGGGATTGGAAGGTGTATGGAATGGGGTTGGGGGATCTCCCCTGCCACCAGGGTGGAGCAGCTGAGGTGGGCATACCAGCCGGCCGGTGGGAGGGCGCAGCCATTGGGGTCGTAATGGGATGGGGGAGATATGGCCCCAAATGGGGGGATGTAATATTAGTGAGGTGAGACAGGTGTTTATTGCATGTCCTGCTCACTTTCCCCAAGCAGATGTGCAAGTGGTTCTTGGTCGAGGGACTCCAACCCCAGGCTGATGATGATGAATGCGAGATTGGTGGCCAATAAGGCAACAAATGTCCAGCAATTGAGCCTGGACCATGCCGCTGACCTCGTATGTATCACGGAAACCTGGCTGGATAATGAGTTGGGGCCTATTTTGGCTGACCTTGTTCCAGCTGGGTATCCCATGTAGTATCAGCCACGGTTGGAGGGATGGGAGGGGGAGGGGGGCGGTGTAGCCATAATTTTTAGAGAGAGGTGATCTGTGAGGAGGTATCCGGTGCAATCAATATCGGGTATTGAGGGTCTCCATCTTGTGTTCGATTTGGCCGGAGACAGATTGGGAGTGCTGCTTGTATACCATGCACCTGCCCATGCAGCAGCCTCTCGACATGGTCTGGCAGAGTTGGTGTCAGGGGTGGTGTTCCAGTCTCCAAAGACATTAGTCTTGGGGACTTCAACATTCACACCGACCTTGGGGGAGCGGAGCATGAGTTCATGGCCACCATGGGCTTGTCCCAGATGGTTATCGGCATGACACATCAGGGGAGACGTACCTTAGACCTTATGTTTTGTACCGGCCTTGAGGCAAGTGCTCCATTAGTGGGGGAGATATCAGCTGTGCCCTTGTCATGGACAGATCATTGCCTCCTTCAGGCCTTTCTCCTGGTGCATGTCTGCCCACAGAAAGGTGCAGAACCAATTCGGATGGTTCGCCCCTGGAGACTGGTGGAACTGGAGTGGTTCCAGATTTAGTCACCTATTGTGCACAATAGCGTTAGATAGCATCTGAATTCACTGGGAGCGGAGCCCCCCCGGGACAGCTGTTTCCCGTCTCCCCTGAAGGACGGATGGGGATGGGGGTTGGGAGCTCCTCCTCCCCCCTCCAGGTGACATCTGGTGGAGGGGGGATAAAAGGGAAGCGGCTCGGTGTAGCCACGGGACACAGCAGGACACAGTGCTCACCACAGCTGCCATCGCCACTGAGCTGCCACGGTTGGAGCCAACACCACAATCCCCACCACCACTGGATCCCCGGATCAGCACTGGGGGCTGGGAGCCAGGAAAGCTCATCCCCGAGAGGGAAGGGAACGGAGCCCCCCCAGGACAGCTGTTTCCTCCCTCCACTGCAGGAGGGATGAGGACGGGGGTTGGGAGCTCCTTCCCCCCTCCAGGTGACATCTTGTGGGAAGGGGGTAAAAGGGAAGTGGCTTGGCGTAGCCACAGGCCACACACCTAAGGGCCTTTGGGTGCAGCTCTTAGGTGAGGGCTGGGGGAGGCTGTGTATGAGTTTTTAGGGTTGTTGGTAGGGGTATATTTTAAGGGGATGGAGGAGGAGGGAGGGTAATGTAACCCCCCCCTGCATAGCAGAGGCCCACCAAGGCCTGGCCGGGCCTCTGCTGCTGCTCCGCTGATGCCTGGCAGTCTACAATGCCCGCCCGAATAGGGGTGCCAGCCACCAAGTCATGGCCGGGCCTCTTCCACTGCTCCATCAATGCCTGAAAGAGTTATAACCTCAACCCTGAAGTCTGCTTCCAAGAAGAACAGTCAAAGCCTTAGAGGGCAGTTCTCCCCCATTAAAGTAAATGTGAGCTGAGTCATTAACTTCAGTGAGGACAAAATCATCCACTCAATAGGGATGGGTGAACACGGTTCGGATGTTCGGAACCGAGCGTCCGAACTGAACTCTCGAACGACCGAACATTAGTCTCTGCAAGATCCAGGACTTCAGCTGGTCAACTCTTTAGAACAGAGACTCTGAAATGTGATGTACATACAGGCCCTAGCAAAATGTATACTGGAAAATAATAATAAATAACAGTAATATAAGCTACTTTTCTATACAAATATATAAAAATCCATTGAGTAGTGACATCAGCTAGTGTTGAGGTTAGCCTTTCTTTTAATCAACATGAATTTAAGCATGTGTAGCGTGTATGTGCCCTAAATAGGGCTGAAACTCAATCTCTAACTTTTCTCAATTCTCGCCGAGAATCATGATTCTTGACTTGTTTTTGGTGAGAATCAATAACTGAGAAAACTCCCGGTTCTCAGCACTTTCTCATTCTATTTTCTCGATTTACCTTGATTACTATTTACCGTGATTCCTATTTACTAGGGCTATACCGAATACTACTTCCAGGTACTCGGATCATGTTCCAAAGTTCTGAAGTTCTGGCCTGGGTACCTGGTGGCACTTTGTCACTGGCACCGAAACTTCAGAACTTCAGAGACGAAGCACTGACCGTCAGAAAAACCCGGAAACTATGGAAAAACTCAGAACTATTTGGCGCCAAATCGGAGCTTCAGCACGTGTTGCCATGTGCAGCAGCTGCAGCCATTTAATTGTCAAGCCAATTAGGGTGTGAACAGCTGCAGTGGCCATTTTGCACATGCGCATTATGAAGATGTATACAGTACACAGTAAGCAAATCGGTATATGGTACACAGTAAATCACAGCAAACTGTAAATCATGGTAAATGGTAAATAGTTAATCACGGTAAATGGTACATTGAGAAAAATTCTCAACAGAGGTCTTGAACCATTACAAAGATTGTCCTGAGATCTTGGTGATGATTCTTGATTCTTGCAAGATTTTTGTGAGAAAAATTTTTATTCTCATTTCAGCTCTCACCCTAAACTTATTGGTGGCTTTTTTCATGAATCCTAAAGTTTTCCCTAAATTTCCCCTTATCTGTCGAATGGCTTACCAGTGTCCATATTGTATGGAAGTATTGTTTGAAGTAGGCTTTTAATGTTATCTATATCATGTTACCTTTGTGTTACACAGAAACAGTTGTTGCAGTGAGGCTAAAAGACCTTTGCTATGATGTGAAAAGCCGACAAAAAGATTGTAATTCACAAACCAATCTACGTTTATAAAGTGTCTTTTTTACAGTGGCTCTATGGGCACTTATGATACAATAATGTGCAGTGCTTGGTTAAACCAGTTGAAAGGCTTGGGAGAATGAGATATTTAGAATGCAGAGCGAGGAGGGAGCTTGATCTAATGTCATAAGGCAGAGTGGTTTGGGGCCTTGGGGTACAATTAACGAAGGATCTGGCACCTGCCGTCTCCAGTCTTTGTATCAGGAGAAAGAGTTTGTAATCCCCTTTCTGGGCCATGTGGCTCTTTCCTTGTCCTTACATCACCCATTGTGCTCAGTGGGACCTGAACTGCAATGCCACACATTATCATCCACTTCCCAGAGACCCATCATTCCTTGGTGACTTTATCTCTATTCCCTTTCTTGCTTCCCACACTTAAAGCTTTAGAAGAAATGTTAATATAATGAGTAACTAATGCGCAACAAAGGAAAAGAAGTAGTTTATACTATTTCTCACCACAGGGATTACCATATTTTTAAAATGTATCTACGTTCCTGTGGTACAGTAGTCCCCATTCAACTGTCAATACTGACCTCAGTTATTTCCAGTTTTAAGTAGTGGGGATACCGTGAACGCTCCTGGCAGATGCTTGAATTTTACAAGTGGTGCGATCACTTTGATTCAAAGGCGATTTGGAAAAGATTGTAATAGCAGAGTTTTTGAGGAAGTTGGGTGTTTGCATTTTTAAAGGAAAACGGATGTTATTTTAGGTCACATTATTATTATTTACACGTTGTTGTATTTTAGAAATATAGTTTACTCCCTCTGATAGTACAGAATCACTAATAGGCCTCAAATGAAATGCCACTGTGCATATGAAAAGTAGGCGATAGCCCTTTCTCTGATGAACTACAAAGGCAGGCTAATTGTGGTTGAAAAGGAGCAGTAATATTCCCATTTTACAGACAGGGGAACTGAGATGCAAAGATAGATATTAAAAATAGATATTAAATAACTTACCCAAATTCAAACAAAAAGGCAGAGGCAGAACTGTCAGTGGGAGGGGGAAGAAGGGGGGAGGAAGGCCGCCCACACATGCCTCTAACACACAAGGGGACTCTGCTCAAACTGTGCGGAGGAAGGAAGCCCGTCAGGATAGGATGTGGGCCTTTCCACGTGCTTTTCAACCAGGAATTCAGGCCCCTATCATCATAGGGCACAGAGCTGTAATTAGGAAGGGGGAGCTCACTCACCCAACTTCCAAGCGAAGGGGGGCGGGGAAGTCTGTGCGGGAAGGTGAAGGGTTCCAAGGGGGAGGGGACCAGGTTAAAAGGAGAGGCACAAGGGGGCTTTCACACTCTGGGGAAGGGAAAGGCACGGACCCAAGGGAACAGGGGGGAGGAAACTCACACGAGCCCGCAGGCTCACCCACACACACACTCACCAAGGGGAAGAAAAGGGAACCGGGTCGCACTCTCACAACAAATACACAAGGATGCTCACTCAACCTGCAATGACCACGGGAAGGGGAAGGAACAAAGCAAAGGGCAGGGAGGGGGAAAGGAAAGGAGTATGTCAAGCAAACCCACAATAAACACAGTCAAGAACTCAAGCACTTAGCTTTTGGAGGGGCCAGTCTCTCCAGGCGTTCCAAGCTCTGTTCACCAGTGCTGCATGCCCTGCAGCGCCAGTATCTGAAGCACAAGCCCCACCCCCTGTGCCCGCCTGAATGCGTGCAGAGCGCCGCAGTGGTGGGTGGGGCCCCACAATGTCCTGGGATGGTCCGGGCTGGGCTGTCATGCCGGGGCCGTCGTCAGGGCGCATGGGGGGGGGGGAGGGCAAAAGCTAATGGTGAAGTATTACCTCGCTTATGTGCAGCTCCATGAAGCACATCGGCGCTTTAGTGGCTTCTGAGGGGCGGGGCCTCTGCATGCTGGACACAGCTGCCGCACCGAGGAGCAGCTGCAGCGACTGACAAGAACATGGCACCAAAATAGGATCTCCTGAATTCAATCCAATGTTATATTCACAAGTTCTATTTTTTCGTATGTGTTAAAAATATGTATCCTTCATGGAACTGCACATAAGCAAGGTAATACTTCACCATTAGCTTTTGCCTTCTCTTGTAATTCCAAAGCTATTTATGTATTTTAATTCTTTTAAAAGTTTCCCTTTCCCTTGGGATCAAATATGCACTATGGAAAGATGCCATGACATTTCCCAATTCCAACTAGGTATTTTGGAGCTAATCTCTATAAGGAGTGTAGGTGGGGGGAAAATAATTTAGATTTTGGCTGAAAGCTCAGAGGAAAACCTTTATTGTCCCCGTATCAGTGGAAGGAAGTCAAAGACACAGATATAGGATAAAAAAGGCCACAACTCTTGGTTAAACTTAACAAAGCTGCCTGGAATGGCGTAACTCCTGCTAGGGAGAAATCTCTGCATTAGTGCATTAATTAACTAAATAAAAATGCCTAACTACCTCACTTCCCCAAGGAGGTTACGTGGGGAGATCCTACTGTGGTTCCTTTCCCCTACCACTGCAAACTACCACTTCTGGGGGAGGGGGCACAAAGTGGCCCTTTAGTAGGGTCATGAGTAGGGATACTCCGAATATTACCAAAAAAACCACTTCCAAGTGTTTCTCAGGTTCTGAGTGCTGAGACCGAGTTTTCAGCCACCACTCAGAACTGTTACCAAGGTCTTGGAAATCAGAACTATGGAACTCGAAAAATCTCAGAATTCGGAACCTCGGAACTTGGAATCACGGGACTCAGCAACCCAGCCAACACGTGGCATCACGGGGTTTTGTTGTTTACCACCCCGGTCCAATCACGCTTCACAACAGCGCATCCACCCCTTCCTCCCCTCCACCTACAATATAAAAGGGGCTCTAATTTATTCTTTGTGGTGAAATATCATCATAAGCAGCAAGTTTGCCCCTCTTCCCCATGCTGCTATGAAAGCTCTGTGGGTGGTGGCACTGGTGCCCCAGAGTACATGGTCCCTCCCTGCCCCTGTCTCTTATACACATCTAGATGTGTATAAGAGACAGCCTAAGAGAGTGAATAATGCCCAAATGTCCACTTTTATTTTGCCCCTGGCAAGCAGCCAATCAAAAACTGTCCTGTGCTTGTCCACCCCTCACCTATCCCCTCCCATTACCCCCATGCCTACCAAATAAGGCAGTAAGTTTAGTTTCCCAACGCAGTGAAAGTAAAGTCAAGGGTGGGTCACTCAGGTCCGAAAACCTCGGCCCCCCTTGGCAAATGCACAGCCACAGCAGTGCAGAGAAACAGTTGATCAAGCGGAACCGAATGCACTGAGTACCTATTCCTTGGAACTCAGAGGTTGTGAACCAAGTGCTGTGATCCTCTGTACATTCTGAATAAATGTGAAGATTGAGTTGCAGCACTGCTCATGAGGACGGGATGTTGACTCAGACACCACCCAAGCTCACTCATGTCCTGAGAGGTAGTGCCCCTCTTCAGTATCCCCCCATCCCCAGAAAGAGAGTGTTTAAGCCCTGTGCTGCACATGCTCTGAATGGCTACCTGGTACCCTCATCTCATAAGAAGATGCCTCACTTCTGTATATCCTTCCGAAAACATACCTTCCATCCCTTTGCACTGGACCTCCATCAGGGTCATGATAAGAACCAACAAACTTCAACTAAACATCAGTTCAGGCTGAAAGCACCTTTGGTTGCTCAACAAGCATTCAAAAGGGTGAAGGCACTGTGAGGAAAGTGAAAAACCCTGACTACAACCAAGGCCAGTCAATGGTATTGGGAAAAATTCCATTCCAGCGCCCAGAAGACTCATACCAGCAACATACCCCTATAGTGCCAGTCCATGAGGGCATGGGGAGCTTGCTCCAACTGCTTCTCTCAGTGCTCTCCCTTGCCCCTTCCCCCATGCCCAGAGGGGTGGGGTGTTTTATAGGCCAGGAAGGAGCCATCATCTTGCGATGGCTTCTTCTTGTGAAAATACCCTAAGGGACCAAACAGCCCAAGCAGAGTACAACTCCCCCCTTACGCTGTCCTCCCACCATCACTGCAGCTCCCAAACTGCCCCTCCCACCTTCCCTGTCCTCCCAAAATGATCTAGGGACAGATGTTCTCCCCTGCCTTGGGGAAGGATGGACTAATTCGCATAGAAAGTCCCATGAAATCTTTAATACCTATAAGTAGTGATTTGTAAAACAGCCCCATGAAATCATGTACCTAAATCATAATTAACTGCAACAAGATTTCTATTTCTAAGGGGTTCCTCCCATGTGTGAACGGTATAACATCACCTACGATATCGCCGATTGTGTGAATGCTCAAAAGTGTGAAGTAGGGTAGATCAGTGGTAAGTTGCCTGTTACTAGCATAATAGGTGTTTTTAGACAGATGGACTGCCCTGGTGCTGGTCATGCTGGCCCGCTTCACACTCAGGTGGCCTGTTTGTCTAAAGGCGCTGGTGGTCCTCCAGATGTTGAAATACAGCAGATTGTGCTTGCTCCAGGACAGCTCTGGCTGTGATGCTCTGGAACATTCCAGAGTGCCACTGGCAAAGTGGACCAGCCAAGCCCGGGGCACTGGCAGAAGAGGAACAGCTGTCCATCTGATGCATGGATCAACACTGCTGCTGTGCTTCCAGACAGCCATTGTTCCAGGCTCTAGCCCGCAACTCTATGATATGGGGGGATGCTGGCAGACCCCGGCTGGGGAACCCACCAGGTCCATCTAATCCTGACTCAGGTGGGTCTGGGAGCGGATGGACACAGAGGTTGCACCCCCAGAGCAGGTCTGGGGGCGAGCAGCCCCATGCCAATCTGTGAGCGCCCAATGTGTGAACACTGGTAAGGGGTAGAGTAAAAACAGATGTACGGCTGGCCGGACAGCTCGCCGAGCAGGCTCAGGTCGGGTCACTGAACTGATGAGCCCATGGCCAGGGAGCAATCCTGCCTCCAGCACAGGCTGGGTAAATCCAGGAGCACAGTAAGCATGCAAGCATGCACGCCCCCACTGTGGTGGCCAGTGAGGCACAGCTATGGCAGCCCTTGGACCAGGGCGGATATGCTGCAGGTGGACAGACGTGGCAGACTGCTGTGGCCCACTTTGGCCCGGGTGGGCGGGCCGCAGCCTGGGCTGTGACCTTGGAGATTCATCAAGGTCACAGGCCAGGCTAGCTATCAACACAGCCCAGGGAAATCTGAAGCCAACGTCTGGTCGTGCCTACATACACGTGCAGGTGAGTCCTGGGCTACAGTCGGTCAAATCAGGCTACAGCGGGCCATAATCACATCTGTCTTTACCCAAAGTTCTGCAGATAGGGAGAGTTGGGGAACAGGTGCTTACTTACCACACATTTATTTTTTTTAATTTTTTTTTTAAAACAACTTTTATTATCATACTAGTTAACAATATACAGTATTTGACATTGATGTGTCACTTGTAAACAAAACATCTTACCATTAACAAACATTGATGGTACATACAGATGCTATATAGAAATCCCAAAATAGCCATATTTTGTCACAGGCCCTTTTCACATGGGCCATCAGTATGGGAGAGATGGGTGGAGGCCTCTGCTATTGGCTCCTGTTGTTCCGTGCGTGGGTGGAGCACGGCAGTGCACATGCACACCCACCCACTGCGGTGATTGCATGGACGCCCCCCCAACCATCCATGCAGTGGATGTGGGCACTGTGGGCAAGGGGGTGGGGCATCTGTGCAAAAAGGCTACAGTAGTAAAAAGTAGCCTTATTTCCGTGGGCTTGTGTTCTGTCATTTTATAAGGCAGTACATTTTTGTAAGTTCCACCTGGGATATATTAAACAGAAGGAATAACCCAGACTCAAGACACAGCAGTCCCAGCTTTTTAATCACTAAGGCCACTTTCAGACATGCCCCTCCCCAGCCCCGCGCTCATATTCTGACTGCGGGGGTGGGGTGGGGATGCGCAGCCAGGATATGCGTGGGGATCGGCTGGTCTGAAAGCCCCGCCCCCCCGGTGCGGCTTTGCCAGCAGAGCCACGTAGGGATGCAGAGCAGGAAATCGAGCTCTGCAACCCTGCGCGTGTCTGCCAGCAAAACCAGGGGGGTGGGGGAGCTTTCAGACCAACCAATCTCTGCACAGGATATCCTGGCTGCCCATTCCCCCTGCAGCCAGGATATGCGCGCAGGAGGGGGGGGGGGCATGCCTGAAAGTGGCCTAGATACATAAGTCATANGGCATGCCTGAAAGTGGCCTAGATACATAAGTCATATAATAAAAACTTCTCATCCCTCAGAAAAGGTCTCCCCTCCATTATCTTTAGGCATGGAATCCACTTTGCCATAAGATTTGAATATTCCCCTTTAACAGCTGATATGATTTTCTCCATCATAAAGGAGTACCACAGCTGGTTCACACACTCAGCTATTGTGGGGCCAGCCTGTGCTTTCCAATCCTTGGCAACAGTGTGGATTGCCGATAAACAGATAATCTTGCAGGCGTCACTGTAACAGGACATCAGAGGTCTCTCTGGGTAAATTCCCAGCAATGCTATCTCAGGGGAGAATAGAACTTACCACACATCTCTGAGTATCCAGAAATGCCTCACAACTCCTCAGATGTTCAGAGCTATCATTGGGTAAAGACTTCATGGTTTCTTCTTCATGGTTTCTTTACCACAGGGCATTATACCTGTGAAGAAATCCCAACTCTCAATGTTCTATTGACTTTTTTCCCTTCATTTCATTTACTAAGCAATTCCCCACCTAAATGCATGGTTCCCCACTCAAACAGATACAGTTCTTTATGTAAAGATTTCCCTTTGTCCTTGCAGCATAGGCATTCTTTCTGAATAATTACAAACTTAGATATTTCAGGGAAAGTAAGCAAAAGCCCATCTCGCCTTCAACAGGCTGAGGCAGAACAGATACAAAGGATTTTCTCCTTCAAATACAAATTTTCGTTCCAGTGAAATAAAAAATTGAAACAGTCCAGATAGTACTTTTATGAGTTGTTCACCAAAATAATTAAGCACTATGTGGCTATTTTTGATGTCCTTTCATTTCGTTGAGAAGCTGATGTTATTAGGGCTATAAACTGCAGTGCAGCACAACAGCTGTTTATCAAAATATTTGTGGAAATTTTCTGTGACAGGAGAAATAGGCTCCCTTGTAAGGCACTGAAAAAGATGCATACACTTAGATTTACTCAAAACCATGGCATCTTGTTCTTAACTTGACAGAACTAGTTCAGCACATAATCCATAATAAAATAGGAACTGTGGCATTTAAACACTAATTCAGTGCATATCAGTTTGTATGCAAAGACTCTGTTAAAGACATTGCAAAACAGGTATTTATAGTGAATGTTACCCAGAATATGGCATTTATCCCAGTCTTGAGTAAGGGCCTTATCTGGGGCCCCAGACTTGTGGTTTTCTACAGTTTGCTGCCTTTGCCCAGTATAACAAATAGTGGGTGTTACACTGTATTTTTGATTGATGAGGTATTGAGGATGATTTGGAAATCTTAAAAAATACATACTATTACAGAACTTGCAGAACAGTGGAAAATGAAGCCAAGAATGTACCTATAATTTAGGGTAAAGAGCAATAATGAGCACTCATAAAAATAAATAACCATGATGTTAAATAGACTGCAGATCATTTGCACCTTGAGGCTTTTCTTAGATTTTGTGCCAGTAAAGAAATGTGGTAATAAGCCTTGCTCGGTTTGCCAAAAGAATTTCTTGTACATAAGATTTCATTTGCTTTAAGGCAATCAAAGGGTTCCAGCAAATTCTCAGAGGAGGGAGGAGGGATGTATGGGGTAGAAGTAATAAAAAAAACCTTTATCCCAGCTTGGAACAGTACTTCATATTCAGATCACCATTGGTTGCAACTTTTTATATTTCTTCTGACTCCTTTATAGCTGCTGTAGTAATCTTGTAATTCTGCCTAAGAAGTAATCAGCTCCAATACTGCGTCCAGTTTTGGGCACTGTATTTTGAGAAAGATGTAGGCAAATTGGGGGAGTTTCAGAAGAGGGGAGATGAGATAATAAAGGGTTTAGAATACAAATCACATGAGGAAAGACCAAAAGGAACTGGGTATATAGGGGTGGGACACAGGGTCAAATTTCACCAAATTTGGGCCGTTGGCTGGGCTGCTAGCTCTACTGCTGACAGCCGGGCCCCCTCTGCTGGTGGTGGGAACCAGCTCCACTGCTTGGTTGCCTGGCAGTGGAGCCAGCTCCCACCACCAGCCAGCAGCAGAGGAGATCCAGCTGCTGACAACGGAGTCAACTCCTCTGCTGGGCAACAGGGTCTTCTCCTCCTCTTCTTCAGTCCCAGGTCTGGAGAAAAATGAAATGCTGCCGGCTCGGCAGCACACATGCACAAAATGGCCACCGAGGCCATTCTGCGCATGTGTAAAGCTTATCCAAAATGGCGCCGACAGTGTTGGCGCCATTTTGGAAGAGGGCAGCCATCCTGCGCATGTGAGGATTTGCACATGTGCAGAATGGCCAGGTCGGCAGCATTTTCAAGTTTCTCTGGACCTGGGACTGAAGAAGAGGAGAAGAAGGCCCTGCTGCCCGGCAGTGGAGCTGGCTCCGCTGCTGGTGGCTGGGCCTCCTCTGCTGCTGGCTGGTGGCCAGGCCGTCTCTGCTGCCCCGCAGAAAAGAAGGCCAGACAGCCTGGCAGTGGAGCTGGCTCCCACTAGCAGCAGAGGAGGCCTATCCATCGGCAATGGAGCCAGTGGTCCAGCCGGCAGCCCAGCCCCATCCTCCGTTCCGGTGGTGGTAAGGTAAGCACTGCAACTTAGGGGCCTGGAGGGGTGGGGAGGTAAAACTGGGCCCTGGTGGGTGGGGGTGTTAGGGACATGGATCCCCATCCTCCGGGGCTGGGAATGGCCCCCGGGGAATGGGGTAGGGTAGGTTTCCCAGGCTGGATGGCTGCTCCCATTGACTTCAATGGGAACATAAGATCCAAACATTTGGAACCAAGAGGGCCCAATTTTCAGATCCTTCAGTTATGAACTGAAACAGCCACTTTTGGCCTATTTTGGTGAAAACTGAAACCGAACGTCCTACCCCCTTTTAGCATAGAGGAAAGATGATTGAGGGGAGTGATATAACAGAATTCAGTTTTAAAATCTGTAACAAAGAAGATGGGGAACTATTGCTCTCCATTGCCACTGAGTATAGGACAAGAGGCTGGGGTTTAAGAAAGGTACATTTAATGTCAATATTAGGGGAAACTTTCCATATGTAAAAACAGTTGGGTGTAATTGAGCAAGTTGCCTAGCAAAGCGGTGCAATCTCCTAAGGTATTTAAGAGGAGAATGGACAAACATCTGTCAAGGGACATTTTAGATAGTGAATCCTGGCCCCAACCAAGTGGCTAGACTACATGACCTTTTGAGACCAATGGGATCCTAGAGGGGAGCCAATAATTCTGTGATTCTATTATTTCAATTGTATGCAATAAGAAACCATTTGGATCATTTTTAGAAGGAAGAGCTATTAACACCAGGGACTGCTATCCAATTCCCTTAGAAATCCTGAAAGTGGACTCTTGACTTGTCAATGATGACCTGTCCGTGTCAGTCAAAGAAAAGTAGTTTTGCTGCTACTGTCTGTCTGCCAAAACGAGTGTATGAGGCTGCAGGTTGGCACCTTAGGTAAGAAAGTGAGAGTTATTTTTTCCCTCATGTTCCCTGGAGTCAAGAAAGGTAAGATACTGAAAGCCTAAAAGCCTTTGAACAGAGGTTCCAATCTCTGGGTTTGGATCCCAAGTGTGGATGAAATTACAATCCTGACTGGTATTTAATATACTTGGCATGCCTTTTGTTGCTATTTGGGGTTATGAGATTATATTTATGTTTCAAAATGGGGTCAGACCGCCAACATTTGGGGACCATTCCTTCAGAGAATCTAGTGTGAACCTTATTTATTACACCAGTTTCCTCAAAAAGAAATCACTTTGAATAAACATACCTATTTTTTTTACTTTATAGAGTATCACTGTTTTGCTTTATAAGGTATCTACATTTATACCATGCTATTTGTCTGTAGCATATAGAGGGCCCAATAAGCATCATGCCACCATTAGGGCCACTTTCACACCAATGCAAACAGGTCCTTAGAAGCTCACGTGTGCAAATCAGGCATGTCTTTGATCAGGTGTGGTGGGTGAGTGAAGCTTTTATGCATGTTTACAAAGGTGATTGACCGAGATGCGAAATCCAGCTCTGTTAATCCCCTTTTAAAACATGCATTAAAGCTTCAATTACCTGCCTAATGCCCTAAGCCAGACCCGCTACTAAAAGCAAGGAAGAGAGAGCCCCTTCTTTGTAAGAACATCTGAAACCATGGCAAAGAGGACATATTATTACACCCAGTTTGCTGAAGATCAGAAAAAAAAATAAGAGGTGGATTTTTAAAGGCATTGAGGCACTTTGGCCATTTTTATACAGGCCGCACGGTGGGGTGGGGGTCTGTGTTTGCGCCAGTGTGTGTGCAATGTGTGGGGGGAGGCACACGCATCCCCTCCCATGAACATGCACAAAGCAACCTCCATTTTCGCTGGTTGCTCTGTGTATGTACATGGGTGGGGGTGAGTGGGGATGTGTGTTTGGCGGGAGCGCACATGCACACCCACTCACTACGTGCACAGCCGCTGCGTCTTTCACATGGGACTCACCCACTCATGTAAAAAAGGCTTTTGTTCGCAGTGAAAGCCAATTGATGTTGGATACTCAAGCCCCATTTTTGTCTTGAAATTCTATCCCTGACTTGTACAAGGTTATACAAGAAGTCTATGGAAGACCCTGAATTGAATCCAGGTCTCTTGGATTCAAGTTGAGTTCCATAATCATAAGACTTTCCTGCCTTCCTTGTGTGAAGTTAGCACTTCCTAGTGTGCTGATTTATTAGGTATTGGTGCGCTCATTTCAATGATTTCCACCTAGTGTGGTTACTCAAATACAATTCACAAATCAATTGGTCACTATGCTATTGCATAAGAGGTTTTCTGGGCAGGGTGTCTCTTTTTGTCTGAATTTATGGAAACATACTGAAACCTACTGAAAGGAAATTTAGAAAGCAACAGATTCTTAGTAAAATGTGAAAGGTGGAATGGTCAACAACATTCTTTATAATTCACGTTCCCAAAGCAAGAGGGAAATTTATTCTCCTCCACTGAGACATAAACTAGTCTACTTTCAGTCATTTATTTGCAGAGTTGATGCTCACCATAGCAATTCATCAAACATTTTTGTGGAGTGAATCTGGCGGAGCTTCTTGGCATTGGCCTTTGAAATTCTAAGAGTTCTTGCATCCTCAGGGAATACTGTGACTTTCTCTTATTATTGCACATCTGGAAGGAATGTTGATGCCTCTGCTTCAACATGGAGAGGATTTTTATAGGATCATTTCACTATCTCTTGGTATCTTCAAATGTTAGGCGTTTAAATGAAAAGAAGTCTTAACTGGAAAAAAAAACAATGTTATTTATAAATTTCCTTACCATAGTACAGTTTGTAAGAAGATATGATAAAATTATTGAATGTGAATATTATAATTATAGGAGTATTTAAAGCATTGATTTGGAAGACTTCGCTTAGTACATCAATATCCTCATGAACAGTTTGATATTTTCCCTGGATATAGCATTCAAAATAAAAGAAACAGGTTTTCTAATTTATCTAGGTTTCTATGCTTTATTCTACTTATACCATTGAGCATTTAAACTTAATTTGTTTTTTAATAGAAAATTTACATCCACCCCATCTAAGTACTATAGACAGCCTTAATGTTTTTTAAAACTTTGACAACCCAGACCAAAAAATGTAATATTTAAAGGTTTTTACAGTTAGTGTTATGGGTGAAAACAGACATGACGCTAACCACCCTTTAACCACCTTTGGTGGTCATTTATGCATGGGTGATTTCAGACGTGACGGGGCGCCTGTTGGCCCTGTCACAGAATCACCTTTTGAATCCCTGCCAGAATCAAAAAGTCACGTCCAAAAGACGTGCTGGCTGATTCTGACGGGG